>WAAB01020719.1:95497-113052 GCA_013389865.1 Piaya cayana | reverse complement strand
CCTGGAGAAGAGGAGGCTGAGGGGAGACCTCATTGCTCTCTACAACTACCTGAAAGGAGGTTGTGGAGAGGAAGGTGCTTGCCTCTTCTCCCAAGTGACAGGGGACAGGATAAGAAGGAATGACCTCAAACTTCACCAGGGGAGGTTTAGAGTGAGCATTAGGAAAAAGTTTTTCACGGAAAGGGTCATTGTGCACTGGACCAGGCTGCCCTGGGAGGTGGTTGATTCACCTTCCCTGGAAATGTTTAAGGGATGGGTGGATGAGGTGTGGAAGGGCATGGTTTAGTGTTTTATAGCAATGGTTGTACTCGATGATCCAATGGGTGTTTTGCAACCTAGTGATTCTGAGATTCTGTGATAGAGAGTAATATAAACCCCACTGTGTAAAACTTTTCATAATGGATGTGAGTCACTGATCTCCTACAAGGAAATTTAACCTTTCAGAATTGACATGACTAGCCCAAGGCTGCTCATCAGGGAAAGAGCAAAGCCAGGAAGAAGATCCAGGACAAAATCTCCCTGGCCAGTCTCTGTGTTCCTGTGAAGAATGGTCTCCCTTGGCCAACACATTATGTGCAAGCCTTTCATTGATCAATGTACCACACAGCATCACTAAAAGATATGGACTGTCCCCGGAAGTGATCTTTGTCTTACAAAGGGTGAGATGTAGTGTTTATGTGCTAACTGCTCTTGCTACAGCTTTAACCCGTCTGAACACCTTCATGCTCCAGTCTCTCGCAGGTTAAGAGCATGACACTTTAAAATGCCTTTTATCCTCTTCCCTGCCACCTTCAAAACTTTCCATAAATGGAGGTGAGCATCCAAGTTATTTTTAAGCTCTATTCAGAGTAAGTTTTTTCACACCTTTTAGCGATGGATTAGTGAAGAAAATCAGAGCATTTTAAAAAAGAAGACCTGGCATATTCTGCTTACTCCAATCAAGCTCACTTGAAATAAATTTAATAAAAATACAAGTAGCTGTAAGATTAGGTTGTAGGAGAAGTTTCCCACCATGAGCTGCAATTGCAGCAAATATATTTCTCCTTGATTATTGTGCAGGGGTGAGTTCATTAAAATGTTCAGCCTTCTCCTTAGCTATATGCTGTTTGCTGAAATACACTAGGCTCTGCTTAGCTATATTGAGTAAACACATACTTATCTATATGGTTTAAAAATATTCTAATCATAGTTCAACTGTTCTATACATGATATCTTTGCACTTACTCAGAAGTGTTTACTTTTTCATTGGTGGTTTTTTTTTGTTTTTTTTTAAGAGTACAATTTTCTCCTTGGCTCTGTTAAAATAGTTTATCTGTAGTTTAAGACTCAAGAACTTCCTTACCAGTGGAAATCAGTGTGCTAATTTAATACCAGCAATTGCTTATCCCATCCAGTGCCAGGGGAACCCCAGTGCAAGAAAAGGCATTCTAATATAGCTTTATGAACATGCAGCACTCGTATCAGCACACTACTGATTAAAAAACACAGGAGGCATTTCTTCAAAGGGTTCTGAATAAAGCCTTTGGTCCCATTTCCACACATGGATTTTTTTCATTGTCCTAAATACATTTCTTAGACTACTTCATTTTGAACAGTAGCTGAAGTTACAGTAGGGAAAGACTTTGCATGTGTTTAATTCATCACTGAAAACAATTGAGACATCTGTATATATTTGATCCGATAAATATCTCAGCATTTAAAATCCTCCTGAATCCTTAGATAGTGCTACTTAATCTCTTCAACATGCACTTTTAATGACTTAAGAATACAGACACTGGAGATTTAATGACCCAGTTGTGTTCTGCACTGCCATGTGCAGGAGCTGATTTGGATTTTATTAATCCAAATAATTTTTGAACCCTGTAAACATGCTCAGGGCTTTGCAAGTGCTAATGAGCATTCTTTGTTACCTATGCAAATAGTGCTCTCCAGCTACAAGCTCTCAGATGGGCACACAGTCCCAAGATGTACACTGTGCAGTTAGCCTGTAAAGATCTTTTAAATATATTGTAGTTACTGGGAAATTTGTGTGCTGAAACTTCCAGTGATATCAGATGCTGTGACAAAAAACCAGACTGGAGATTGTCAGGAAGTTCTGAATTCAAACAATATTTTATTCAAATGTAAATCTTCTCTATAGTACAGAAGAAAGTAAATGCTTTTTTTTTCCTTTTAAGTACAATGATGAACAGGAATGATTTGTAGGGAAGCAAAATGCTCTTTTCCTCGTCCCCACTGCAGCTGGCCACGATGGACTGAGTCATGGCACTGCAGGCAGACCTTTGAAAGCCCACTTTTATCTATGTTTGCTTATTGCAAGCTGCTGTAGGGTGCGGCTGTAGTAAGAGTACACCTGCCCTGTGTACTCCTCAGTCTGAAGACAAATCCCATCATCCTTCTTCCATCCCACTACAGTTATGTCACTTGAGATTCTTCTTTCTGTCTACAGGACAGTCCATCAGCCCTTCCTGTCATGTAACACTGGCACCCTCTGGAGCTGAGAACCTTCTCAGAGTGTTCTGAGTCACCTTGCATAGCATAGAAATCATGCGTTGTCATACAGTCTTGAACGACTACTTTTTATTAAGGGCAAAGAATTTTTTTTCCTCTCATGTAAGTAGGTTTTGTCAATGAATGAGCTCTTTAAGATAGTTTGCAAGAAATGGCACTGTAGGATGTTTCTCCACTGTTACAGAGAAAAAAAGTGGAGTGAAACTGTGAGAATATTTGCATACAGATAAATTATCAGTTTTTCCTAGGTTCTAATGCAGAAACTATTGGTAGAGCAGGTTACTCTTCATTAATTTTACCAGCTCAGTTGCTCATGGATTTTTCTGCACTCAGAGAAAGTCATCTCCTCCATATACCCTCTGAAGATAGTCATAGTGTGGTGAATAAATATATATATGCACACCAAAATATATGCAAGTGCAGGCACTCTGCTTGTAAGAACCTTTGTTCTAGCACAAGGGGCATTAAAAACCGATGTGTTACCTTTGCCTCCAAACCAACTGAAATATATATAGGGTCTCCATAGCACCGCAATCTGTCTTTAAAAGTACCATAAACAAAAATCAGGGCTGTGAACCTACAGTGCCTTGGAGCTCTGCCTTTAAGTGCAGGGATAGAGCACTGCTTGTGCTCTTGATGAAGCATATCCTTGTCAGAAGCATTAAACTGACATATTTGTCCTATAAAATAAAGTTAGAAGGTTCAACTCTCACAGTCACCTGCCCAGATCTGTCTAAGGATTATCTGAGAAGGCCTGGGTGGGAAAGGTCTTGTTTGCACAGGGTGGCCTTGACTAAGGGACAATTTATTCTCATCTGGGAATAAACATACCTTTCCATTGTGGCAGATTTTGCAGCAGGGAGAAGGTAGTTTTCGTCAAAGGAAAGATTCCTATCACGAATGAGATTGATGTGCTGTATTGAATGCATAATGAATTATGTTGCCTGGATGAATATACAAGGAAGATGCTGTGAAGAAGGATTCAGTTCGGTGACTGTAAGTTTCTGGTGCTGCCCTTCATTCATATCTTAAATTCTGATGTCATCTTTTATCTTTAAAGATTAACTATGGATGTAGTTAACTTTTGATGTGGCTGCTTTCCACTCTATTACTGTTAACTTCCTATTTGTCATCATGGATGATGTGTAGTTGTCTCCAAAATTTGTCCTCCCTCTTTAGCTGGGTGTAATTTAAGGCTGATTCTTTTATTTCTTGTGCTATGTGTCTCATCAGTGATGCAGCTATTCTTGTTATGAAAACAGTCACTGTAATCAAGTGCAGATTAATGGAAAGATTATCTCTGTGAAGATGAAGAGTTCCTGAAATACAGCAATTTCTATTTTAATGTATTCAGAAACTGAATCACAATTCTGCCACACCCAAATCTGTTATTATTTGCCCTTTTTTGCCCATGTACAGATGGTGGTACTGGACTGTGATCTCTCCACAGAAAGCTGCTTGTAGTAGCAGTGTCCTGCACTTCTGTACCTGTACACTATGTATCCTGCTTAACCAATTCTTCATGAGTCATTTGTCCTTTAACGCACACATTTTTGTTCTAGCAGGTCTGCCTTACATGCTGTTGATCTACTTGAAACATATCTCAGTGACTTCCTAGACGTTTCTGCCTCATTAGAGTCATTACTGTCTTGGTCTTTTGTCAGCATGGAATCCAATGATTCCTTTTCATTCTGAATATGCTACATCACTGCCAATTATTTTTGAATGAGAGGTATTCCAGTCTATTTTAAGTATTCAGCTGTATTGTATAGAGTGAGCATGAAACGTGTCAGTTCTTGGGAGAGTTTTCATATATTTATTTATGTCCCAAAGTTGTGCCACACAAGCTCTTGGGGGCATGGTGTGAATAAGGTTCTGAGAGTGTATTGTCAGTGACTGGTCTGAAGAGTGGCTGGAGAATGTCCTCACAGTCCTCCCTGCTCTAATGAATGACTCCTACATGTTTTCTTATACTGCCTCCTCCTCTAAAGGACAAGCAGCAGAAAATGGCCAAGTCCACACAGTCCTGGGCATGGATCTAGCGGGAAAACTTTCACAGGGCCATGATTTCTCACTAGGCTCAACAACATGCCCTGGTGGGCTAGAGGGGCACGCTTGGCTAGAGCAGCTGCTTGCTGGGGAGGTGTTTTTGCCTATCTCACAACATTCCCTCTGTGCATAGGCTGCAAGCACAGTATGAGAGTTATGCTGAAGTAGCATATGGATAGCTTTGGAAGGATTTGAGGCCACATCCTCAAAGACTGAGTGTCTTTGTGGGTTCAAAGGAAACAAGAAGCTCCATCATTACCATCAGTCCCTTCTCCTCCTTTTCCTCTGTCTGGCTCTGTAAAAGATGCTTAGATCTGGCCCTTAATATTTGTTTTATTGTTCATATACAGAATGCCAGAATGCACAGTCACAGGAATGTTTTTTAAAACCAAAAATTATCTCATTTAGCATGTGCTATGCGCATCTGGACATGCCAGACAATTCTGACCATGCTTCTGCTGCTGTGTGGACAATGATCTGGTGGCCTGGAGGGGAGAGACCAAGCTTTTTGTTACAGCTGTATAGATTACACAGTGGCAAATTTACATGAGGAACCAACTCTTTCTCATTTATTCTGTCTGTATGCCTCAATAACAGCATGCATGGTCAGTAGCTCACCTGCATGCATATGCCCTGAAATCACTGTTGGCTTAGGCTATCCCTGCTGTTCTTCTTATTAATTTATAGTTTGTTCAGAAAACACAGATGTTTGTCTGAGGTGCCTTTGGGTCTCTTCACTGGCTTCTAGCCAAGTTTGCTTGTCAAGTAACCTTTCTTTTCTTCTGGTGCAATATGTTTGTGCTGGTTGCTATGCAGATTACTTCCTAGCTGCATATTTAACAATGAAAATGGTAACACAGTGTTTGGAGGTGCTGGACAACAGTTTTGAGTTAGGGAACAGTAAATAAGGCACTAAAAATGATAGCTGCTGCTTCCTGAGATAGATTTTTATGCATTAAATTCTTGAGGTTCTGATGTTTCTTGTATTTCATATGGTATCTTTACTTCCATTGATGGCTGAAAACGTTTGTGCAGTCAGGAAGAAATTCCAGCTGAGTAAATGTAAGTAATATAATATTTATTATTTCCTCCCATCTTTTCTTCAAAATACTGTTGCCTCTAGTACAGTCATATTTAACCTCTCTGTGTAACCTGTTTTTTTATGAGTGCCTTCAAGTATATGTTGCTGCTGAGGAGTTAGCATGTTTTCTAAACAAAGTGAATCCTAATCATGTCATTTCCTATTCATAACATTTCAGTATAAAAACATGAGTCCTAGTCTACAGAGCTTCTATAAGGTGTATATCTTGGGGCAAACAGGTTTCTCACATTAATACTGCTGTTGAAGTCGGTTTGAGGCTCTACCCGAGAACAAACTAGAGAACATTACATTAAGACCCCACAGTCTGAGTATTTTTGGGGGTTTTTTTTGGTGTTTTGCTGTTTTTTTGGGGTTTTTTTCTCTTTTTAATGTCCTCAAGCTCTGGTTTATACAAATAGGTAATAATCGATAACACATCTTTTCTTGTACTCTGCAAGAGTTATGTTCTTACATTATTTGTTCCTGGATCTTTTCTTTTATGCTACAAGACATCCAGAGCAGGAACTTTTTTTGGTACACTGGAAGCTCCAACCCAACTAGTACCCACAGAGCCATATGAATGATTAAATAAGTTTGGAGGAAATGCACATTTTTCAGTTGTGCTTCTGAAATGTAGGAGCTTTTCACTGAACATGCTGGACCCTATCGAGGCCCTTTGTTGATAGAGATGGATAATAGCTTGATGTCCTTCAAGGTGTATCTGTAGAGGATACCAGAGATGTTGAATGTAGATGTGTGCCTCTGATTCTGTTGCACAAATCTCACCCCAGTGAAAGGGCACTTATGGAGCAAGTAGAGGCACAGCTCTTTGCTTCCTTCAGAATGATGATCCCTCTCGGGATGTTCCTGATTGGCAGCTTTCTTCCTCTTGACCACAGAGAAAATGACAGCTTTACCACATCCCTGCACTTTCCTCTGTACAAAGCATAGATATGCTCAGGTGTTGTTGCATGTTATAATTGCTGTTCTCTGCAGCGTAGGAGCACAGCTTCTACCACATCATCTATGGTACAGTTAATGATGCAGATCCAAAGGTTTCTTCCCATTTCCTGAAGGGGAGACTTCTCATTTGTATCTGACCTGCAGTGTATCCAGCTGAAGCAAGAGCAAGGGCTTTGTGCAGCTGAAATCAATATACCAGTGACTGAATTGTTGGGTCTGAAGGGTGTAAGCAGGATGAGCCTTAATGGATTTTCCACTATCTATTACCTCTGCCAACAGGACTATCTATAATACTACCTTCTCCATGGCAGTTGTGTTTGCCTTAATATACAGCAGACCATGTCTGGCACCAGCAAGGGTGACATTGTTGCTCATCATTGTTCAAGTAGATCTTGGCATTACCAATAACCGTAGGGAGAAACTTGTGGCAAATTTTCCCATGGAAAGGGGCTTGTGGTAACATGTCTGACCAGCATTTTAGTGGGTAACATATTCTGGACCAAACTTGAGGAAGCAGCATTGCTCAGGTCTGGGATGGGTTTGCTTTGGTCATGCAGTCTGACTCATCTTGCTCCCATGTGTCTTATTGCCAGACCACTGCTCAGTTGGCTAGATCCAACCAAATTTATTCAAGTCACAGAAATTTCAGAAATAAACTGTTACAAGTTTGGAGGAATTTACCTCATCTGGGAGGCAAGATCTGATGCTTTTACTGAGGGAAGGCCTGCCAAATGAGCTTACCATCTTTAACAGCAGGCAGTCCTCATGGGAGAATGGCAATGGTAATGTCCCAGTCAGTAGAAACCTTAGTTAAAAACATTGGCCTTCTTAGACACCATAGGGTCCATACACACAAGGCACCAGGCTGCTTTAGCTCCACTGCTGATAAGATTTTCTTCCTTTCACAGGAGTAGTCTGAAATCACCTAATTGCCACCAGCTTTATTCTCCACGATCTTATTCTTTCCACACATTTTAGAAAGCTGAAATAAAAGGGCTGACTCCTAAACATTTTACATTCTCAGGAGTTTTATGCTTCCCTGCTCTCCTCCTGAAAAGCTGAACTACACTGTTTCACGTGAATCACAGACACTGAAAAAATTGACAGCAGACACTGAGAAGAGATAAAAATAAACAATACTTAGCACAAGAAAACACTGTTCCTTCAATGACCTTTTCTTATCATACTGAGAAGTTAGGCAATACCATCATCATTGCTAGTGTATCTCCCCAAAATTTGCTGGATAATCAGTAAGTATAAAGAGTTGAAGTGAATAGTTTTACCTACTAAGCATTGCTTTGTGCCTACCTTCATTAAAATTTATCTACCATCATGTTGCCCAATCACCCTCTTCGATTAGGTCCTCCTGGAATTCCTCTCCATTCTCAGTCATTTTCTGTAACTTAAATAATTGTATGTCCTCAGCAATTCACCACCTTGCATACTGCTTCCTTCTCAAGATTATTACTGAAGTTGCAGAGATACTGAAACCACCTACATGTTCAGCGAAGCGATATAGCTATTTACTCTTCCTTATCACTTCTTCTCTCTTTCTAAAAAGTCTTGCATTTTCCCATACAATTACAAACTTCTATTAGCATTCTCCTATGGGTGACTTTCCCAATAGACTTGGGTAAAACTAAGTAAATGTGGGACTTAATAACTTTGTGCCTTCACAAAGGTCCTCCAGGTTTATTGCAGATAATAAATTCTGATAGAAATGTTCCTACTATTTCTCTGTTCATGTTTAATCATCTGAGTAATTCATGTCTTCCATGATCTTTCTTATGTTCAGATGAGTGTTTGTATTTTACAGCATAGAGTGAGAAAAAATGTATTCCAGAACAAAGAATGAAGCCCCATATGTACCTTGCAATAGAAATATTTAAAAGGCAAAGCCACAGTGTTGGTGTTTATCACCATAATTTCCATAAATGAGTGACACACAGAATCACAGATATGTCCCATTCATTTGCAAAAATGATGGCAAGGACCACCCATGCATTGTTGAAAATCCAATTGGTGAAAGTCCCATATGCTCTCACCTACAATGGTGTCTTTGCTCTTTTCAGAGTATTTGCAATTTGTCACGTAGCATTTATTTGTTTTCTTTTGTGTTGTGATTAATGAGTTTTAGTAGAATGTATATTTAGCTTATGTGTTATTAAAATAAACTGGGACAAAGCTGCCTGAGGATACCGAACAATGGCTAGATATGATTTTGTATCCACCTATGTGGTTATTTTAGAAGCTGTACAACTACTTTAGAATTAGAAAGTTGAATTATTTTCCTTCTAGGCTATGATATTCATTTGAGGTGGAAGAGCTGTACAAGTATGGATGGTCTAATAGCCACTTACATGAAAGGTAGATTAATACAGGGGATTTTTTTCTGTGTTTGCTTTCAGTGCTGTCTGTGTGACCTGTTCTGCTGTGGGTACATTTATATTGTCTCATTAAGGGCATCAAAAGCATATTTTGAGTCTTCAAATACTGGTATACTAAAGATGGAGCTGTCAGAACCGTGGTTCACCAGTTGTTCCATAGCAGAAAGATATCTTCAGATCCAAATTTGAGAGAATTCAGAAAGCTGCTTTAGGACATGTGTCTGTGTCTTCTTAGTTCTGTGGCTCTCAGCTGCTACAAATAAACGGCTAGTGATCTGAGCCACCCTGCTATGTAGGGTGTAAGGTGTTTGTGAGTGAAGTGTTCAGCCAGAAGAAAGCATCCTGTCCTCTGTCAATCTTTTAAAACACCTCAACTCAGAAAAATTGCTTTGGATAAAATGCTGCCTCCAAACCACTGCCTGGTCTCCCTGAAAAACCATAAGAGTACCAGTACTTAAGATGGTTTTGACTACTGCTTTAGTAGTTTGGGTTTGGGGTTTTTTTTTGTTTGTTTGTTTTTTGCTGTTACATGTGCAAGTGAGAACTGCAATATGCTTTTCATCTGTATGCTCACTTCTGAAGAATTACCTCTTGAAATGTATTTACTGGTCTGTTTTTGAGATGTAGCCACAAATGATTCCATGCTTGCTTGGGAATATGCCACTTCAGTGCAGTTCATACAGCAGCTCAAATAGCTACTATTAAAATGGAATGGCAAATAATGCCTTAACAGCCATGAAAAAAGCATCACAGTCTGAAATATTGTTGCCTGTTTTGCTTGTAGACTAAGCATTTTGGGCTCACAAAAGAAAGAGTACCCAGCAAATATATGTGTAATTGTCTGCAGTAGCAAATAAAGGAGAGTTTATGTTTATCAGTCTATGCTTGTTTGTAATATTTGAATGTGGAAAGCCTCACACTTTTTACTTTTTTTAAAAAAGCTCTAAAACAGGTTTGGGTTGGTACTGGCATACCCACTTTCTCTGTACAGTGTTTTGTGGGGCAGATTGCAATGGGGTTTTAACATTACCCTGATATCTTAATAGATTAAAGGTGATTTTGTATTTCTGAGTAAAGCATGTTCTAATTGACTAACTGATTGTGATAAGTTGTGGCATCCTTTCGTTTGTTTCATTATTGCTGTCAGGATTTGTTTAAATTAGATCTGCAACATTTCTACCTGTTTCCATACCATGAACCAGATATGTCTTAGAAATAACAATAACTGAACAAGCACATTTAAACACTTCCTAAGCCATATTTGTAATGCCAATATGATCAATCTGTTGAGAAATGAATGGGAGACATGTATTGACTTCCATGCTAGAATTTCACAGTACCTGATAAAGTTGGGCTTTAAAAGTACGCTTTATGCTAGGATTTCTGATCTCAAGATTGAGGCAAATCTTGGTTTTGAATTGCTTAGCTGTTAATCTAAGAGGAAGTCTAGTGTTGCTTTCCACTCAGCAACTCTCAGCAGAACATCTCTCAGCTTCCAAGCAATTATTATGATAAAAAAAGCTTTCCAGAAACTACTCCAATATACCAGCAAAAAGAAACAATAGAAGCATAGTGTTGTTTGTTTTACAATATGTGCTGGGGAACAACAGTATCTGGATCAGCTTGTTTATTAGAACCTGAAAGCTGATATTTTCTGCAGATGGCTTTGGCCACTGTGCCTTTTTTGTTGTCTTTGTCACATGTCCTATAAGTACTTAAGTGTTGGCCCTTCTGGGGTGTTTGCTCTTGTAAGTCCTCAGCCTTTTATTGATTTTTTTAGTCATTGTGATTCCATGATCTGTAGACTTTCTCTTGGGAGCTACACTCAGAACAGTT
The DNA here is from genome assembly GCA_013389865.1 of Piaya cayana. Lineage (NCBI taxonomy): Eukaryota > Metazoa > Chordata > Aves > Cuculiformes > Coccyzidae > Piaya > Piaya cayana. The sequence continues at coordinate 102,225 of WAAB01020719.1, read as the reverse complement.
TTTTTTAAAAAAAAACAGGTGGTACTAGTTTATTCATAGGATCAGAAAAATTGAAGAGACAAGAGTTAAAATAACAAAAGGTCTGTCAACCTTACCAGACAAATCCAGCTTAACACAGATTTTCTCACCAGATAACCCACCACAGACTCTCTACCTGTTGCTTCTCAAAAAAAAGAGGATACTGCGTTTTGGAAGCCAGGCAAATGTGAGCACCTTCTGCAGCTGGAGGATGGGACCAAGCACATAGGATAAGCACTGTGGAAGGTGGAGATAGAGTGTTGTCTCTCTTATCTGCTGGGCACAGAGCTTTCCTTGCAATTTAAGCTCTCAGCACATCATGCTAACCAGACAAGTGGAGGCAGCTGTATTACAGAAAAGAATCAGATATTTCTGAGTTCTCTTTGCTTGGGAGGTGTAAATTTAGAAATCTTATTTTAAGTGCCAGCAGACTCATGTTCTAGATTATCTGCATTTTCTTAAAGTCTTGTGAGGCAAGTGACTAATTGCCATCCTGTCTTTGTCTTTTTAAATCCATTGATGCATAGAAGTAAGCTAATCCTACATGGTATTTTCCACTGATTTTCCTGCTTGTTATCTGTACATCCCTTTTGGCCATCCATGCCACCTTTGTGCATTCAAATGCAGGACCAGTTCCGACACAATATTTTCTTGGTATTGTATTACTCTGTATCTATTTTACATGTTTTCAGTCATAAATCAATTTTACAGTATCACCTGGTGCCCTGCATGTTCAACAGAAAACATTAGTATGAAAGTATAATCACACTCTCTTCAAAACCAGTTGTAGATAAATTTTCAATGAAGCAAGGTATGTCAAAAATATCTCTTCCCTTCCTGACATAGCTGTTAAAAGAAAACTAGCAGAGCTTTAATTTCCTTGTAGCTGTCACAGTGGAAATCTGTTGGAAACTTTGTTATCTTAAGTTGAACAATTTGTATGTCCTAGTTTATTCAGTTAGGCTGTATTAAGGCTACTATAGGAACCAAATGGAGTAGCTTCTGTATTAAGAGAAGGAGGAAAAAGATGCTGTAGCTTGTGCACGCAATAATCTAACTGTAGTATTTAGACCTGTGTACATTTGTCTTCATAAAGATGGAAGAGCTCAGAGTCCCAGAAGCTTTAATCTCCAGATCATTATTTTTGAAGACCAGAAGCTGAAGGGTATTCAAATCTGCTAGCTAATCAAAGTTTGCCTTCTTGTAGGATATTCAAGATGGGTAAAAAAGATACGAGGAAGCAAAACTAAGTTCAAGATGGACCCTTTTCCCCACTGCTCCTAGATATATTTTCACCCATTCAAGAACTCTGCATGTTGTATTTCAGTTGATCAATAGCTCATGCATTGGTTTTGAAAGGCTGCTGTGTCTGCTACAATTACTTTCATTTATATTCTTTTTCTGAAAGTACTAATTTAAAAAAAACCCAGAGTTACAGTTCTTTGGGACTTCCCGTTGTGATTGTAGGAAACCACAGAAGTACTATGATCATTACCTTAATTCTACAGCTGAAAAACTTGAGCAGCTCTTAGTTAGGCATAAACTATGATGGTAGTTTGCTTTTAAAGTGTACTCAGTCAACCTATAGATATTAAGTAGACCTTCATAAGTTTGTAATATTTACTAGAACTTCATAAAATTTTGACAGATAATGTTTAAATCATGGGTCTGAACTCAATGTGGGAATATCACATCAGTGAATCAGGGTCAAGATCAAATTTAGAAACCATAACCAGGGTCAGGCCTAGCTCAGTCATCAACAGGCAAGCCCATAGTAATGAGGGAGGTCTGAGTCAAGCCCTGAGTTATCCGATTGGCCAGCATTCTAGACTGAACCAGCCAGGTCCATGGCTCTGATGCCACTGATGTAGCTCAGGTGGGGACTCAGCCTGAAGATAGCTCCCAAGAGGAGGATGGTAGCCCTTGCACGGGCTTCCTCTAGCTCTTTCTTCACTGTAAATCCAGAGGAAAAAACAGAAAACAGTTAGGTGCTGTATATCAGAAGATTAAAGTAAATGTTTGTGTTTGGATGATGTGAAAACTAAATATAAGGACATGATGACAGCAATCATTGTCTACACATGTGAGAAAAAAAAGAATGAACTATTGTGTCAAGACAGCACAGAGACATATGAAACTACTTTAAGAGATGTAAGCAAGCAACATTATAGAGAGAAAAATAAATGTGGCAGTCAGTGGAGATAGAATACCCATGAGTGACAGATGTATGGCCACATTGATGTCTATGAAGGAGGTGGTGAAAGTCTGTGGCTCAGAACATTTTTGAAATGGTCTCATTAAAGCTTATGACCTCCTCTTCTGAGGAGGAGTCCATGACTGACTGTAGCATCTCATCATTTATTCCTTTGTTGGACTTCTGGACAATGATTTTTGATTTCCTCTCAGACAACTCAAAAGGGTTTTTTTAGCATTGAAGCACTGTGTGAAGTATCCTTACAGAATATTTCTGCGGCTTGAAAAATGTTTCCGCTCTCTACAGCTTCCTATTAATTTCCAGAGGCAGTAGCTAATGTACGCTAACTGAAAGCAAGAGGCATTCTTATTCCTGCCATTTAAGAACATCTGCAAATAGATATTTTTATCTCTTTTACTCCCAGAGACATTAAACTTAGCAACATAATTTCTTGTATTTTATTATATATACAGCCATAAATTTCAAAGATAAGACAGCAACAATAGGAAGTCTTTTTTAGTTAAATGACCCCATAGACATATGGATGAATGGTCTTCATAAGTTTCAGGTTGGCATAAAGAGACCATGCACATGAATCCAACTTGAAACTTATGTAGAAGAGCCACTGAGTGAAGGTAATTAACACTGCTTGTTATTATTATTTTTACTCTCAAGACTCAAAGGCAAGTATTGATGCATGATTACACAGTATCATAGTCTTGTACAACTCCGTTTTAGTAAAAAATGGAGTCTGGTGGCAATGTTCTAGTAGGACGAATATAATGGGTTTGATTCAACCCTTCCATTTTTTCCCTTTTTCATTGTCAACTTCAGTATTAGCTAATTTAAACTTGCCCTTTGCGTCTGAGCAGCAATCAAATAGATACCATAACCTCTCTCCTGCTGGTATAGAAGGACATTCTATTGCCTGATAACTTCTTGTGATAAGGTGGGAACACTGAGATGCACTGGGTATCAAATACACTGGACATCAAGGCTCCTGGTGGCTCATTTTGTGAAGAAGTAAAAATAAATTTTCTGTTCTCCAGTTTCTCACCTATGAAGCCAAATTAGTGGTATATCTTTGCTTCATCAAGGATGATTTCAATGGGAAAACATAGGTATTTTGATGAGAAGGTCTTGAACTGTGACTGCACAGAATGAAGAGGAAGATTTCTTCACTTATTCTCACAGTATTGTTCAGTATTCTCACTTCTTACACTAATTTCTGACTGTGAATAATTGCTGTGCTCCTTTGAGAATAAAATTCTCTCACATTTCACTGTTACTTCTGCTGTGGTAGAGGCAAACACCATCCTAAATTGCAGCTTCTCCCCTCTTGAGCTCCAACTTCCATGTGAAGTGAAAAAACAAAGCATTGGAGCTAAATAGAACAAAGTCAGATCAAAGAAATAAAATTGCACTGGTTGCACTGACTAATAATGTCTTGCTAACTCAAAATGAAGTTCAAGTGTCTGTAATGACCATTTTACATCTGCCTGACACAGCTGTTGGTGTTGATCCTGGAAATTTGTATTGACGCAACAATAAACTCCAGTGGAAATCTACAGAGATTGTTTTGAGGGGTTCTTTTGTTTTGTTTTGTTTTGATTGTTTTTGAGGGGTTCCTTTTTAGACACACTACCAGAGGTCACGTTAGGCAACTTAGCACTCATACTTACAGAGCTTTCCTATTAATTACTTTAGGCATCTGTCTTGTCACTTTACCCCTGCTGTATATTCTGCATCTACATCTGTTATTTTTCTGTGCATATGAATAATCTAAGTCGTAGGCATTCCTAGTAAAATCAGAATTAGGAAAATTTCCATCTCCCTCCCAGGTGACACTCCATGGTTGTGTGCTTGTAAGGTACAGTGAGAGAGAAAAATTGTAACCCTGAAAACTTTAAATGTTTATTCAGCCTTAATGAGTCTCAATGTCCTTGATCATTTAACTCAGTATGTCACTGACAGAACATTCTTACTTTGTCTTAGCAATTCTTTAAAACTGCTCTGTAAGTAAGAAAGGCAAGCAGGCTGGGTGATACATCACAATATGTGTAATGCATTCCTTTCTGTTTTAATGGAAAATTTACAATTTAGAATGACACTGCATGTGTTTTTTCAGTGGAGAAAGAAAATGCTGATAATATATTATGGCAAATGAAAGGATGATGCAGCATTTGAACATGCTTAAGCAACAATTACTTCATCTTAAAAGCAAACTCTCACATGAGCTCAACAACACTATGTTGAACATGGCTTACAAACAGCTTTTAAGCGCACATGGCTCATGAGCGGTTCAGGTATGATTCTCATGATCGAGGTCCTACTGTGTAGTCACTGGGCAACCAGCATCTCTGGCTGAAAATTTAGTGAGCAGCAGGGGTCAGCAGTTTGACATAACAGTAAGTGAAAGAAAAGCAGGGACTGATGACTCAGAAGCCATGTAGTGTGAACTGGCAAAGTACTACTGGGGTCTAACTCCCTCCATAGCAGGTTGTGTTGGAGAGAAGTCATTGGAATAGCCAAAAAGAAAAAAAAAACAACAAACAAAATCGAAAACAGAGTAAGGATTTGAGCTAAATTAAGGACAATCAGGGACTTTCAGGGACCTAGTACTTGAGTTTGGACTTTGATACTCTTACTTAACTGTATAAAGATGCACTTAGTGAGAGATCTTCATAGAATAACTGCTACCTCCTGTATCTGGACTACTCCTGGAGCACTTCTTGCTTGTTTGAAGTATGAGACCTCATTCATTCAGAGATCTTGGGATACCATTCTTCACACAGTCAGGAGAGTGATTCAGTTCAGATTTATACAGAATGGCCTCTCCACTTAACAGCTTAGGGCAGCATATGTCCATTCCTGGGAGCTACATCTCCAGATACCACTTTCCTAAATCCTGGTACAAGACAACAACATTCAGAGGGTCAGAGCAAAAGTAAATCCTTTCTATATCTTTTTCGGGTTGCACTGTAATCTGAAAATGCCTCCTCTAATGGGACATGGGGACAGTTCAGAAAAGCTGATCACATGTAGGTGTCTCTGTGAGACTGAGATGGATACGCCACTAAATGCCTTCACCTGAGTTTTCCAAGTTGTTGATGATGTACTTGGAATACCCAGTTTGCACAGAGACATCAGCATTGGCAAATCTGTGTGTAGGTGTCTCATCTGGAGCTGAATACTAGCCTTCTCTCTCTAGCAGAATAGAACTTTTACATGAGTTGTCTATTTTTGCATTTACTTCCAATTGCCGTTCAAGGACATGGAACTTTTAAGAAGGTCATATTACTTGCTTGTGATTCCAGCAATACTACCATCAGACTTGTGATTGTCACACAAATTAATATGCTCAAGCTAGCCTGATAATCATCACCTCAGCACCACTATTAGATTAAATGTCTCTTGGACATGCAGATCAGCTGCATCTCCCAGCTGCAGCACAGCCATATATCCATCCACAAGCCTGGAGGTAGAATGTGGGGGTTTAACTGGACTGTTATTGAGATGAGCTTTCCTCCATCAAGCCACTTTCATGCTTAGTGTTACAGCTTTTGTTTGCAGGCAATGATCTGCTGTTGCAGGTCTGCACTGGGAAGCTGGCAGGAACTGATGCTGTCACTGAACTTGTCATTGTAGCATTTGTTAATTTTGAGGGAAATCTGGGAACACACATCTTTCCTTTCTTTGTTTTATTCCCCAGAAGTCACTTCATTGTCTCCATTTTTGGAAGATGAACTTAACCGAGACCAAGTGTTTTCCTGTGTTCTTTTAATCATGAGAAGCATGAACCATTTACTTTATATAACATATTTGGGTATTTGATTTTTCCAAACAGCATTTTGGTGTGCATGTGTCTTGCATTTTCTTTACCTCTAAACTTATGGGAAGTGGAATAATGTCTACTGACAACAAAAGGAGAAAGGACCCATTCCAGTAAGCACATTTCTATCTTTGAAAATCCTTCACACACTTTAAGTAGTAGTGCCCAAAAAAATCCGGGAGCTGTTGAAAATAGAGCAGCAAGTATGATAATGTGACTTGGCTACTAGACGAGGGAAAGGCTGTGGATGTGGTCTTCCTGGACTTCAGTAAAGCCTTTGACACAGTTTCTCACAGCATTCTGCTATGGAAACTGTCAGCCTCTGGCCTGGACAGGCAAATGCTCTCCTAGGTGGAAAACTGGCTGGATGGCCAGGCCCAGAGAGTGGTGGGAAATGGAGTTAAATCCAGCTGGAGGCCAGTGACAAGTGGGATTCCCCGGGCCTCAGATCTGGGTCCAGCCCTGTTCAATGTCTTTATCAATGACCTGGATGGAGGCATTGAGTGCACCCTTTGCAAGTTTGGAGATGACACTAAGCTGGGTGGAAGTGTGGATCTGCTGGAGGGTAGGGAGGCTCTGCAGAGGGATCTGAACAGACTGGACTGCTGGGCTGAGTCCAATGGCATGAGGTTCAACAAGGCCAACTGCTGGGTCCTGCACTTGGGGCACAACAACCCTATGCAG
>WAAB01020719.1:53671-84952 GCA_013389865.1 Piaya cayana | reverse complement strand
TCCAGCAGCCGAGTCACTTTGTCATAGAAGGTGATCAGGTTAGTTTGGCAAGACCTGCCTTTTGTAAACCTGTGTTGACTGGGCCTGATCACCCGGTTCTCTTGTAAGTGCTTCATGATAGCACTCAAGATCACCTGTTCCATGACTTTCCCTGGCACTGAAGTCAGGCTGACAGGCCTGTAGTTCCCTGGATCCTCCCTGCGATCCTTCTTGTAGATGGGCACAACATCAGCCAATCTCCAGTCCAGTGGAACTTCCCCAGTCTTCCAGGACTGTTGGAAGATGATGGAAAGGGGTTTGACCAGCACATCCGCCAGAATTTACAGGCACTCCTGGTCATCTGGTTGATGGCCTGCATGTGATTCTATGAACAGGAAGAAAACAGGCTCAACAAGGTCCAGTATTTTTAGGTCAGTGGCATATGAAATGATATCCCTGGTGCTTTATGCTTGTAATTGTTTCATGGGCAGCCTACCTTACGACTGCCAGTGGGGCATGAGGTGAGTGAGTACTGAGCCCTTGCTGCTCAGTGAGCATCCCACCAGCATTATTTCTGGCACTCTGTTAAAACTGGGATCTGAAAGGAGCAGTGGAAAGCCATGATGTGGCTGCGTAATTAAAAATTATGCCAAAATCTGTTTGCTTAGGAGGGCAAAGTTTATATTTCCTTGGCAAATATTTCATCCATGTTCTCCATTTTGTAGACCTAAACAGTTTGTTGACTCTGTTGTTGCAGTTACTTCCTGCATATACGTTCCTTTTTCTAAAGTCTTGGTTTTGTAGTTAAAAATGTATACAAGTATTTTAATATAGAGTGAACCTTCCTTTAATATAGCGTAGTCCAAAAGAAGGATTTTGAACTGAACCACAATACTTCCATGGCATTTGCTAACTATTGAAATAGGAAAGCAAATAAACATTTGACTTCAACAAAATATTTATGGTAACAAACAGATTTATTTATTTATTTATTTTAGAAATAATTCAGTGGAGAATCATGTTGAGGCTTTGGAAACCTGGCTGAAAATGGACTGTGCCTTTTTAAGGTAGAAAGAATCTGAAGTCAAAAACTACGTAAGGGGAAAAAATATTGCTCACTACATGCAGTCCATTGTTGTGAAATAATAATCAGGGTCTTTCTAAGGAAAATGGTGTCAGAAAATTAAAATATAGTTGATCTGGTGGTTTAACTGCATGTCAACCTGTAATAAGCTGAAAATAGGAGGGAATGACATCGTCTTGTTAGGAAGTGGGAAGCAGTCAGTTCTGGGGTGACTGTAGAGGGAACATCATGTTTACCACCCTGTTCTGCTGCAGGCAGAAAATATCAATTGACCTCCAGGGTCATGCCTGGTATCCTCAGAAGACTGCAGAAAGATGTGCTGGTTGTGTAAAATAGTATTATTTATTTATATTTTAATATATCAGCTCAAGAGAATTTGACATTCAAATGAAGTAAAGCGACTGTTGAGAAACAGAGTGAAAAAATATTGTGCAAAACATCAATTTTCAGTCACCAAAATGCATTTTGTATTTGTGAACCCCATCCCTGAAGTTATGACCAAGGAAGCAGTTGTATGATTACCTCTTTTTATCAGACAGCTTGCTTTCTAGCCTGGGCAATTTTCCACAACAATCCATCACACTGAGACACTACTCCTCTGAGCCCCACAACACCATGGATAACTATGGCAGCAGGGAACCCATATGTAATTACTGCAATGATATCCTCCATCAAATTGCATGAACTGGTTGCAAAGCAAGGTCACAAAATATGTGTTGTTCCTGCTGCCACACTAAAAGGAGCCCCAAGATGAGACGTATTTTATAACTTGCTTCTTTAGCTCTGCAGCTCCCTCTCAATCTTTTCTTTTTTTAATCTTCCAAATTAGACTAGTATTTTAACAGTAAGGCTTTGAAGTCACCATTTTATTTATTGCCTTTGAAAATATTAATATACTTAAATGAGAAAAACATGGAGAGGTACAAGATCTGACTGTTCCTTTGCACACAAAAGTGCATGAAGCCTTTCACACAATTAACTAGATTTATTGTTGTTGTTGGGTGCTTTTTTGTATAGAAAAGAAAAGAGCAATCTAATAAGGGAATCAAACAAACAATATGTCCTCTATGAAGTTGAGCTGATAATGAGTATTCGAAGACTTCCTTTTTCCTCTTTGCATTGATATGAAACAGCAGGTGATTTCCTTTAACTATGAAGGGCACAGTAAATTAATATTGCCAGAAGGGATTGAGGAAGACACATTCGACTACTAATAAAATATTGATAAAGATGTGAAATTTTTGTCACATTAAATATGCTTCATATTTGGTGCTCTATAAGAAAAACTGAGAGCGCAGCATTTAATCTGGCAACCATCTATTAATGAAAATTTCATTTCAAGAGATGAAAACAGTTTGGAGGAGAGGCAATTTTTAAAAGATGCATATCTTTCTTCAGTTTTTATGAAGCCTACGTGCCTTCTTGTTCAGATGTGTGGCTATATACCAGCACACAAATTACAGATATAAGAATACTTATAGCTGTGCATAAAAAGACACAGCACTTCAGAAAACCAACTTAAAGCTTCAAACACAAAAGAGGTCTTCACCATTTTATGAAAGTTCCCTTGCATCAAGTGTATCCTTAGTCCTTATTCACTGTCTGCTCTCCAACCCTGTTATGGATGCCTAATGAATAGTTGTATTCAGCTCCAAACACAAATGCAGGAGTACTTTTTATGACTGATCTTCTCATTATATACTGGGAGGACATTTCTCACTGTCCCCTTCACAGAGGCTGAGGAACCCTTCCAGAAATCACATGAGAAATTCACGGGTTTGGTGCTGAAATTGCAACCACCTGTAAAACATTTTGTTTGTGTGATGTACCGCCTTCCCACGGGGATTAGGTCTTGGAGGACAAGTCAGTCTCCAGAGTGGCACTGAGTTGCATTGATTGCAAAATGGTTGTCCTTTCTTATCCTTCAAACCCCTGCCACGCTGACAGCCAGCCTCCCAAACAGAGTCAGGCAATCACCCTCTCATCCTGCTGAGTGCCAGTAGAAATGTGTTTTCTGGCATCTACAGCAAAACCATGAGGTTCTGTGCAGCACAATATGCTGTGAAGAACTACTTCTCATTGTCCAGCCTGGGTTTATTCCCTGAGTATAATCCAGACTATGGGCTGAAGGAGACAGCACTGCTGAGATAAAGGAAAAAAAGTAACCATTTCAGCTTAAAATAAACAAAGAAGTCTAATAAAGTGGTGGGGAAAATATTCCAAGTTATTAATATAGATTATTAAAGTAATAGATTTTTGAAAACAGGGATTTTTATTAGAAGGTATCTGCTCATCCACAGCAGCACTGCTGTCTTGGTCTCTATATACACTTTTTTGTTAAGGGGCAATTGTGGGGAGAGATGTCTATTGTTCTGACAGGGTGCCTCCTGGTTTGGATATAACCATGCCTAGATGACACAACTAGGCTATGACCGTGTCTTATAGCCTCTTGCCCAGCAATATAAGATATGTGGAAGTTACACTAGCATCACATCCTCTGGTAAGACTGAAATGTCTATGGTGATCAAATGAAAATAACTGTCAAGAAAATGTAGTTTTCTCCCCATATTGTGCTGGGTTATGAGCAGGGCAGATTCTCTCTTCTTCTAGGTATCAAAGGGGGCCTGCCTGCTTTGTAACCCACTTAATCTGCTGCCTTGAAATGCAGACTACCTGTAGCACACATTGCACTAGCCTTGCTCTGTGGTTTAGCCCAGATTGCTTTTCTCTCTTTCTCTCCCTGGCTTTCAGCTCAGACGAACAGCTCCCAGGATCTTAGTTCGATTTCTGTTTGTACCTGCAGTGTTTCGGACAAACAGGCTCTTAAAGCCTAGCAGTTACGGTGCAAGTGCACTGCAGTGAGTACCCCACCAAGGGTCCCGAGTGTTAACTGGAATATTTTTCTCTCCATGGAAGACAGAAAGGGGATTTCACAGCATAAAGGAATACTTGAGAGTTGGAAAAAACCCTCAACATAAAACCCCCACCTTTTCCTAGTAGTGGCTGGACTGCAAATACCGTAAAACCTGAGAGGCTTGAAATACATACTTGGCAAATGTCATTTCTCCTGTGATATGTTCCCTATCTGTACATCTTAGAGACCTCAGTTTGATTTTGTTACACATGAGTTATTTCCGTGTTCAAAATATTTTTAAGAGATTTGTTCAAGATTATGTAGTAAATAATTGATTTGTCCCCAATACTGTATTTTTCACCTAGCTGTGCTTTGGAGCACACAGAATAAACACTTCAAAAAAGCAGCAATCCTTTTAACCCACTGCTGAAAGCTAGAATGAATCTTGCATTTTTTGTGAACTGTGTTTTCACTGTTTTTAAAGCAACACAGTGTAACATTCCCATAATGACCAGTCTCTGGTAAGGCATTTCAGAATAAAAAGTTAAAGTAAACAAAACCCACTATTTTTTCCCAAAGACTAAGGCTGATACATCCAGCCATTCTTACTGCCCACGGGCCTCCTATGTTACTTTTCTGCTCTTTAAGAATTATTTTGACATGGAGGTTTGGGTTAGGGTTTGTTATTGCTGCCTATCAGTCACTCATATGCTGGTGTTTTCCAGGGAATACTCCACAGATCCTGTATTGGTAACAACAAAGGGAATGAGAACTTATTGATGATACCCTTTTGAAGAACTACAAGGAGAAATAAACAAAAGTTTGTTTTTTAAAAATAAATAACTTTTTTCCTGGGTTTTTTTTCAAATAAAAGTATTTTTCTGTTTTAAACAGACAAAGCAGAGTGTACCCATGGGTAAAATACATGGGGATATTCACTAGCAGATTTCACAGAATGCCAAAACTATAAACCTGTCTTTCCTTTAATTAAACTACTAAAGCAGTTAATCTTTTAATCAGAAGAGTTATTACTCCAAACTGAAAGAATGGAAGGGAACAGGCAAAAAAAACCCCATAATAAACTAAATCTCTCATCTTTAGTCATTTAGTGTGTCATAATATTTATGTGAAGCTTCCCATTTTTGCGTGTCTGTATGTCACAGAGCTTGTAATCTATGCCAGCGTGCTGGGGCTCAAGGGTGGGGCACAGCTTTCATCTCCCTCGTGTCTTGGCTTTCAATCTCTGCATTGCTGCATCCTTCTTCCAGGACTCCTCTCCCTGGTATGGAATAAAAAGGCAGTGTATGTTGCTGTGGAAACCTTAATTTTTCCTTCAGCAGCTTGTTTGCTGATAAGACTTCCATCTTTAAAATTGCATTAATTTTTCAATGTGCAATTATTTATACAAACACATTTCTTTTGCAGTGTTTGAATGGTACACAGTGGACATGGTGGGAATCTAATTTAGAGTAAGGATTTCATGTGACTAGGCGTAATGATTCAACAGAAAATACATAAGTGACCTCTATACCTGTTTACCCTTGGTAGTTTGCAGGGCTACATCTTGGTTACCCAATTGTCAAGGTTGCAGTTAACACCATGCAGTTAAGCTCCCAAATCCCTTCCCCTTCCCATCTATCCACAGGGAAAGGGGGGAGGGAAATGAGAGGAAAAAGGCTTGCAGTTTGGAAACTAAAACTATAGCCTTAATGAAGTGATAATGATAATAATAATAATGAAAGTAATTAGAAAGTAATTAAATATGTAAAAATACATGAGATAGTGCCCCACCCCTCGATGACTATACGTCACTGCAAATACTGTAGAGCAGACAGGAGGGAATGGGTCCATGGCTATGAGGGAGCTGGACGCCAACAACTGGATTCAGGAACACACAGATCTGAGAATAGGAATGACCAGGCAGGTGAGGTCGTCTCTGGATATCGGCCATCGCAGAAGACAGAGAGACCATCATGATCTCTCATTTTTATATGGACTACGATGTATATAGGATGGAATATTCTGTTGGTCAGTTTAGGGTCACCTGCCCTACTCACCTTTCCTCGCAGGTACAGCTCCCTTCCACCAGCTGGAGAATAGCCTTTGTTAAGTGTAAGCATTGGCCTTTTTGCACACAGTGCCTAATGTTATCACTCTGGAAGAACAACACTGTCTCAAAAACATGCCGTTAGCTTTCAGAGAATAAAGTTACTTAGAGCAATTGAATCCGTCACAAAGCTGACTCTAACTTAGCTCAAACTACAACACCAATATATTTTTGTAACTCAGTGGGCACTCATAGATTTTCCTTCAGAAGAATTGATGTAATCCTTTAGGCATGTGCATATTGTCTTTGGAAATTATGACTTGTAGCCTGTTGGGATGCAAACAATAAAAAGCTAGAGATTTTAGCCTGTGTTCTATTTTATATTTGTTGCAGTTTTCAGCAACTCTTTTGAAAATCAAGCAGTTTTATGGTTTCTTAACCACAAGTCCTAAAAAAAATGTTTTTCACAGTCCCAAAAGATGCAGTGAAATACTCTGCATGGTATCAGCATGGCCCATCTACAAGTCACTGGAAGTCACAGTAACAGAATGGCTGTGACATTTTGAAAATGCAAGGATCAGACCGGAAGAGACACACAATTCAAAGCAGAACTAGTAAAAATTTGAATTATTTTAGATCCCATGGCTTTTTATGAAAACTGAGTTTCATCTCTTCATCTTGAGAGAGGAAAGAAAAACTTAACATCTGTAAAAATAACTGACTCCTGAAAAAAACAGCAGTTTGTAATTAATAAGAAGTCTCACATACATTTCCTATATCATTCTTATAGGCGATACCCACCCATTTGGCAGTGCCCACCTTCCTTACAACCAAAAGAAAACAGGAATCAGAAAAAATCATGGAGGGAAAAAATCATGGGTCCAGGCACAAGGGTAACAGCCACAAGGTGTGAAAGGTAAAAGTGAGAGTCATAAAGGTGTCTCTAAAGTTAGCCCTGTGTGGGCACTCAAGTCCTGCTCAACTCATGATTAGAAAGCATAAGCCCCATCAGCACAAAGTGGCTTGGCAAGTCTCTGCTGTGGATTTGATTGAACATTGGTCTGGAAATCTATGTCACTGTCAAAAGGTATAATCACTGGAAGTGCGCAAAGAATTAACTCCTGCAATACACAAATAAGATTTCAGCCCATAACAACCACTGTTCTCTAGTACTGTGAGACTGATAATACCTATTCACATCTGTAATGTTTTAGTGTATTCGGGTGTTACCATCCTTCCCCTCTCTTTTTCATAACTTTGGAAGGAGTTGCTATGGGTGGCCTGAAACATCAGGATAGAAAGGAACCATCTCTGTCACTCTGGTTTGACAGAGATTCATAGAACTCCAGATTTTTCTTAAGTTTTATGATGAATCCTGACAATGCTGTTTTGTCACATCAGCGACAGTTTATTTCTTTCAGAGCTGAGGATTGTACCTGCTCACTAGGACCGCTTGCCACTTATTTTCTGATTGGCCATGTCCTTCAGCATGGGATATTTCTGTGATCCATCCATCTGCCTGGCTGACATAATATCTTGTTTGTGTGCCCTCACTGGCTTTATGTGCATCCTCCCAGTTTACAACCTTGCTATGTGCATCCTTTGAGAATGTGTGAGTGCATGTTCTGTGTTTGCTGTATTTCTAATGCTCTCTGCTTCTCATGTAAACCTAATTTGAAGCAAACACTGTGTGTCAACACAAAATTCGTGATTTCTATTTAAAAAAATCCATAAGTACAACATATTATCTCCAAATTCTGTTGCAGATTATAGGGCACGCTGTGAAAATCAGAGTGCTTATATAAAGTTTATTGACCAGTAAGAGGCTCAAGATTTCTAGTAATATCCATAGATATTTATTGATATTAAGTGAAGTGGCAGATGTGCTTTATTAACTTCTGCCTGACAACAGTGGTCAGTGACAGTGTAATCTTTCAGTCTTACCTTCTGCTCTGTCATCACGTGTTTACAAAATTGCCTCTGACATTCTTCCCCTGAATCATATCACAAACCACCAGCTGAAAGATTATTTCAGGAAGGATGATTAGGAAAGAAGGATCCTGAATAGTTTATCCAAGGCATGGACATTGCTGATAGGATTTATTCATATCAAAACCAAACTGTCTTTATTTTCTGGAAGCCATAGTAAAATAAACTAAAAATGATTGTGCTGTTTTGGATTAGTTAAGCAGGTAAAAAAACCCCAAAAAACAAAAAACCATAATACTATGATGTGTCCTACATTGGATTTCACTGTAAGTGATCAAAAGCCTGAAAAATGGAATACTATTCTCTGATGGACTTATGTATTTAAATTTCAGATAATTTTATTCAACTTAGTATATATTCTTTTTCCTCCATTTTGGAAGCACTGCATATAGCTGAAAAATAAGTGATTGTTGATTACTGATTGCTTTGAGGAGCAAGGTGATTGCTCCCTCTCTTTTTCATGATATTGGATTCACTAGTCCATGTATGCTTGCTTGAAAGAAGCAATTCCATCAGAATTGATAAGTAAGTAAATGGTTCAAAATCTTAGTGCCAATCTGTCCTGTGGGAGAGACTGTACTGCTCTGACAGCTGGTACATATATCAGTAAACATTGCCAATACACAGCTTGAAGAAGTCTTGTGCTCCCGGGGTTTCGGAATCTCCATGAGATTAATTTCATGTTCATGACTGCTTCAGGTTAACCTAAGTGACCTCACTACAAGTATCCGCAGATCACTATAGTGTTGTTTGGGTTTTTCAACAAAACTACAAAATTGAAAGGATAACTGGAAGAATAGTGGCAATATAACAAAGAGTCCTTTTAAGTCCTACATATAAAATGTACAAGAGTGTCTATGTGAGGTGGAAAGAATACTAAATAATATCATAGCATGCCAGACCTATGCCCATATAACGCACACAATGAATGGCGAATTTTCAAGAGGTTTTAAGAGGCTGGCAGTGTCTGAGAAGACTGAATTATCTCTTTAACCCTTTTTTATTCTCTTGAAGGGTCAGAGCTAGGGATCTACTGTGGTTAAATTGTAGCATTTTTTTGAATTATTTTCCATTCAGAAAACTAAACAAGGCTTCTCAGCAATGTACCAATATCAAAATTTATTGTGTAATTTTTTTCTAATCACATTTCTTACATGAGAATAATGTTTAATTAAAGTTATATATTCTTGAGATAATCCCCTGAGGCAGCCACTAGCTGGGGCCTCACCTGAGCACATCCAGTGAGCACAGCACCACAGGAAAGCAGACAAATATGTTCAATCACTGTAGTATGTTAAGGGACGTTTAATATTTTTTTACAAAATGACCAGCTTCTTAAGACACACAGGAATACCAGTGCAAATGGATTCTTCTTGTACAAGGTCACAAAGACAGTAAATAGAAAAAATTGTTACAGTGAGGAAAAATAATTGTCAAATCTTAGACAGAAAATAACATTACCTTCAACAAAATGAATAACAGTTAATTATTGCACTCATGGGCTGTAATGCCTCTGCCAATATAATTTTGTAAAATCATTTTCAATCTCCATTGTCTATTTTAACTTGGTGTGAAGGATGATACAGATGCAGCATGAAAAATGATGGCGTCAGAATCTATATTCTGATCTCAAATATCTATCTGATTCAACCGCGAAAGGAAAATTATGGTGTTTGTTTATTTAATGCCCTGGCTACATTACTCAGCTTTATGCCGATGTTGCTACCTGGTGTCAGTAACTGCCAGAGCTTCCCTGTGTCCTCAGTGCTCCTCAGGGCTCTGCAGGCAGCTCCCTCCCCTTCTCAACTCTTGAAAATCNATCACTGACTAGGGAATCTAATAGGCTGTTTGGGCTTAAAAAGGCACCAGCCATGTTATTTTCTGAAATAGATGTGTCCCAGGGTGGAGTTGTGCTGAAATGCTTACATGCAGCACTTTCAAATGCAGGTCTCACATTAGGAGCATAAAATCCTCCCCCAGCAAAACTGAAAGGTGAGTGGCATGTGGTGGGTCAAGGCTCAGACAGAAGAGGTGAGGACAGGCTTGGATAGTTTTCAGAATCTTGTAATCCTGACACGTGTAAAACTTTCCTACTGTAAAACAAATCCAGCTTTCAAGAGTCAGTGCTGCCTGCACAGAGGTTTTTTAACTTCTCAAATTTAAACAGTTACAACATGGCTTTGCCAGATGCAAGCACATCTAAAGTTGTTTTCATTTGCATGATTCTGTGTTTTCCAAATGCAGATGCTGAAAAGTATTGGTGTTACTTATAATCCAAGGAAATATATTTTTGGAAACGTGATTCAGTGTTTCTGAAATATTTGTATAGCTGTGTTCTTATAGCCAGGGTATGAGTATAAAAAGACAAAATATTTACAGGGAAAGGTAAAATTCTTTGTTACACTGTCTGAAAGAGCTAGGGAAAAAAAAACAAGCAATGTTTCAAACACACGAGGTCTTCCTCAGGTCTGGTATAGGTGTCATAAACTTTAAATTGTATTTAAACTACTTTGAGATTGAGTTGATTATGTTAATTGTTGGGTAATTTAAAAGAAAAATGCCCCTTGTGCTTGAGGACTAGAGGTGGATACTAGAAAAGGAAGAGATGAAAAAAGCATCAGTTCTTCTAGGACAAAGAAAGAAAAGTAATAACCAGCTGTGAAATAGCAAGGGACTACTTGAAACAGAGAAAAACTGTCATGTGGCATAAAGCCACTTTCCTCTTTGAGTCCATAATTTTAAGTGTCCTCTTGAGTTATGAATTTCAGTTCCCAGACTTGGGTTTTGAAAATGTTTTTAAGACTTCTGTGGGGCAAAGGACTGAGAAATCAGAGATGGAGTGGCCATTCTGTGGAAATAGATTTCCTGCTGACAACTAGTATCTCTGTCCTCCGTCAGTTATCTGAAACATCCTTGTTCCAGTATAAAGAGGCTCAACTTTGGGAGTGTACCCAGTGCATTGGGTACAGGGTAGCAAATCTGGGGTTGCAGGATATCCAAGCTGTGGCATTTTTAGTGTGGGAAGCGGTTACTGAGTGGGGCTACATCATACTGATAATACGTTAACAAGTTTGGGGGCTACAGGTCTCTGACATGGGGCTATATTTCGGTCTGCAGGAATTTTGCTTCCAATGCTAGCACTGACAAGTTGAGGAGATTGGCTATTTGTTGAGAAAGGCAGTGGTGGAAAGAGTTACTTTAAATTAAGATCATCCAAACTGCTTGTTGATTTTTTCCCCCCATTTCTGTATAGGATATTTGTGATGAACAGAAGTATATTACCACTGAGGCTTTAATTTTGTATTCTATTAAGTGTATACATTGTCCATTGCCCTAAAAACAAGTCCTTGTTGGGCGTAGGGGCAGCCCACTTCATAAAATTTAGATTGATGAAGTGGATATTGCCAATGTCATCAGGACATATTTTTCATATATTTTCAATGCCCATTGGATTTCTGGAAGTTGGATTACTGCTCTGTAGGTGCTAAAAATATTTAAACATTTGACAATGTGGTAAAACTGACATAGATGCAAAAGCATACCCACAGGGGTATTCGAAAGAAGTGGAAAGTGAATTTGTAACACCTACTTCACCCACCTATAATACTTCTAAATGACAACAGAAGAAAGCTTGTGAAATAGTTGGAAAAAAAAGAAAGGATCTTGTTCTACTGTGCATTGTCAAGACAGAAAAAAAAAGAAAGTTATAGAATCATAGAATCACTAGGTTGGAAAAGACTACTTGGATCATTGAGTCCAACCATTCCTATCTACCTGTAAACCATGTCAGTGAGCACCTTGTCTACCCATCTTTTAAACACCTCCAGGGATGGTGCCTCAACCACCAACCTGGGCAGCCTGTTCCAGTGCCCAATGACCCTTTCTGTGAAAACTGTTTTTCCTGACATCTAGTCTGAACCTCCCCTGGCAGAGCTTGAGACCATTCCGCCTTGTCCCCTGTCACTTGGGAGAAGAGGCCAGCTTCCTCCTGTCTACAACCTCCTTTCAGGTAGTTGTAGAGAGCAATAAGGTCTCACCTCAGCCTCCTTTATGTAAAAGCTATGTTTCATTTTTATCCTGTCCTTACTTTTTAGTCACTTTTTAATATTTTTCCTCATCTTGTGAACAGCTTTATTTTCCATGAGAGATGTTTTGTCTGGGGGTCTCTTAATGAGGTGAAAACCACAAGAGAAATTGATAAAATTCTGAGCAGCTTAGGTGTCACTTCAGATTACAGTTTTCAACTTCACCTGTAAGACTGTACAAATAAGTACAAAATGAATGTTAAAAATGTTTAAGATGGAATTGAGGGACCTATTTTGGCAGGGTCACATCTAAGGATAAACATTGGAGGAAGAGCATGTCCTGGATTTTGGCAATTCCTCATCTGCAGATATAGGGCCAGACCTTTCGCTGACACTGTACCATCAAAGACTTTAGTGGGATTTACCCTGTGGATGTCAGCCTACCCCCTTACTTGCAGCATAGACTCTGCTGTCTCAGGAAGAAGCATTTCTGTTGTATTT
This sequence comes from Piaya cayana, assembly GCA_013389865.1. NCBI lineage: Eukaryota > Metazoa > Chordata > Aves > Cuculiformes > Coccyzidae > Piaya > Piaya cayana. Next base: position 72,473 of record WAAB01020719.1, on the reverse strand, counting down.
TGGAGAGGAATTTTTTTCATTCTTCAGCCACTCACTCTGCTGGATGAGCCTCTGACAGCTCAGAAGTGGCACCGCAGGTCCCGCTTCTGGTTGGAGATTACCCAAGGCCAGTGATATCCTAATAATGTCTTCTAACTATGATTCATTAAAGTTTAAAGATATAACGACTTAGAGAATAAGACATGATATTACCTTAAGTATCAATTGATGGAATCTCAATAGGCTAAAGCTAAATCTTTTGAGGACAACTTAAGCGCAGCATAATTGGGAAAGATTTATTATTGAGGGTAACCTCTGACTGAAATGAGCCAACTTCTTATATCACGTGCCCTGAAATTTAAATACATGTCAGAAGCAGTACTAAATATAGCTACTGGCATTATTGTTAGCAGAAGCAGAACTGGTATTTATAAAACCAATATCCTTTCTGCTGTGATGTGCTAACAGCCTTTGCCTAATTAGTAATATTTTCAGTTGAGGGAGTTTTGATATGATGAATTGCCTTTTACTTCATGAGACGTTTTGGACGTGATTTAAATTCAGTGTCAGTTTTCCACTTCAGCAATATGCTTTTTTTTTTTTTTAATTTACCTTCCTCAGTCCTACAGATTTACTTTAAATTATGACACCACCAATAAAAATCCAGAAGCTTCACACAGCATTGGATAGTGGTGCTGGCTAAAGCTGTGTTACTGGTCATAGACTGCATAGTATACATGGGAGCGTCCAAGAGCAGTGGTATTGCTAAAACTTCTCTTTCAAAAAAATTAACTTTGCAAATCATTAGTTTTACTCTGTGAAGGGCTCCATTCTGCCTTATATCCAGATCATTCTACCTCAAGTGCATATTTTTGTGTAGATGTAGTGTTCACTGCTTATCTACTATTTTAACAAATATATTTAAAAGTGTACAAGACCCATATGGTTCATATGGGTCCAGTGAATGTTATGAATTTCTATTCATAGTATTGCTTTTCCCCTCTGCAAAAGCTGTGATTTTGTTTTCCTTCAGTGTGTGGATTTTAATGAATGTCTGGAGTCTTTCTCAGTTTACCAGAGGAGTTAAAATAAACTCATTTAAAGATAGTTCTCTTAAGAGAGTGACTGGGGAGGAGGTTGTATTGTAGCTGTACATTGTTTTCTAAGATTGTGAATACTGCTTTTTTTTATATAATAATGCAGGGGAGGAGGAGTGGGTTGGATAAATAAAGAGTTTGTTATAGTCAGCAAAAGAGTTTCTTATCCTCTGCACAGCCAAAACCAGAAAAAGATGAGGCCATGTATTAATACAGGTTTTCTTCATGCTTGAGTACTTGACTAGTCATACAAAGGCTGAAGAATTGCTGTAGCATAGGATGTGAGAGTCCTCAGGGACTGCTACATTGGTAATTGCTCTCAGTAGCCCAGAAGGAGAGGAACTTCAAATAAAAGCTGTGCTGTAAGGAAAAAATGATGTCCTGTGTAATTTTAGAACACTTAGATTAATTTTATTCTAATGCAATCACAGATCGTGTTATACCAGTGGTGGCCAAAGCTTCCTGAAGAAAACAAAAGCCTCAGTGAAGAGAGGCTGCTGTTGAATCTCATTGCACGCTGCAAACAGAAATAGCCTGGTCCCGGGGGGCCGAAAGCACCATACTGCCTCAGGGCAGCCCTGCCTTTGAAGAAAAGCACTAGGAGGACTCAAGGGCTGAGCTTTTAACATCCCAGCTGTGAGATTTTATTTGCAATGTGTAATACCATCTGGTCACACTTGGGCAGGATTTGGTTTGTCCTGTCTAAGGCAGGAAAGCTTTGGGAAGGAACCACATCAAGGTAGGGCAGTGGCATTGGCAAGAACGTTTTGCTACCCCAAGGGCCAGGACCTGCTGTGTGGGAGATGTGGGTAGTGGGAGCAGGCCAGCATAAGTAGGAAGCTTTGTTGAACCTGACTGGAGGGAGTAGGAGGGACAAGAAGCTCTTTCCTCCTTGCTCAGCATTGCCCTGGCCAGCTTGCATCCTCTCACCAGCTGTAGTGCAGGTTTGGCAGCTATTTATTGTCTCCAGCATTCTGCTCCCACATACAAGTTTTGCATTGCCTATGCCTTGATCCTAAATACTGTTTGGAATGAGCCTGCTGAAAGGTAGAATTTTACCTTTTTTGGTGTGGGCATCTTCCAGCCTAGAGTCAGCTCCTGTTCACTCAGTCACCAGAGCAATGACTTTTTAGCCCATTCTAGACTAACTGAACGAAATCCACTATTTCTAAGCCTTAGGCTACTTTCCCCAGTGGAAGATGAATCATTGCTTTCTACTTTTGATAAAAGAGTAAAGTCAAACACTTGATCCTGTATCCTCAATAGGAATAAACCTCTCCCTGGGACTGCACCCCTTCCCTGTGCACGTTGGACAGGTCCCTCGTTGACGAAGGCTTATGAATTGAGCTTCCTTTTAATTTCAAGGACTTTTCTCGTAGATAAATATGCTTATTTGGCTGTATATTCTGTATTGCCTCTTTTTAAAATGCTTATCCATACATAGATCGCCCTCCTAATAACAGCCATGCTTTAATTACAAACATGTATAGAAAGCACACTGAGGAGTACAGTGCTGGTGTGAATCAAGTCCAATATCTGAAGGTTTTATCACTTTCTGGAGAAGTATTATTGCCCTGTGAAGGTCAGTCCAATCTATTAGAGTATTGATAAGTGCAAGGCAGTAACTTTACTTTGACAGAGCCTGCAGCAACTTATGAATTTGTTCATGGTGTCCAACCTGCTCTTCTTCCCAAACTTCTTTTCTCTACTTGTTGAGTTCAGTGGCACCGCTTACTGTGAGCAAAGGTGTGACAGCTGAGTCCTTCAGTTGTACCAAGAGAAAAATGCAGGGGTACTTACCAGGGTCAAGGGACACGTACCACTAGTATCATAGGCAGCAGTAGTGATACAGCCAGTGCTGTCACAGAGGTAGGTGCCTGGGGTGTACCCAGGAGGGCAGAAAGGAAAACACAGTCAGGGAAGCACTGAAAATCTGTCTTGAGCAACCAGCAGCAGGCTACCCTTCAGAGGAAGCATAGATGCTGCAGTAACCACCCTCCTCGTGGCAGGTGTAAACATTCCTCTGAGAAGCAGATGATTACATGGTCTTACAGCTGTGGTGCACTGGGGCAGTGCTGGTGTTCTCCAAGCACCATGACACTCAGCATCACAGCACTCAGGTGACCTCCTCCCAGCCCAGGATCTGCTGCAAGACATACCAGAAGGTGGGAAGGGTGGGTACATTTAAGCCTGCAACCTTCTACTTCAACTCCAGGGGTCAGGAAACAGAAAGAGATTTTTGGGGGATGCTATTGCACCATTTTTTTCAGAAATCCATTGTATTTGCATGTTCACATGCACATACAGCCCCAGAGCCTACGAGAGTGGATGGAGAGGGGTGCAGAGTCTAGTTAGTGTAAGAGCACACTGTCGAATGGTAACTCAGTTTAGGTTACATCCTGAGACCTTTCTGGGAATCTTTCTCTTGCCTTGTCTTTGCTCTTAGCTTTTCAGCTTCCTTGAAAAATAAATAAATCATATTTTTTTGTTCTCCTTTTGCTGTTTGAGTGATGCTGCAGCACCATGGCAGTGAATGAGTGCTGGATTCAGAAGTGCTGGTAGTAAATCCAGAGACAATTTGCTTCCTTTGTTTCTCCATTGTCACAACATTATCTTTTGTCTGAAACTTGCTTGTTCTAAGGTTTTATGTTGCTAAATATTAATGATGTCTATCCAGATATTTACACAGTTTCAAAGCCTCTGAGCTCCTGACACTCTGCCCTGGGAAGGTTGTCACTGCTTTGAACCTTGCACATGATTTAAGAAATAAAACAAGTCAAAGAGCTGTGGCAATGAGTCACTAGGCACGAAGGTGTTTGGATCAAAGAGGACATCTCATCTTCTTCTTTCCCACCTGCGACCTTGCATAAACACCTCACTCTTAGATCCTGGCTGTGCAGGTATGTAAATTATTCAAACCAACAAAGAAATTGGATACTGTACACGCCAGAAATGGGAAACAGGTACAACAAATGTCTTAGCTGAGAGATTTGTTTTGGGCAAGGGAAGAAAACAAAGGGAGTAAAACATACAGTAAATATAAAATAGTGGCTGTGCAATGTGTGGTATGCATTGTTCTTGGATATCAGGAGGCCATCTTTCAAGGCCAAAGAGGACTCTGAAAAGCCACCTTGAAAAATCCTTTGAAAAAATAGCTCTTTAGAACATAAAGTTATTTTTGCTAAGCTTTTTTTAAAAAAAGATGATGGGCAGAACATTGGCCTGACTTCAGAGATATCAAATTAAGCTGACATATAAGAGTAAAGCACATGTAGAATTAATTCCTTGAGGATTTGAAGGTCAAGACAGTGAATCCCTGTTCTTACAGAAGTTGACGTGGCATCTTCTGTTGAATTTTTCAAAGTAGTATTTCATTCCAGATATTACGGATGCTCTGGCTTGAGCATCATGTGTTGATCTGGAACAGTGGGACCAATGACATAGGTATGGGAGATCTGAGGGACACTCGCCTCAAGGAGAGGAAAATGATCTCCTGGGGGCCTTAAAAGAGGTGATAGGTGGTACCCAGAGCTGTCTCTACATGCACAGGAGCTAACAAGTGACAGTTCAGGGGAGGAAGAAGCTGCAGGCTCAACAAAAAGCTTTTAGACTACTAAGGGCAGCTGCTTAGAAGATGACCATGGTGAGAGTTCTCCCTGTGGCTGGGTTGTAGCTTTTCACAGTCTCTGCCATTTCTGGAAAGGAGGATGAGGAGTTTGAATGCTTACAAGACATGAAATTGTTGCATGTCTGGAAACAAAAATGAGACACATCCAGCTGGATGTGAGAAGTAACAAAGAGATACCTGCTAGGCCAAGGCGGAGATGTTGCAGGAGTTGACACTGCATTCCTTAGCAGTTTGGATTTATGCAAAAAAAGAGTGGATCTGTCCTGATATTTAAATACTAGTATTTTTTTTCATTTAAAAAGAGATTTTTACTTGGGTTTGTTTTTTTTTTTAGGGAGAAGGGTTAGGCACACTGTAATGCTCAGAAGAGGGATCTGTGTGCATCTTTTTCAAGAGGCTTAAGATTCTTCAGACATTTCACAGAAATTGCAACCAATTCCTATTCTCTACTTACTTTAATAGTTACATAGGTGTACTATAGCAATGTAACAACTTAGTAGATGAAAATAAAATGTCAGAGTAGCTCAGGGCCAACTCACCAGCACATGAATTATTTATTGTGAGATAAAGTAGCTTTAATATATGCATTTTTAAGTGAAGTATTTTAACCCATCTTCTGTGAGAAGTTCTGGATCCTGTTTGTGCGTGGGAATTTGTAGGGGAAAGAGTGAGCAGGAAGATATGGTTTAGACTGGATACCTATAGGCATACTTTCTGTCCTGGTAAAGAACTCTCCATTCATGGACCATAAAAGCACACTATTTCTGCATTGCCAGCTGAAATCACCAATTAACCACACTCTGCATCAGCCCCATGACACACAAGAGTTTAATCCATTACCTGTAGCAATCAGGCAGTTGGCAAGGATTGTCCCGTGCACCCTGCCAGCCACTGCTGCCTTCATTGCACAGCTGGTTGGCATGCACCTCAAGCTCCTTCCTCTGAAGTGTTAAAGGTATCAGTACAGGTGAATTCACCATGGATGGTGACCTGATGAGGCACACCAATCCTGCCTTAAGATGAACAGCTATGTATCTCCCAGTTATGATACCAGTCAAACTGGTCAGTCACAAGGGGCCTGTTCCTTAAATTGCCCCTGCTTTAGTTGTCTTCAATTTTGAGACTTTCATAACTTCAGTTTGGCTATTTAATATTTCATAGTTAAAACAAGATACTTGTTAGATGAAACTGCATGCTGTGATTTCACCTAACAACTTCATACTTTAAAAGAATTAATCCACGAAGTATCTTAGAGTTTGGAAAGATTGTCTCTTCAGGATAAAGCTCAACTCTTGCAAATTGCATCTGATAATATAGGGACTTAGAATACTAGCTAAAACTTCTGATTCAGAAGCTTTCTTGTACAGAACAGTCTGTCTTTATTTGTTTAAACGGGATACCTGATGAAAGATTTTTATTTTTTCAGATAGTAAACTCACATAAATTTCTTATATTAAGTTACAGTATGCCAACATCCTCTGAAGACATTTTCTCTGAATTTACAGCACTCATGCATGAATAAAAGTTAATAAATCTACAATGCTAAAATTGTTGAGAATGCCCCTGAATAAATAGGCTCTTCATGCGCTGTCATAGCACAATTGTCCTAGTTCTTCTTACCCTGAAATTGTGCATTCTTATAGTTGCACACAAACCCACCCAGAGCATCAATCTGACCACAGCACAGATGCTACATTTTCATGGAAGTGTAGTAATTTGAATGCTCATTATTAGGTTACAAACTAGCTGAGCACTTGAGCTTTTAAGGCAACATTTAATTCTAAGTACCAGTACAAGTTCCATATAAATCAATAGATTATTTAGGCAGTTATATCTAAGCAAGTGCTGAAGAGCTAAACTTGTCCTCTGTTGGAGGAAGACCTTCTGATGGTAAATGATACTTACTGTTAGTCAACTCAGCTTCAAATAGCTGTATCAGCAGCACGTATTTATTCTCTTTTACTGGCACTTAATTACCTTTAGTTTCTTTGTTGCTTAGCAAAACAATGAAACCATATATTATAATACTCCATGCACTGGTGGATCATATGGTATTTTATAGCTGGAATGAGAGCTAAGTTTTGTCATCTCTGCATTAATAGCATCATCACAATGGTTTTTATTATTATGGGCTCACTGCATTATTTTGCAAGTGAGAAATTAAAGGGCCAAGCAGGATAGGTTTGGGATTCACCTGCTCTAATTAGATACTTCAAAGTTAGACTTCCTCAGTTTGCAGTACTCACCATAATCCTATTATCTAATCAGCAAAGAGGAATAAGCACCTCTTGAAAATGGTTTGGATCTTCCTAGAAAGGTTCTGCAGATGTCTCTTCTTCTCTGCTCTTTATAGGAGATTGTAGAGTAACTGCTTCAAGTTCAGATAGCCAGTTCTTTAGCACAAATCAATCCCGTTTTTGCTGGGTTAATTGTGGTCACTAAAGTTTCAGTTGCAAATGTGAAAAGTGAATGCAAGTTTGGCTTTTCTCCCATCTTTTAGATCTATGTTTCAGTCCTTCCACTGGTTACAGGGTTTCAGGGTATTTAATTTCTGGACCCTGACTTGTTCATGGTTTGCTAATTCAGATTAGATGTGAATGACTGCAAACTGTTACAAGGTTTCAGAGATCAGTACTTTAACTGTAGACAGGTTTAGAGATATTTGTAAGCCACTGAAGATAAATACTATTGTAGAATCTTACACAGTTTCTTGTATGTCCACTCTGACTACAGTTGGATACATCAATGTAAAATATTGCTTAGTATGGAGTCCCATCATGTCACTACCTATACAGGCAACATCATGACCATGTCTCATGACCCTTGGCGCCTGTCAGGGCAGATTTTTTGATAACACGTATCACTTCTTCTTTATTCCAATAGGGGCTGAAGACAGGGAAACTGATGAATGTCCCTTCCCTTTCCCTTTCCCCTTTCCTTTCCTTTCCTTTTCCTTTCCCTTTTATTTTCTTTTCTTCCCTTTTATTTTCTTTTCTTCCCTTTTATTTTCTTTTCTTCCCTTTTATTTTCTTTTCTTCCCTTTTATTTTCTTTTCTTCCCTTTTATTTTCTTGTTCTCTTGCATCCAGGATAATAGGGAATGCACCTTTTAGATATAACATGATGCTAAAAGTGATAAAATTCTCTGTGCCTTTTACTCAGATTGTCCTGAGATGTGGGACAAGTGGAGGGGAAATGTTGACTGGTCACTGACCTGTGCAGGGGCAAGAACAGCAATGAAGCAGTTACAGATGCATGGGACAAGAAAATCTCCAACTTCCTCATCACAGCCTCACTCCAGGCATTGCTGCAAATCTCACCAACTACATTATAGGTCACATTTGTATTTTACAGTGTCACCATGCATGTTGTTGTTCTAGTCCAAGGCTTTGATGATTGTGCAGGAGTGAAATAAAGCATGTAGCTTCTTGACAGTATAGATTTCCAAAAATAAAAGCCAGCCACTGACCCATGGCAGCATACTTTTTCCTTCACTGCAATCTGCCACACTGGACTGTGATATCAGTTCTCACAGGAGATTTTCTTGCCAGGGCACAAAAAAAAGGAGCGCTGCACAAATCAGCACAGCTGGGTCAGGCTGATAATTTCCTGGATCGGTGGATCAGAGAGATTGAACAGATGAATGGGTTTTCGATTTTTTTTCTCCATAGAAAGGATTGTCTTTTAACCCTAATGCACATAGCAAGCAACTGATTTCAGTTCATTAAATGACTCTATTTTATTCAGAAGACTATGAATCTACAGTGTACTTAGTAACTAATGAAGCATTTTCAGCTTACTTGCAGGACTCTCCTGCTTCATCAAATGCTGAATTGGACTTCACTGGCAGAAAGTTTACCATCTAGCACTTTTGCCATGTTTGTTCTTTTCTTACCCCATTAGCTAGGCAAGCAGACTAGGTGGTCTAAATTTGATCTAAATGTTTTCCCAGTGTTATTAATAATTAGTTTAGCAGAATTACAGATACACTGACAGAATAAAGTAGTAAAAGCAGGATTGACTACACTGCAGGAAAATAAATAATCCTGTGTTTATTCCCAGGCCGTGCTCCACCTGATGTAAACTAAGCTCTCAAGTCTTCTCTTAGGCTCGATTTTGGTTTTGGAAAATGTGATCTTGGAGAACGTAAGGATGAATTTTACTTTCCTTGATTCTATGTTGTCAGGATAGTGGCTGACCTCTAGTGGCAATAAAAGTAAATTGCTAATAGATCCCCTCGGGTTCAGCTGAGAACCAAGCCATTGCCAAAGGTATAGTAAGCACTATTGCTGAAAAATGAAAATCAATTACTGTAATGGAAAATATACTAAAAAGGCATGTGAGGTCGAGCCTGAATTCAATTGTCTTTACAAACAATTTTGCTTGGAGGCAAGGTTTACAATAAAGCTTTCAGTGTCAACTGCTGATGAACACCGATGTGTACAAGTTGATAAGAAACTAAGGATCTGCAAGAAATGTATTTCTCCACAACTGGGTCTGTGTATCCAGGCGATTTGGATTTGTGTGGTTCTTCTCAGGCTGGTTGTTTCCCAGGCCATTTCCAATGTAAAGATCTATTTGTCTTCTCTGTGCCTGAAATCTACACAGAACAGGGCACAGTGAGGATAGCGAATGACTCATTGCTTACACTTAGCACCTCTCCATGACTCACATATGCCTTCACACCAAGAGAGAAGAAGAAGAGGAAGGAAAAAAGAAAATCAGTGGAGACCACCCATTTTGTATCTATCAAAAGTCTTTTCTGGTCGTTCAGGCTTGGTTTTTTGCATTGGATTTGCTCCAGCCATCTGGGAGCCAAGTCTCTTTTCTAGCAGAAGAAACAGTACATGAGGGTGAAAATGCAAGGAGGAGCTGAATATAAATCAAATATTTCTGTATTGTGTGTGGACTGAATGTATGCTTTGGCAGGCATCTTTGGAAATGCCTAGATATAGTTTAGCTACTCACTTGGGATCCTGCTCAAGGATTTGTTTTCCAAAGCTGTCTTATTACTTTCTGAGGAACCGACCCCATCATGCTCCAAATTGAGGCACTTGAGCTAACCTCAATGTCAGAAAAATACATCCGATGATGAAAGGTGGGAAGTAGCAAAGTGGAGAAATAGCAGGGCCAGGGAAGGGCAAGCTCTGGGAATGGGCATCAGCAGTGGGCAGGCAAAGAATCACAGTCGTGCAACTGAGTGTGGTAGCACCGCCAGCAGCACTGCCTGGGCAGGCTTGTACAGTGCCTGCCAGCCTGCATCCACTTTCAGCAATCTTCTGTTCAACCCAGTCATGTGTATGCCTTGTCACATTCATGCCCAGTCATGTATATGCCTTGTTGGAGGCACAATGGCTGTACACTGAAATGGCAAGATCTTCAGAAATGTAAAAATGGGGATACAGAGGTTAAAAAAAAAACAGTGCTAAACAGAGACACAGCTGAGGAGCATGCCAAAAGGTTACGTGGGCATAAGCAAAAAATAGAGAAATGCATATAGAGCAGAAAGCCACTGAGGGCTACTTTGCCTACAGAAAGAACCATGAGCTCAGAAACTCACAAACTTTCCTTTAAGGCTGGAAAAGCCATGGGAGAAGGGCTCTGTTTCTTTTCCCTCAGCCTCTGCTGCTGATCATAAGTAAAAAAAGGGGGGTTAGATGGATGTATTGTCTGACAACAGGGATGATGTTTTGTTCTTAAGTGACCACCCCATAGAGAGGGCTTGATATTCTAAAAAGATTCCATTACCTATTACTGCCCTGCACCGATATTGTAGTGAGGAGAAAGAAGCACAACCAGGTTCAGCTTCATTGTGCTTAGGGCTGTACAAACTCAAGAGTTCTCATAGTTTGGCTTTGTTTCTTCTTCAGGTGTTTGCTACCTTTGACCTACGATATAGGTATTTCTACACAGTTTTCAACAATTGTCATTGTCATTGTCATTGTTGCAAGCTGTAATTGTGACTATTTTCTATCTCTCTTTCATATTGTGACTCTGAATTGTTTCAAGGCAACCTGTAAGCCCTGCTAGAGAACATATGTAGATACTTAAAAGATCTTATATAAATTGCCACATTTTCAAAACTGCTTGATGTACAAGCAATTAAATGTTTACAGTAAGAGAAACCATAAATGAAGAGAACTTTTATCTTGAAGCCTATTAGTAGTTGTCAGATATTGGTCTTGCATTAAATACAGTTTGATAGTCGTTGTTCATATAATTAATAGGTGACATAGTGTCTTACCTGATCTGGACCATGAAAGTGACAGTGCTTAGGTACCAGCAAGTCTCTGCTGTTGTGATTGCTTGGCTAAGCCATGGCTGTTAGCATTCCACGGTAACCAGCATATGACTATCTCTTGTGAGTTGACAAGGATCTTCATGGTATCATCTACACCTTGGGGTGACCCAGTAACACTGTGCACTGTAGATGCCCATCTACTGCCATCCAGGCTGTGGACAGCAGGAATATGAGCTTGCTATGTGCTAAACTCATTGGTGATTTCCCCAATACCAGCAGACCCAAATGCTCATTTGGCACTGTGGAAGGGTCTGGGAAGGAGAATCTGTCAGCACATCTTCTCCAGCTCTTAATGGACTTTTTTCTGCTTCTGGGTGGTAAATGGAAAACATGACTCTCCATGAGTTCTTTGTATGCAAGTCTGTGTTTGCTTATGTGCAATGTGGGATGCTGGGTGGTCCTGGTTTTGTGAAGTGGGTCTCTGGAGAGTTCAGGCCTCGAGGCTCAAGTAATCCAAGTAAGACTCATGCATTTACCTTCTGAAAAACAGTCAGGCTTTCCGAAGTAGTTGTTCCACCACGTAAAGGGTCTGACAACAACTTTGACACATTCAATAGAGGTTGATTTTGGGACATAATCACATTGAAGGCATTCATGAGTCTTTAAATTAATAATATGTATTAAGAATAGCCTGAAAGCACTCCCACTACAGTAATCCACTCAGAGTCTTAGCTTTTGAAGGTTTCATGTAACATTTAAGTTAATAATATATTCCTTTAAAATACTTCTTTCAGTAGCAAATGTATGACAGATTAATTTATTGTCAAACCTCCTAATTTAGGACTGTACTGCTGCATAAATTGGAGCATCCGTATGGCGTTAGAGAGGCTTCCCACAGCTCACCAGTTGGAAAGCTAAGACCTAGGCTTCCTTTCCAGTATTATTGCAGACAATTTGACAGAGACAGCAAAGGGATTTTCCCCCTTCCCTTGTGCCCTGAAAGCTATCCTTCTTTTTCCAGGAGATGTTCCATTTTTAAATGTTAACATGATGCACTAAGTGTTTGGGTTTTCTCTCTCAGTTTTTTTCTTTTTTCGTGTTTTCTCATGGAAACAAGATTTGTATAATCCAGTGGGGTTAGTCTTGAATTAATAAACTGCAGTTTCTCCATCTCTCCAGCATTTTGAACTGCTCTGAGAGCAAGACCCACTCCAGATCCTAAAGGTTTAATAAGAATTAGTGACTTGCTAAAGGTGAAAGATCCAAATAAGTATTTGCCACTAAGAAAAATCCTATATTGTGAACTCGGTGGTACAGCATCTCTTTGGCCAGTTGACACAAAACCTGCAAGAACATCAGAGCATGTATAACAGTTAAAAGCTGTGGAAGTGCAGTTAAGGTCCTCTGTGTTATTTTTGAAGCTTTGTCAGAAGAGGCACACTGAAACTGCAAACACAAAGAGGATCTAAGGGTACCGTGGCAGGAGCTCACAGTGTATCCAATGGGGAGCTGGAAGGCTTGTATTGGGAATAACTGGTACTTGGATGTGCCGTCATCAAGGCAGTGGAGATGTATAAAGTGCACAGATTCAAAGGAAACAAGATTTCATTAGTCTTTCTATTCATGAAACAACTTGCTGGAAAAATAAATAGATGGGCAGAAGCTGGTGATGATGGTGACATTGTTAAATGGAAGTGATCTTCCAGATCACCCAAACAGCAGAAACTTCTTTGATTTGTTGCAATTCTCTGTATTCTGCTGACAAAAACCAGTGAAAAATTCATGAAGGACTTCTCCCCAAATTAATGTAATTTAGAGGGTTTTTTAGCAGAATCTCTTACTTTTTTAAACTCACAGGAACACTTTGTTAAAACTTTTCTTCTTTTTCTCAGTTCCAGAGAATATAAAAATGCTAAAAATCTTGTCTGGTGTGTAACGGTTAAAATTTTATTATGTATTCAAACAAAATCACAAAACTTCCAGATAAACCACCAATATCTGCTATGTTGACTAATCTGAAAAAGTCAATATGTTTTTCAAGCTTTCCATTGTCTTGTCATTGTATAAACAAGAAAACAAGACCCAAAACAAACTCCAAATGAAGTTCATGAAACTGTGTCATGTAAATCCAGAAGAAAAATGTTGTTGTCAGTTATAAAAGTGGAAGATGTTTGTTTCTTCCCAACAAGGCACTGACTATTTTTGAGCTTAGGATCCAGGTGGAGTGGATCTTAATTTCTAATAATGGTTATTCTTTGCTTAGGAGACATATGGTCTAAAATAGAAAATTTTATCTCTATGTGTGTCCTGTAGGGCTAGTACTGTTTCTTGCTCTCTTCTTTGCAATTCCCAGTAATGAAAAAAAAAAAAAATCTGGAGTTGTGTTGCTGACCACTAAGTATTGAATCTCTTTAAATACTTGTTCACAGCATTATGTTAAACACCAAATATCTGAAGCTGGTATGGTGATCCATGCACTGTATTCTACCAGCTCATTCTTCATCTTAGGTTTGGCAGGTGCTTAGTGAGTTCAGGTCACACTGGCAGTGCCCAACAAGACCATTAGTTTGACAGTGTGCTGCCCACAACTTCTGTTAGAATGAACCATTTGACATATGTTGGGTCATTAAATTAGGTTTGTTAGAACACAAACTAGGAACAATACCACTCGAGAGAGGTTCAAACTGTGGGGTATTAATAGATACAACCCCTTATTCACTGCTTCTTGCAAACGGGTCCCTGTCTGTCTTGGTGCTGCTGTTTTTGATGACTTTATGAAGTCTGCCAGCTCCCCTCAATGCGGGGACATTGTCATATTTGAGACCTGGCAGTATCACTACACCTGATTTTCTCAGGATTCTGTCAGGGTCTCCAAAGACAGGTTATCACTCTTCTTTTCTTGCATTTCCATAGAAATGACTCTTCTTTCACAGTAGGATTGCTTCTGCCTCTCCCAGGTCAACAACAGCCACCTTTTTTGCTACCGAACCACACATAGTTGTTCAGCATGAAGTGCACAATAAACTGTGAGCAGATAAAGCAGATGCAGTCTGTCACAGGGTATATCAGAAGTATGACGAAAGGGTGAACCTTCTTTTCCTCCCTGTTCCACTATTATTTTACTGTCCATTAACTCCAGAAGACTGTAAGACTGTGTAGGGAAGGACACCAAATACAGTGGCTTCTCTCTGTGTGCTGTGAGACATGAGTGTTCAGACACAGTTTGGTCTGAAACCAACACTGCCAAGAAAATCTGCCCTTTGGCAGAAGTCTGGGCTGCTGGTAGCGAATAAGTTAGCCAATCTTATATTTGGACAAGAGTAGCTTCTTGTGCTTTAAGGATATAATCATAGAATCATAGAATGGTTTGAGTTGGAAAGGACCATGAAGATCATCCAGCTCCAACCCCCCTGCCATTGGCAGAGACACATCCCACTAGATCAGGCTGCCCAAGGCCCCATCCAACCTGGCCTTGAACACCTCCAGGGAGAGGGTCATCCATGACTTCCCTGGACAACCTGTGCCAGGGCCTCACCACTCTTGTTGTGAAGAATTTCCTCCTTATGTCTAGTCTAAATCTTCCCCTCTCCAATTTAAAGCCATTCCCCCTAGTCCTATCACTACATGCCTTTGTAAGAAGTCCTTCCCCAGCTTTCTTGTATATCTTCATGTACTAGAAGGTCACAAGTACAATATTCACAATCCTTTTAGCCTGCAAAATTTCCAAGAGGATATAACCCCAGATTACTCGATGATCCGGTGGGTCTCTTCCAGCCTGGTGATTCTATGATTCTATGATTACTTTTTCCTTTTAAAAAAGAGAGGAGAGAGTGAACTCTTTGATTAGCAGTACTCACAGACCCATAGCCCAGATTCAGTTCAGCCCTGGCAAGGGAGGGCATTCTTCCTTACTTTCACACCCAGCCATTTGCAAGAAACTTCTCTGCTGCAGTAACATGTGAATGTTCATGCTTACTATATCAGAGGTCATTTGTATGTCAAGCATCTGCTTTTTGTAATGTGAAAGATTTCCTGTGTGTAGTGTAAATGCCCCCCACACCCACTGGGAGCCCATTAGCAGCATTGCTTTTAGGGAAACAGCATGGGGTTTGGGAGATATGGGTCAGAAAAGGGTGATTTCATAGTTTGAGTTCTAGATGGATTACTCAAAAGAAATGCATCTTTTGCTGTTGCGCTGCCAGGTGTCTCAGGTCTCAAATTCCACCTGAAAATCTACTCTGGCAGCTTCCATGTTCTCTCTCTTAAAATCTTTCTGCTAAAATAATACTGCAATAAGCTCAGGCTTGCTTATTAGATCAGTAAGTGCAGTACTACTACTGGACCAAGCACTCCTGTTGTGCATCATGTATTTCTTCTTAAATCCCTCATAAAAATAATTTTCATTTTCAAAGTCCAAATTGTTTTTAAAAAGTGTTGTGTGCATGGGTTTTACATGCGTGTGTGTGTGTGTGTGTATGTATGTAATAGAATTTCTTTTTTCACCACTGTTAGTGTGAGTAGAACTTGCTAGATATTTTGCTCTGAAAATTCTAAATAGATCCCGAGTAGCATTTTATAAATATTTTAAAGCACAATTTATTCCCTTCATATTTACACCCATGAATTACTCATTACTTAGCACATCTTTCCTCCTGTAGGCAGACAGCAGTGGTTGCCACAGTGTTCTAAAATGAAAGCTGTCAAGATAAAGGTGGGTTTCATTAATGAACAATTACTGTGATGTTGTACGGCAGGCACCAGCAGCTTGATTGGAGGTGGCTTTTAACAAAGATTTTTCACATTTACCAGAATTATATGAAGACAAATGAAAGCAGATAAACTTCACCTCATCTGCAGATACATTTTTTTTCATAACAGTACCTAATATTTACATAATACCTTTCATCCCAAGCAATTTACAATTAATTAATCTTCATAGCTCTCTTTCTAAAGTAATAGCACTGAAAAAATTATACTGGAGAACCTAGGATGCATGCTCAGGATTTGCCTCTAACACAAACTACTGTCTTACTAATCATCATATACTTAGTTCCATTTTTCAGTGTGATGAAAAATCTTGATAGCAAATAACCTGTAGCCTGAATCTCTGCAGAAGACACCTTGTAATCGTGACTGCAGAACACTGACTTTGGGATCGTACTGCAAACTCTCTGTTTCCTTTTTAGGGAAAGAAATGAAATAGAGAGCACCAGTTGAAACTTCTAACATCTTCAGTTATGTCACATTCATGATCTGTTGTCACCTAGGTCACAAAGAAAAGATGGCAAAGGGGACAAAAGATGAGATGAGGGGCTGTGGGTTCACCTTATTTTGGGGCAGTAGTTGTAGGTCATTCTTCCAGTAAGCCTACGTCCTTTCCTCACTTCCAGGCAGGGTTGGGAATATGGAGTGTAATGCTGGACCATTTTTCCTTAAAGGCTGTGAACCGCAGCTTTCTCCTCCTTTTCTCCACCAGCATGTAAAACACTTGTGTGACACTCTGCTGACTACCAAAATTACCACAGGTGAAATAAAAGGTGCCTTTATTATAACTAGGTCCTGGTAAAATCAGGTCTCATACATACATTTTTCTCATTTTGATGGAGTCATAGCCTTTCTGCAAAGAGCTGCAGTACCTTGCCCTCTCTCTGCCATCCACGGGACTTAGAAAGTTTGGAGGGAGACAAAGACAGCTTGCTGCATATTCTTATCTATTGGATCTGAAGGAGGTTACAAAGAAAACACAGGGAGTTTTAGCCAATATTAGCCTTTCTACAGTAGAAAACATGCTCTGTCTCCTCTAAGAACCTCCTTTGTCTTCAGTATTGCTCCAAAGCCGTGCTACTATCGACATGTTTAATTGTTCGGGGCTATGACTCAAATGGCCTGAGATCTTTGTGTTTAACTGAGAAAAGGAGGAGCTTTTTAAGCACTCATCAGAGCCAGAGCAAATGCACCTGTAACTTGAACTATCACAGTAGTGTAATATGGTATTAGTGTTTGTGAACTTTCAAAAAGCCTAGGATGTTTCCTTAGAAGAATGATCTTGGAAACGCACTTAGGCTACACTTCTGTGCTGAAGAAGATAAAACAAAACAAAACAAACAACCCCAAAAAACAACCAAGAAGCAAAAACCCAAAAAAAACAAAGAAAAAGAGTTGAAGTTTCTTTTACAGTAATAGGAGTTGAGATTTTTCACATAATCACCTGCCTTAAAGGCCCAGGAATGTAAGAGAAACACCAAGGGCATGTGGTGAGCCTGTCAGATTCTCCTGCTGGGGAGGAGAGGGAAACTGTAGAGCCAGCAAAGCAACATAGGAGAGTCTCCAAGGCAGATCTGCCACTTACTTTCTCCTGTGTCCTCTGCCATTTGTTAGCAATGCTGAGAGATATCCAACCCCTTGTCAGGACCACAGGGGCTTCCTGCAAACTGAGGTGCTATGGAGGGCACCTGAATTACATTTTTTATAGTAGACAATGCTTTGGTTTAGCTGTTCTGTGCTTATACAATACACACACAGTTAACTAAATGTGCCTGCAATACAAAAGGACATTATTTGTTTTGGCATAAAAATACTGCAGATCATACTTATGACTGTACTTTAAAGTCCTTAAAATAACTTAACCCCTTTACACTCACTCACCCTTACCCCTCTACACATAACCTCTCTTGACCCCATTAGTAATTTCAGGTATCTTAAAAAAAATGTTAGGATTTAAAATTATGCAAAATGAGAAGCTCTCCTACTTCAGAACTGCATGTACTAAGTGTGTGAATAAAAAGCTTTCATTTAAGTAGTCCTTTACAGACCTTAACTACAGAATGATTTATACAGAGTTGAAATTAATATGATGTTTCTGGTTTAATCCTGCAGTTTAGTCTTCACGTGCCAGAGACGGGCAAGTGAAATTATCTTCAAGGTCCTAATTAAGAAAAAGAGCAATGGCAAGGGTACAGGTAATTAGGCCTCCTTGTAACATAAGGTCCTGGCTTTTAAAAAGCAATGGATTTAGAAACATGACCTTATAAATAAAGATTTTTTCAAAATAAAGTAACCTCTTCCTTCCCCAATCAAATATACAAAACCTTAAAAGTCCTGGAAGCACTGAATGGTCCTAGTGGAGCTTCATGGTTTGGCTGTGACAGACCATGTGAAAGATTTATGTTTTGCTTACTGTTTCATTACCTAATTTGAAATTATACGAGTCCCTCATGTCCTAGCCATGGGCTCTGGAAATCTTAGGGTTTCCAGCTCTGCTGTGGATTGCTGAAACCAAGCAAAACCAAAGGGGGTTCTCCCTTGGTTTTAAAAGGCATTGGTTGGGTGCTTTGTGGTTAACTATGTATTCTTCCCAGCAAAGCTTCAACAATTTTGGTATTCATATTTGTGTAAATCCTTGTAGTTACTTTTAAACAACCAGCTCCAAGGGACATTATGTGTCCTTTCAACAGAGCTGGAACAGCCTTGCAGGAGCATGAGGTCAGTCCAGCCAGGCTAGGTGCAAGACACACCAATCTATATAGTCATGTTCTCTTCTTGTGAAGCTTGTGAAAAGAGGATGTTCATGAGGCTGTTAGTAGATATTTGTGATGGGTTTAAGAACTACATCTCACAGATATTCCATGTAATTTTTCTACGTAAGATCAGACACTGCGTTTTTCCCCTCCTCCTCCGGCTCTCACACTCTTCTCCTGCCTCCTGCCTCCTGCTTCCTACTTCCTGCTTCCTGCTTGCTGCTGCCTGTTTCCTGTTTCCTGCTGGCTGTTTCCTGCTTCCTTCTTCCTTCTTCTTGCTGCTTACTGCTGCCTGCTTTGCTGCTGCCTGCTTGCTCTGCCGGCTTGCTGCTTCGTTCCTT
>WAAB01020719.1:31217-53657 GCA_013389865.1 Piaya cayana | reverse complement strand
TTTCTCTGTGTTTTTTTTTTTTTTTTTTTTCTCACCCCTCTCCCTTCGGCTTGTGCAGGAGGTTGGGAGAGGAGAGAGGATTGTGCTCTGCTGTGGGGTTTTGAGCGCTCAGCAAGGTTTTTTTTTTGACTCAAACCTTTACAATATTGTAAGCACAGGCTGTTGGAAAGGAGATCAGCCCTTGGTTTAGTTACAGACCCTTAGGGGTGTCTGGGTGGCACATGCTCACCCGTCTGCTTTCCTCCTGAAACTGCAACTGGTGTGGCAGGCACAAACACATAGCAGCAGGATTTGCCTTTTGAACTACTAAGTATATTTCCTGGGCACCTACAATGACTCAAACTACAATGACTCACGTACAATGACTCAAACCCTATGCAGAGCTACAGACTGGGAGAAGTCTGTCTGGAGAGCTGCCAGGAGGAGAGGGACCTGGAGGTGTTGGCTGACAGCCGACTGAACATGAGCCAGCAGTGTGCCCAGGTGGCCAACAAGGCCAATGGCATCCTGGCTTGTATCAGAAATGGTGTGACCAGCAGGTCCAGGGAGGTTATTCTCCCTCTGGACTCGGCACTGGTGAGACCGCTCCTTGAATACTGTGTCCAGTTCTGGGCCCCTCACCACAAGAAGGATGTTGAGGCTCTGGAGCGAGTCCAGAGAATAGTGACAAGGCTGGTGAAGGGGCTGGAGAACAGGCCTTATGAGGAGCGGCTGAGAGAATTGGGGTTGTTTATCCTGGAGAAGAGGAGGCTGAGAGGAGACCTTATTGCTCTCTACAACTACCTGAGTGGAGGTCGTGGAGAGGAGGGAGCTGGCCTCTTCTCCCAAGTGACAGGGGACAGGACGAGGGGGAATGGCCTCAAGCTCCGCCAGGGGAGATTTAGGCTAGAGATTAGGAGGAAGTTTTTTACGGAAAGGGTCATTAGGCATTGGAATATGCTGCCCAGGGAGGTGGTTGATTCGCCTTCCCTGGAGGTGTTTAAGGCACGGGTAGACGAGGTCCTGAGGGACATGGTTTAGTGTTTGGTGGGAATGGTTGGACTCAATGATCCGATGGGTCTCTTCCAACCCAGTGATTCTGTGATTCTGTGAAACTTCATGTTATCTGTAGCTTTCAAGCCATATGCAGCTCATGTAGTTCTATTTGCTGCATAAAGACTAGGTGGGACACGTATCTTCCATTGAAATAATTGGAGACCTTGCTTGAGGACAGCTTAGTGTATCTGATGAAATGCCATTTCATTGTGCTTCTTTACAGTGATTGCCTGAGTGCTGTTGGCAAAGAAGGATGATACACATCCTAATTTCATTACAAACCATGAACCTGCTTTCCTACTGATTCTGAAGTTTTGAAATTTTTTTTCCTCAAATAAGACATCCTGTTGTTTGCGTTAAAGGTCCTTTGTTGCCTGCACCTGACAATGTCCTAACAAGTTAACTCACTGATGTGACTAGAGTACCATTCAAGTTATTTTCAGAGAGGCCTTTAAGTGTTGTTTGAATATAAAAGAGTACTGGTGCTCTGCTCAGGAGTGTTGACAGGAGGTGGATTTGTTGGCTTAAAAAAGAAGAATCATATAATTACTGGGGCTGAGTGCTTGGTGAAAAAGACCAGAGGTGTGGTTTATATACAAAAATGGTGTTTTAGAATGTCATTTTCTTAATCAAGTTTACTTGTCATTTTAGTAACAGTGTCATTTTCTAACCCTAAAAAAGTTTTTACCTGCACATCACAGTGTTTTATCATGTCAAGATGGATGTTGCAGTCATGGGTCAAGCCTGGAAGCAACTTGCCCATTGATACAGAAGACCAGGAATGGATTAGTGGCCTATTTAGTACCTGTATAATCCAAGCAACTTGTTCTAGATCAGAGAATGGTTATGTTATTGCCAGTAAGTCAAAATTCCACACACATATCACTTCTGGCACCTTAAAATGCTTTCAACTCTACAACCTTTTATTTAAGAGTAGCTGTAACATCCATATGAAAGTAGCAGATACCATGATGTCATGGTATAATAAGGCTCCAGCCCACAAAACCCACTTGCTCGGAGAAGACTTCCTGATGCTGCAAAAGCACTGAAGCACTGCGGTCAGACAAGAAATTTCACACCTGACTGCCCAGGCTGTGTTTGTTCTCTGAAGTGTAGATTTCCATTTTCTAAGTAATCAGACTGGTACCAGACTTTTATGTTTACAAACCCACTAAGAAATATGTCTAGACCATAAATGGCATCATTTGTATTACAACTGTCTAAGCACATAGTGGTACGTAGTCTTTATCTTAAGCCTGATATTCAAAACTGAGATTCTTCATTTGTTATTCCGCTTTCATAGAATCATAGAATAGCCAAGGTTGAAAGGAAGCTTGAAAGACCATTTTCCAGCCTTTTGTTCAAATGGGAGCCTAGATGAGATTATCTAGAACCCTGTCCAATCTCATCTTGAAAACTTCCAGCAGTGGGGACTCTTCCACATCCCAGGGGTGGTTGTTCCAGTGATTGATTGTTATCATTGTAAAACATTTCTTTCTTCTGTTGAGGTGAAACCTCTCCCAGTGCAGCTTGTACCTATTGTGCATTGTCTTCTCTTCTCCGTGTGGCTCCTTGTGAAGAGAGGATCATAGAATTGTTAGGTTGGAAATTAACAAAATATTTGATACTTTGTCAAGTTAAAAAGTTAAATAATTTGTTCCATAAGGGCACTGTCATTTTTTAGGAACATCCCTCCTCTATTTAACCTATGTACATTTCAGCAGAATTTTGATTTTATATACTTCCAAGAGGTTTCATTTTGTGAAATAAATGCACTTAAACACCTGATCCCTGCAAAATATCATGGGCCAATTCATTTAGATTATTTCAGTTCATAGAAATATAATTGCACCTAAAACATACTATAAAATTCATACAATTGGGTCACTGGGTCACAGCATTTAGTACTACTAGTTTTAAAATTAGGTTATGGTAAAATAAGTGAATTTGCTCAAAATTATCTTCTAAAGGCATTGTTTATAGTAAATATGAGATGAGGAAAAACTTTAACAGGTCACATTGAAAAATTATGTTTGCTCTCTGTGGATAATGCCATTTACAATAGACACCTGTTTTCTCCCTCTAGGTGTTTTTGGATTGCAGTTTTACTTCCAGGTTCCTTGTAACTGACAATATTTATCAAAACAGAACTTAATTTGATTAAACTGTTTAAGATGTTTTATAAGGAAAACATATAATCAGTAGTATTCTACAAGTCAAGCTTGTTTTTATGATCCTTAAAAGATACTATACCTTGTGAAAGTGAAAAAATAAAGCTTTCCACTGAAACATGTTTCTTATCTGATGAAACTCTGGACTACAAAATGTTTTTTTTTCAGATTGTTATTTTGCTATAGATTATTTTTCTGTATGACATCTCAAATAGCCACAAAATACAAATCTAGACAGGACCCAGCACAGAGCAGCACAGTGCACATTGTGTGTTACTTACAAAGTAGTTTGTGAAAGTTATCTGGGAAAAACAGGCTCTCCTATGCCATCCAGAAATAAATATGTTACACTTCTCAAAAGATCCATACCACTACAGGAAGATTTCCAGGAGGAAAATTCAAACAGATCAAAGTAGTTGGACATCTCTAATGGTCCTACAAATCTCGTTTGTACATATCCTTAGTGTAAGAGATATACTAGGGAGGGAGAGGAAGGAATATCTGCCCACTGTGGAGGGGTAATTATGTTTTACACATCACCTTCTAAAATATGCAGGAGTGGCTCTCTGAGAATTAGGCAGTTTCTTGGATGTGAGTAATGAGGGCATCCCTGCCTCTTTCCTTGTCCTCTGATGCACAATGGTCAACTCCAGCAGAACAGATAGTTGCACTTGCTGGGTCTGATGTCCTCCAGGTGAGAAAGAAGCCCTAGTCAGCCAGTCTAACCCAAGCTATTGTATAAAACATGGGAGAATTTTTTTCTTGAACAGCATGTTGTCCAAGAGAATGAATGTGATCTAAGCACACTGAACGGCTGCTCTGAACAGCTTGGATGCCTCTCTGTCTCCAAAGCACAGTGCAGCTTTGGTGCCTGGCACCACCTTTCTCCTCCAACTAAAGCACTGCTCAGCATTCATGTGGGCTTCTGCTCAACTGATTGTATCCTTCATCCTATGAAACAGAGACATCTGTTGGTTTGAAACTCCTTTAGGGCTGAGATAGTGATAAGTAGTGTGAGTGGAATTTGAATGTGAAATGAAATAGGAGTTAAGTTCCTAAGCAGCTTTGAGGATCTGTGTGTGAGCTCATAAAATGCAATTAATTAGTGACTAACTGTAGACTCTCTAGGGCTCTTCCATCCTTGAGGTTTCAGTGTGACATCTCCCCAGCTTAGACCATATCACATGCTCTGAAGTCATTGTTATGCCAAGGAAGGAGGCAAGCACATTTACTAGCTCCCTTGTCTAAAATACCACATAAACTGTAGCACAAGTTTTCATGGCAGGAGGAGGACTGAATGCTACCAGTCCTTAAGCACTCAAAATTGTTAGGGCATTGCTTAAGCCCTTCTAGCCCGGTGAGCTGTGGCATCCAGTACAGACTGCTAAAGCTGACAGAAATTCATCAATACCACTGGAACGTCATTAACACTTTTACCAAGGTTTATATCCCTTTAAGTGTCAAAATATGGCCCTGCAAATCAGTCCTCAAGCAAATTAGAAGCAGCAATTCCAGGAAAGAGGCATTTGTTGATGATATAATGTTGTAAGTGTCAACAGATGTCATTCCTAATAAAAAGGCATGTGACTCTTATTTTGCATTTCTTGCCATTAGGAGGAACTCACAGAGCAGATGTCACTTCTATCTTTCATGGGTGCCTGTGCCCTGTTAAAAGTGGCATGTCAGTTCATAAGTAGGCATGGTGCCATTAGAGCAGATGGTCATGAGCACAAGTTGTCTTAAAAATCTGATGTTTCTAGAAATGTGGATGGTGATACTGAAGTACTATGGTGGAATATCATTAATGCTCCTACTCAAGAAAATTCACCCCAAGTAGATTGATACATGCTGTTTATGCTTCAAGTGCTAGTAGACAACTGATGTTATCTGTATCTTCTTTCTGGTGTTCTAATTTTTGGGCAACTACTGCTGATCCCAGAGGCCATTCCAGCAGCTGTAGATGTTGGAACATAGGTGTGTCCTTGGAGAAAATGCCATCAATGCTTGGTGTTATTTCAACAATACCTGGGAATTATTGTGATGTGGAAGACTACGCTGCTGGGTCTGGGTGACAAGGAGTAAAAGTGGCCCTTGGACCTGTGTTCATCGATCTTTTCTTTAAGACAGTGTATGGCTCTGCCCAACAAGTACCTGAAGTAATACTCTGCTCCTGTTTTACTTCATGTGCTTTTTGCTTATTACAGAGAGGATGATTTTTCTAAAGCACTCATCCTAAGTCAAACACGGTTTGCCTTGAAGATAACACTCCAGTTGCCCTCACTAGTATCAAATACAGTATGTCTTACAAATTCAGCCTTCAATAACAATTCATTGCTGTAAATTTACTGAACATGAGATTTTAAAAAGTCTGTTGCTTGGATACAGCTAATTATTTTCTCTGCCAAAATGAGCCTGCTGAGAGAAATTTAAACTGATATGCAATATGTTTTTCTAAACTCGTGTTAGCAAGTAGAGCTTTGAAAACAGCTATGAGTACTGATTTGCCTTCAAGTGTCCCCCAGGTGTTAAGAATCAGTCCTTCCTACACCTAACTCATAAGCTTCAGTAATTATACAATAGATCAGGTTACTCTGATCTGTTAGAAATCTTAGCTGTATATCTAGGAGAAGCTTAGAGCAGATATGTTTCTCTCTTCTCCTTTAGAGAGGCAAACATTGCCCAGTATATAGTCTTACTGCCTCAGCTCCTCAGGGTACCACACGGGACACTTCAGCAGTGTATTCATGATGTGGGATGTTTCTTGTCACTGATCAGAGTCATACGCTGAATGAAGGAAGATATGCTCATGAATGACCTGTGATAATTCAGCTCCAGGTTGTGCCAAGAGATGTCACTTTCAGGAGGTGGATACACAGTGATCTCTCAGGATCATTTTAAAATGTCTGCTTAGTCCAGGTGTCTTTGGCAAGATTCCAAGAACCTTATGTTATCCTTCCTGACAAACATTGTGACTGATCAGCAAAATACTATGCTGTCTTCCCTTTATGCCCTGTGGGGCTTTAATTAGTTGGCTATGCAAATGAGCTCAGCTAGCCAAGCAGCTGTAAAATTAACCAGTGGTAGGCAAAGCTACCACTAACATACAATGAGACTTTATTACATAATGAAATGCTCATCCTCCCTCGTAGAGTTGTAGTATTTCACAAGGGCCCAAATAAAATGTGTGATGCGATCCAAAGTGTGCCATAGTCAGCCAGATGCCTGCAATGCCCACTAATGCATACAGAAATTGTCATTCATGGTGAAATTTTCACCTTGCCCAGTGAAGCTTGTAATATATCAGTAGGGAGCAGCATGTAACTCCACTCAAGTAAAATATCAATTTAACAGGATCCTAAAATATGTATTGTAATTGGTTAGGTGAGATAAATAAGTACTGATACAAGGAGGTGCATCAGCATACGGCTACGTTCCTACTATGTGTGAAGGACACTGAAGAAGGGTCCTTGCCACAAAAATTAATCTAGGTTTCAAAAACACTGATTCTGGATTTTCCACAGGGTGCAGTCCTTCGGGAACAGACTGCTACAGCCTGGGTTCCCACAGGGTCACAGGTCCTGCCAGAAAACCTGCTCCAGCATGGACTTCCCACGGGGTCACAACCTCCTTTGGGCATACACCTGCTCCATCCTGGGGTCCTCCATGGGCTGAAGGTGGACAACTGATCCACCGAAAAACCTCTGTGGGATTGCAGAGCACCTGGAGTATCTCTTTGTGCAGTGTAAATTCAGTCTGATAGACCAAGCCCAGATTAACAGCCGTGTCTGCAAGGACATCATGCCGTGAGTGGAGTCACCGGTGTTGCCCCGGCAGTGCAACTGCCAGTTGACTTAAGAAAGTTTAGCTTGAAGAGGTGATGTTATCTACTGTCATAAAATCATAATAGCATGGTAACCCCTCAGGACTAATGATCACACTATACTGCTTGATCAATAGCTTTGCTTCTGCTGCAGCTGCAAAGATGTACTTTCAATTCTGTTTCTTGATAATTACACTGCAAAATGTTATATATTGAAATATACAGCATTGGACTTTAAAGCAGTAACCTTTAAAATAGTGAAACACAAAGCTAAGCCGACACATTGAATTTTTGATAATCAATGTATTAATATTACTTACAACTTTACAGGTAAAAATCGGGGGGGAAAAAGAGAGTGGACCTTAATTTAAGGATGGGCAAGAGTTCCAATTTAGTGAAATGTGTGTCTTGAGGGTTTTTGTTTTGAACATCCCCTGATTATTTGCAGTAGTTTAGGTATTTTCCTTATCAGATCATTACCCATAGCAGTGAATTTACGTTTCCTTTTGTGCTTGTTTTTGTTCTTGAAGACTAGGGCACAGAAGCGCAGCCTAGTAACATCCAGGAATAATACAACTCAGTGTTTTGCAGATGAAAAAACATAATTGCAACCTTATTAATCATCAAGTTTTCCTGCTCACTTTCTCTATGTCTGTGCTATTCACTTGCTGTGTGAGTTTGGAAAGCAGCTCAACTCTTTCATTATCTGTAAAGCTCATTGAGTTCTGTGACTGGAAAGTGCTTTAGAAATGCTAAGTGGCTTCACCACTGCAACAACTAGGCGTGTGGTCAAGTAGTGTCTAAGGATCCTCAAGATGGGAAGGACTCGCTATTACACTCGGTAAATGTTTGTGCTTCAGTGAATGCTCAGGGATGCCAACACGTTCCCAGTGTCTTGGGTGTGATTATATCTGCGGTGGGAGCCGACAGCTCCACGCCTGCTGCCAGAGCAGCTGATGATTGACCTGCTATTAAGAACTGAAAAGTCATTCCACCTCGACAGGTTTCACATAGCAGCCCACGAGGCAGGGAGCTACAGAAACAATTGCACTTGTGCTTTAGTACTATTTTGGGATCTGTTGCTCAGCAGAACAGAGACCCCTAGGCACTGTCAGACAAGCTATTTTTCTAGAAAGGACACAAGTTCTCCAAAAGGAGACATTATTGCTCTTCATAGCAGGCAGGGAAAGCTGTGGCTGCGGGGCTCCATAACACAGCCCTTCCTATCACAGTTTCCTCTCAGAGGAAGAATTGCCCACAGAACACGGCTTAATTAATTTCTTGTCAAACACCAAATCCTTCCCTGCAGGTTTTGCAGTTGTATGTAATATTTTACCACATTTCTTTGCCTTTTTGTAATTTTTAAAAAAATAATTCCAGAGAAGGAACACATAGAGAGAGGGTGACTCAAGCCATCAGGGAATCAGTGGGACTTTGGTCATGGTTTTCTTTGAACACACCACCTACTGTTGCCAGCCTTGACTTAAGCATGTCTTTATTGGCATAACAGTGTAGGGCATGAGCAGGTGCAGGTGGGAGTCTCCAAAGTACTTGCAAGTCTTCAAACACGTTTTCTTCTTCTGAGTGCTTTTTCAAAAGCAGAAGAGTGGAATTCCTTGGGTGTCATACTATGGAGATGATAAAAGTGAGGCTGAAGGCCTTTAGCTCCAGTTGATCAGTAATAGTCTGTTAAATACTCTTCTGTAAAGTCAGCAGTGCTCTTCTTCATAGAGCACAGAGTCTGCAGAAATACAGGAGGTTTTATGTAGGAGCACCCAAATGGCTTTCCAGGTGCTTCAAAGGCAAGCAAGGAGTCTATCCTGGTTTAGATAAAATGCAGAAATAAAGGAGTAGGAGGGAAGAGATTTTCTACCACAGAGGATGTGATCACCTGGAGACTATTCATGTACTGCACAGCTGGTGTTTCTGTACAGGCTCTCACTAAAAAATAAGAACTCATGTTCTGGGAGGGCAGATGCTATTGGAAAAGATAAGTGGAATCCAGCACCATGATTAGCAAGATGGTGCTCACCTTGACGAGATCCTGGGGAACAAGATGCTGCCCTAGTGATACCCATGGAAGCAGAAAACATTTGCTTTTGGGAAATATTATATGTACATGTGTTGTTGTACATCACCATCTCTTTCCAAACTCATCTCTGCATCAATAGCAAAGAGAGAGACATTATTTTATCTCTTATGTTAAACTTTAACCTCATCTCAGTAAATCCTAGATATATTGATATTGCTATTGTGGTGAGTTGAGCTTGGCTGGCTGTCAGACACCCACCCAGCTGTTCATTCACCATCCCTCCTCAATGGGACAGGGAAGAAAATAAGATTTAAAAACTCATGGGTAGAGATAAAGACAGGAAGAACACTCGCCAGTTACTGTCATAGGCAAAACAAGCTTGACTTGGGGAAAATTATTTAAGCTATTTGCAGTTAAAATAGTGTCAAATGGTAAGAAACAAAGACAAAAAAAAACAACCTAAAAAACCAGCTTCCCACTCCTTTTTCTTGAACTCAACTTCCTTTCTTTCTTCCCAATTCCTCTACCTCCATCCCACCTCTACACTGAGCAGCACAGTGGGGATGGGGAATGGGGGTTGTACTCAGTCCGTAACACTTGGTATCTGCTGCTTTTTCCCCCTCACACTTTTCCTCTGCTCCAGCCCAGCATAGGTTCTTCCCACACACTGCAGTCCCTTGGGATAAAACTGCTCCTTTGTGGACTCATCTCCAGGGGCCACAGCTCCTGCCAGGAGCCTGCTTCTGGCCACTTCCTTCAGGACACGTCCACTGGCTCTGTCGTGGGCTCCTCCACAGGCTGCAGTGTGGATATCTGCATCACTGTGGTCCTCTCAACAGGTTGCAGAGAAATACCTGCTTCAGCATGGTATTCTGCAGGGGCTGCAGGGAACACCTCCTCCCTCTCCTTCTCTAGCCTTAGTGCTCACAGGACTGATTCTCATGTTTTTTTCTCACTGCAGGACAATGTTTTGCCCTTTTTAAAATACATCTTCCCAGAGATGCCTCCAGCTTGGCTGATGGTCCTGGCCATGATCTTTGGTGGGGCCATCAGACCCTAGTGGAACTGGGTGCATCCAGCATGGGGCAGCCCTGGTTTCTCCTCACATGGGCTGCCCTGCAGCCCCCAACACCTTGCCAGAGGCACCCAGTGCCACAGTGCCACAGCTTGTCTCCTTGAGACCTTTTCTTATTAAAAGATAAAAAAAGCTGAATATTGTTTTCTCTGGGTTTTTTTTTTTTTTTCACCTGATGGGGTTTGTCCAACCACAGCACACGGTGAGTGGCCGGCTGTCTCCAGGCATTTCTGATTCAGGGGATCTGATGAGGCTGTTTGTCAGCTTTCCTGCCCACTCATTTCTGTAATTAGCAAGCCCATTATGCTGTGGTTTAGACAATAGAAGTGTTTGTAGCTGGAGGCACTTCATCTTCAAGTCCTAGAAAAGCTTTTAAACTTTTTTAATAAGAGGTTGTGCAACTCCCTTGGACATCTCAGTCTTCAACACAGGAATTACTTCTGTTCAGCCAACTAAAAAGCACCTGAACAGCATTTCTCTGCAAATAATATGAATAATTGCCTCTTCAAGGTCAGTGTTTCTTCAACTGACACTTCTAAAGTAATAGCTGAGGAAAGAAATAGTTTTCTAAAAGCGGTGCTACCTGAACCAGCTGCGTGAGCACACATCCAAGACCACTTCAAGAGCCACAGCGTGGTGCAAATGGACCAGGAGGGACACACGCACTGTTACATCCCCCTGGCACCTGGTAGAGATGTCCTCGTGCATAGCAGCAGGGGAGACTGGGTCAGGCTTGGCTGCATTTTCTGCTAACATGACTTTACTGAAGTCAGCAGTGTTTTGTCAGCAGATAATTCAGAATGCAATCTTAAATGTTTGTTCCACAGGTGTAACACCCATGTAGTTTGGGTATAAAGCAATGAACTGATGTACTGAGGGGCTGCTTTGTGCAGAGCATTGTAAAGATGACAAATGCTTCAGGTTTTCCTTTGTAGAGAACAGTACACTGTTTTGGTCACATTTTTAATGTGGATTGTTATCTGAACAAAGATCAAATGTGTTTGTAGAAAGACATTCATGTATACTGCAGATATGTGCTTTAAAATAAGACCTATTAGCAAACAGCCTTAAAGACAAAGTAAAACTTAAAGCTGTTTTGTCAGAACCAAGTGGAATACTTTTTATTTATCAGAAAAGAGAATTTTATTTTCCAGCCTTCACTATTTTTCTAGTGGATTTTTTGTAAGAGAGGCAAAAAAAAAAGCCTCTCCTTTACTTGCACACATTTGAAAAGCCTACATCTTAAAAATACAGGAGACTTGGACATGCCTATTATTAAAATAATGTTATAATTTTCCTGCAGGCAGTACCTAAATAGTATTGTATCTTTTTGAAATAATGGAAATGAATAATATAGCCCTTTTCTGAAATCCTGTGTATTTCTTGCACTATCTCCACTGGTTTTTTTCAAACTAAATGTTCGTCCTTCTGCAAGTGTTCAAGTCCGCACGTGCTATAATCTTTTGCTCCACTTAGGCTTCCTACACAATAGATAAAGAAGACACTCCAACTTTGCCTTTTCAAATGTTAAGAAAATATGGATTTCCTTATATCTACAAGGAGTCTTGTAGATATAAGGCTGGAGAAGGGGACCTGTGCAAACCTCATGAGGTTCAACGAGGCCAAGTGCAAGGTCCTACACCTGGATCAGGGCAATCTGCAGTTTCAATACAGATGGGGGATGATGTGATTGAGAGCAGCTCTGTAGAGAGGGACTTGGGGTGCTGGTGGATGAGAAGCTCAATGTGAGCCAGTAATGTGCACTTATAGTCCAGAAGGCCAACCATATCCTGGACTGCACCAAAAGAAGTGTAGCCAGCAAGATGAGGGAGGCGATTCTGCCCCTCTGTTCCTCTCTTGAGAGACCTCATCTGGAGTCCAGTGTCCAGTTCTAGAATCCTCGACATACGGAGGGCATGGAGCTATTCGAACAGGTGCAGAGGAGGGCTAGAAAGATGATCAGAGGGCTGGAGCACCTCTGCTATGAGGTCAGGCTGAGAGAGTTGAGGTTGTTCAACCTGGAGGAAAGAAGGCTCCAAGGAAACCTTATAGTGACCTTCCAGTACCTAAAGGGGCTACAAGAAAGCTGGGGAGGGACTTTTTGCAAAGGCTTGTAGTGATAGGACTAGGGGCAATGGCTACCACCGGAGAGGGGCAGATTTAGGCTAGACATAGACATAAGGAGGAAATTCTTCACCATGAGAGTGGTGAAGCAGTGGAACAGGTTGTCCAGGGAAGCTGTGGCTGCCCCATCCCTGGAGGTGTTCAGGGCCAGGTTGGATGGGGCCTTGGGCAGCCTGGTCTGATGGGAGGTGTCTCTGCCCATGGCAGAGGGCTTGGAATTAGAAGATCTTTGAGGTCCCTTCCAACCCAAACTATTTTATGATTCTATGTTCTTATTCACTAGATGACAAATGCAGATGGAAAGCCATTTTAGCTTTTGAAATAGCTCAATATAATTGGAAACCTTGGCAACATAAGCCCATTATGAAAACATGATTCTAGTGGATGTGAGAGTCAAGGTAGATTATTTTGTGTGTTTTGCATATTATTCAAATTTCTCAGTGTGGTCTGAGGGGCTGTTTCAGGGCAATCCCTCCTGAGCAGGAGAATTTGGAGCTTCGCACCACTGAACGCTGCTATTCCCCCTTACTCTGACAACCAGCAACACCCAGTTGTTAGGGTGACTGTATAGTGTGGCTCCTGTAACAGCTACAAAGCCCAAACCATCTCGTCCACTCAGGTAGTTAGAAATTCCTTTATTTGCTTATGAGCCTTGCAGCCACACACCTTTATGGAGCTAGCCCAAAAGCAGTTGTTAAGTTACTGTTAGAGTCACACTCCAGTAGCTGCCTAGATTTAGTACTGAAATTGCTGGGAACTCTTTATTTCTACATAACCATTTGTATTGGAGAAAGCCCATGTAGCCTAGCTCAAGTTGCAATGAGGATGTGACTTTGTAGAGTATAATTGCTGATACAAGCTCAGCCTGTATGCCACAGTTCACATACATTTTTAATGAACATATAATTAGAGCAATTTTCATCTCCTGCAGGTTCCAGCTTTGGAAATGAAGAGCAAACCACTCCTAAGGCATCTGCACCTTCTAAAGATGTCCCCAAGGGGAGCAGCAAGAGCACAATGCAGGGGTCGAGCAGCATAGCAACTCCACGTAGGAGTTTACTTCCCGCACCAAAAACTGCCGCAGCATCTGCTGGTAAGTGCTCTAAACTTGAAACACCACCTGCATTAGGCCAAGAAATGCAGGGCCTTATTATGATGCTGTTTTACTGCTTATTCAACTAATTTTCATACCATTTTTGGGCACACTGCCAGTGTACTGATTTGGACTCTATTTGCTGTAGTCTCTTTGAAACACAGTCAACAACATGGTTATAATCTCATTTTGTCAACTGTGTCTGAAGCTGAAGGTATTTAGTGCTCCCAACTACATATGCCAGAAATTTAGTGTATGTATCATTGTTTCTCACCAAACAGCTTTTTAAAAACATTGTGCTGCTTTTAGAGACTAAAGCATTCCTTTGAGCAGATAATTCGCTTCTAGGTATGCTTGCAAGGATGAGAGTACTGCCCTCTATGTTTAAGCAATTCGTGGTATTTTCACTCAGAGAGGGAGGAGGCAAGTAAATAAAGCAAAAAACCTCATCTTGTTTCCTTACCTAAACCCTCTTTCAGCTTGATCCAACTATGTCTCAAATCAGCCAACAATATGTCATGGTGTTTCACACAGGAAAGTTTATAGTCTTCTGCCAAATACCCTTTTTTGTTGAAAAATACATGCATCTCTCCACCATCTCCTGCTCACACTTGTTTCATGCTGCCCTTTTCCTAGCCTGGCACTTGGATATGGTGTATGAACTCCAGGTTCCCCTCAGCAAGGTTGTAGTTGTGTATGTTCTTGGGTAAGACTCACCAGTTTTGAGAGAGTAAGGAGCAGTTCATGCTGTCTGCTCTTGAGGGCTGCTACCACCTGCCCACTCAGTGGGGAGAGATGAGGGTACTGTGACAGTGAACACCTATTACACACTGTGCTAGCAATGTAAAGACTCAGTTTTATGTGTAATGGATGAGTTAAGGCTGTTCACTGTGACTTGCCAATAGAGTCAACATGATTATTGATCAGGATTATGGAATACATTTAAAAGCATGGCTGTGGACATCTCCTCTCCTTGTTACTGATGACATCACCTCACCCCAGGTGGCTTTAAGCACTTTCCTATCCCATAGGGGACAATGTTACGTGATCCTGTTCCAGCCTTTGTTTGTCCCATTGCCTTTCTGTCAAATACTGCCCCAGGCACATGTCTTCCTGCACTGTCATGGAACCTGGACGTCCATCAGCCAAGATCTAAGTTCCCTGAAGAACATCATGAAAGTTCCTCAGAGTGCAGGAAATCCTGTTGTAACCACAGCAAGTTCTTATACGCCACTCTCTGTGTTTCCATGTTTATTCCCCGTGACCTAAGAACACCCTCCTTCCCTCACCCCATACCCCAAAAATTGTCACGCAAACCAAATACACCTGGTTAACACTTGCAGAGAATTACTTACTGCTATAATAAGTTGTTTAGAGAATCTGTCAGGGAGGATGAAGCTGAAACCTTTCACCTTATTTAGTCCAGCTAAGTGAAAGTCAGGGGAGAAGGATGTGGTCTTTTGGCCAGCAACCAGGAGTAACTGTCTCTTACTGTCAAAAAACTGTTTACTTCCATCATCTGCACTCAGTAACTGGGGCATGGATCAATCTATAAACATTAGATATGGATAAAAGGTAGTACAATTTTTTTTGTTTTCCTTTTAAGTTTTCTTCCCTCTTTTCTTTTGAGCTTCCTTTCCTGTCATCTGGTCCCTCACTAAAGTATGTCATTTCAGGCTACATTTGATTAACATCGGATTTGTCCTAGACATCTCCAGCAAAAACTTTTCTTTCTCAACTATTGGCATCTGTATGATAAGCTTTAAAGGACTATTTTAAGTTTCTGTAGAGGAGCTCCTCTAGCCTCTGGGCATGTTTTGTCACAGGCCAGAATATCATTAGAAATCCTGGGTCTTTTACTACTTGTGGAGCCTTATATGAGCGAGTTCTTGCCAAGGAGATTTCTGTATTGGGGAACTGCAATGAGCTGGAACTGCGGTGTTTGAAATGCAAACATGCTAATGTGGACACAAAAAATCTAGTACAGACAGGACTAATTAAATGATTCAGGCTGCTGTCTCACAGGCTCCAAATCTCAGACACAGGAAGGCAGGGATTACAACTTAATGCAAAACAATATCAATCAAGAAAGGCTTCCAGAAAGAGTGCTTGCCATCACATCAAGACATAAACACCAAAGAGGAAAAGAATTACTGAGGCTGGTGTCACGGTCCACTTGTAAGTGGACGTGTGATGGTTCGTTTCATATATGATTTCAGAGTGCAAATAATTCAAACAGAGTCAAGGGAGTCAAATTTCGATCTAAACTGGCACTTTATTAATTATGCCCATGAAACGACTTACAATAGAAAGAGACAAAGGAAAGAGATGGGGAGAGGAAGGAAGGAAGGAAAAGGGGTTCACAGCTACCACCACGGGTCCACAGATGTCCAGTGTCTCTGGGAGTCCCAGTCCAGAAAGCGTTCCATTGTTTCAATCTTTGCTGGAGGTGATCCCATGGTGAAGAGGATCTTCTGTCTTGGTATTCTGATGCCCCCCTCTAATTCAGCTGCTCCAGAGCTGTCTTTTATGCTAGTCAGTACACCTGTGACCCACCTTTGCCTGTGGAGATGTGCCAATGTCCAACTAGCAGGCCACACATGCCAAGAGAGGAGTGTCTGCAGGTCTCCTCCCCTTGCGCATGCACTCCTTCTGGTGGTGGTGGTTGACCTGGGGTCTCCCGATGAAGGCCAGTAGTCATCATCACCTTGTGCGCATGCTCTGTTGGCTATGGGTCTGTGTTAAGTCCCGTCATTAATCTTCCTGTCTTTTCCTCCTTTCTTCATGGATCTTTCACAATGGTAGGGAGCAAGGAAGCTTGAAGACAGGTACAAAACATTTTTGAGACAAGGAAGCAGGTATAGGTGGTTAAGGTACAAAGCATTCATTCCATACCAATTCTGGCTGTTTTCTGAGGTCTGCATTTCTGATTTATACAGTCAAGTTCTGAGGCTAAAAATGAGAAAATGTTGAGACAGAAATCGATCCTTTGACCAACTCTTACAGCTGGCAGAAAGCTAAACTTAATTTTCAGTTTGGGTTTTTAATCTATGAAATTATTTAATATACAAGGTTGAAAGTCTGTATGTACAGACACTGTAAAACGTCTGCTTGTTGCAAACAGGAAAGGACAATCACTGGCACAGGCTGCAAATCTGTGCTGAGCAAGTCTGGCATTCATGCTGGACATCACAGGACAGTAGGATGGACAAAAATAAGGGAACAGAGGAGTAAATTCAATGTTTCAGAAATGTTTGAAGATATACTAGCCCACCTACCTTAGGCTCCCAAACTGGCCTGTCCTAAAGATAATGAATGTCCTGTTTGGGGAGGCAGCTCACCTCATCACTGCAACAGCAACATCAATCTTCACTCATGCTCCAAACTGAAGAGATATAATGTTTTGAAAACAGTGGAATATATAAATGTCTACTGTTCTTCTAAACTAACACATAATAGCAATTGCATGCAGAGACCTGCCAAAGGGTAGAAGAGTACGGTGGGGCACACGTCTGTTCTCCATCTCAGCCCAGTTTCTCCACAGCTAAGCTGGCAGCAGCCCAGCCTACCATGGAGGCATGGTTGGAAGGAATAAAACCACAGCAGTACTTTTTAACAAAGTGGCAGAAGACAACACTCTGCATAAAGACTATAACCAAGGAGAAAGGGATGGTCTGTGGCATGGGTAGAAATTGTTAGCTGGGGTTGAGAGATGTGTGTCTTCATACCATGTACCCCTTGTGGCTGGGGGCAGAGGTGGATTCCCAGCTTCCAGCAGGAAGGACTTAGAACACAAATCAACACCATCTTGCAAGTGAGGCATATTTTCCCGTAAGAAAAAATGAATCAATAATATGACCTTAGGGGTGAATTTTGCATTTGCAGAAGTCACCAGCCTCATTCAGTCAAAGTCAGAAGTCCAGGCTGCCCTGTGAGCAGCACTACTGAAGTCAGACATATAGTGAAGCTTTTGAAAAGTAGGGAAACCACAATGATTCATTCCTTCTATATGTTCTGTGTATGTGGAGAATGATATGATAGATATTCTATGTGTAATACTCCTAGCAATCACCTAGTAGTAATTGCTGTTGGGCTTATGTTTCATATGTGTTTGTAAACACATATGGCATCTGTCCAACCTCCTGTGCAAAACGTTGCATGAAGTGCTTAGAGCCCTCTGCTGTTATAGCTAAAGTGCAGAGATGCTACACATATTGTATACAGCAGCTTTTACAAAAGCAGAAGGGGGAGAAAATATTTGACAAAGAGAATGGCATTTAAATATGAAGAATTTTTCTGAAAGAGTGAATTATCAGGTGATATAAGAATTGAATTTGTATTTCAAAGATTAATGTAGTTTTAATTAGGTATGAATAGGAAATTAATTCACAAAGGAGCATATCTACATTATTAATGAATGGGAAATAACCAACAAAAATCACATGAAAGCTTTCATGTGTTAGATGTTACCTGAGAAGACAACTTATGCTGTAAATTCTCATTAAAAAAAAAAAAAGACTGCTCAAGAGGAAACATACTACTGATATTTGACTAAAAGTGCTGATCAAATAAATTGGACTACAGGGTATAAATCACATTCAATTAAGGAAAATAGACTTCTCCAGCTACTGCTGTGCAGTGATTCTGATGATCAAAACAATTTTCTAGCATGGGATAATAGTAGTGGAAGATCATTGTCATGCAAATTGTTTTGAAGGCATCAATTGATTGCTTTTTGACTAATCTATGAAAAGAATGTACTCAGTTAGTCTTCAGTGTGTTGCAGAAATCTTTTTGTGTGTTATTAGAGCCCTTTTATATTTGCATACCTGTCAACATGTGAAAAATGGTGGAAAAAATCATACTTCAATGGAAACCTAGACAAGTCCTTTAAATTCACTTAACTATATTAGCTGCTTTGCTACCTCTAAACTCTACTGTGTTTTGAAACTTTGATTCACATT
The DNA here is from genome assembly GCA_013389865.1 of Piaya cayana. Taxonomy (NCBI): domain Eukaryota; kingdom Metazoa; phylum Chordata; class Aves; order Cuculiformes; family Coccyzidae; genus Piaya; species Piaya cayana. The sequence goes on along the minus strand of WAAB01020719.1, from coordinate 35,343 downwards.
CAGGATATTGATGCAGCTCTGGATTCCCTTGTTTGTCCCTGCAATTCTAATCCAAACTACTGAGCATCAGATTGCTTCTTGTTCCAGACCTCAGCTCTGTCAACCAGACTGGACTTGGTACCCAGCAGTCTATGAAATTAGAAAGCTGAAGGATTTTTTTTTATTTTCTATGCCTTGTTATGGGGTTTGGGGTGCATGTGTTACAGCGTACCTATTTCAGCTTGGTTATTATTCTTATTTAATGTTTATCTCACAGATAAGTAACTGTTACTCCCCGTAAGAAATCTTGTAATTTGTGTGCAGTGACAGTATCATAAGGAATTCATTTGAGCAGGTTGTGTCTACTTGGCCCATTAAATTAAAGGCAATCAAAAGCTTTGTTCAAAAAATAAGCCCTGTGAACTCCTGTGCTTTTATAAGTACCAGTAAATCATATGTAACAGGGAAGGCTATCAAATTCAGTCAAGGTGAAAAATAGGAGGCTGATGTTATCACTGCAAGCTTGCAGTTTAATATGTGTTTCTTTCAATCAGCTTCTGCAAAATCCAGACAACACCTCAGCAGGAGAGAGAGGGGTGAACTAAGGCCAGCTGAGGGAGGAAAAGTGAACACCAATGTGCTTGCAGGGATGGAGGGAGAAGAGTTTGCTTCCACTGCATTCCCCTTTGCAATCACTTTCCATTAAAAGCTGAGTAGTGAATACACAGTGGATTACACTGATGCTCAGAACACAGGAATGTACAACACTAAGTTGCCAGTGCAACTGAGATGTTCAACTGCAAGTTTTCAGACCTCTTTCCTGAGAACGACTCTGAAATAAGCCATAGTACAGCCGTATGAGGAAATGACAATAAGATGCCATGTAATTCATATCAAGTGACAAGAAGAGAAGGAATAGTTGCTTTAATGCTGTGACAAATGTCGGATGTTCTGAGTTACCCTGGTATTTTCTATTCAGTCCAAAGAATAGTTAGTTTTGTCAGGGTTTTTTTTGTTTTGTTTTTTTTTAATAGCAGATAAAGAGAATTTTCTTTTTAGTATAGAAAAAAAAAGCAATCAATGATGTAAACCTTCTTTTTTTCTTATCAGATTGATTTTAAACTTGAAATAGTGCAAAGGGAGAAGCACAAGCATTGAGAGTTTCTACTTCAGCAAATATGTAGTCTTGCTTCTACATCTACTTATTTATTCAGTCTTTCAATGTCTCATAGATCCCAGGAAGCAGAGTCTCTAGGGAGACTTAGACTGCTCTTATTCTACAGAATCCATCATATTTCCAGCTTTGCTCGTTTTGCCTCAGAGGTACATGAGTGGATGTGTCATTACTTACCAAGTACACAACTACTCATGGGTATCAGAGGGAGTGGCAGAAGAAAGCTTGAAGTGTCTCTATCTGTGAGTGAATAAAAACAGTTCCTTGTGGTTTGGTTTTTTTTTTGAACTTGCAGAGTGCATTAGTTAACTTATAAAATACGCCTGAGAACAGCTGGAACCCAACTGAATGCAGCCAGTCCTATTGAATTGTTAATGATGTCTACAGCATGCTAGGATTTGTTTTGGAATAAATACTCAATGTGTAATTTGTTAGCGTGTTTTCAGTCTGAAGTATGAAAGCAAATTGAAGCCTACCCCACAGTACTAGCTTTAAAAAGACTTGAAGAGGTACAACCAAATACAAGCACTGCTTCTGCAGCAGCTCTTGAGAGGATATCTTTGATAAGCTGTATTTAGCTCTTGTTCCTAGAGTAGCATTCAGCAATGATGGGGGAATGGAGAAGTGGCTTTGTTTATCTGCTGTTTTTCCAAGTGATTGCTGAATGATATAACACGCCTGGGGTGGTTTTCCTTGTATTTCTAATGATTTTACTTTTGCTCCTTCTGTTCCATTTGAAGCAGGCTGTATGTGTTAACTGGGAAATATAAATACTTTTACAGATGGATGCATTTTTCAAAAGCAAATCCTGTAACCACACCAGCAGAAAACACAAGCAAGTATTTATTCTAACAGTTATCTTAGCCTGAAACAATCATTTCTATATAAGCGTAGTTTTTAAAAGACAGGAAACACTGGGAGATTTGGAACCTTAAATGGAATGTAAATTCATATAAAAATCAGTAGTTTGTGGTTCTGATTCCTGGCTACCAGAAAGAAAACTTCTTGCTCCATGAGGTTCTACAGTGGAGGGAACTGGCAGAGCCTTCTAAACTATTCCTGGGAGCCTGGAAGTTAGTGGCCATTCCTATCCTGCCAGGAGCCTTTTGCTGGGAGGCTCTGTGCTAAAACACTTGATTACACAGCCAGCAGGAACAATAATGTATGGGCATCCAGCACAGAGTTAATTGGAGTTCTGTACTTCCAGCCTGTGGGAAATAATAGTAAGTGTTTGAAGTAAATATTGTTCCAGGTCAGAGTGATCTTACTTTTAAAAGGCCAAATAGTGTGCAGGTTCAAGAAAGTCACACTTGTGATGCTTAATTTCCTTTTTAAATTGTACTTTATATTTTTTTTTATTTTATGATTGCCTGTACAGCACCTTTTGACATCTCACAATACATATGGCAAAGTATTATTTGAGGTTTAACCTGTGTCCAAGCCCATAATAACAACTGAAATGTTTGTCTTGTTTCCTGAGTTACAGTGGAGCATCAAACTTTGAATGTACATTCTAACCTTTGAGTTACTTCTAGTGCTTTCCAAGGTAGAAAAAATCAAACTGCATAACTTCCCACTGTGCCATACCCTGTGGTACAGCATTATGCTGATCATCACGCCAACGCTCTCCTACAGATTTCTTTAAACCTGAAATTCTAGATTTTTGTGAAATGACAGATTCAGAGCCCAAAACCTTGTCATTTAGAAGTGAATTTTCCCTGTGGGAACTTCGCTTGAAATCAAAATGTTTTCTGAATGCTTCTCTTTCAACCAACTAACAGCTGTTGTTTTAAAAGAGAAAAGAAAGAACAACCCCTGATTTTAGAAAAAAACCCAAAAAAAACATTTACCACAAGCTCTTATATGAGGTCTGATGCCAGGGAAGCTCATGTACTAAGATTTCCCTGTGGGTGATGAGCTTAGCAGAATGATAACAGTTTGCTCCTGTGAACTGTCCTTTCTTTTGCCTGCTGCGTGGTTCCTAAAGCTCTGCCTGCTGAGGGCAAAGTGACCTGCAATACCTCTCTGCTTATGAAGGAGAAGCTGAATCATTGCTACTCTGTATGCCCCCTCCTCAGCTCCTTCCCATCGGAACTGTGCACTGGTTCTTCCCTTTCTTCTCCAGTTGCTGTATTGCTGCACCTATGAGACCTTAGGAGCTCTCCTAATCGTATAAAATGAAGAAGGGAGATGATCTTCATTTTTTCCCTTTGTTTTTAATCCTGCTCTTCTGACTTCACCAAAAGGGTCATCAGGCACTGGAACAGGCTGCCCAGGGAGGTGGTTGAGTCACCATCCCCAGAGGTATTTAAAAGATTGGTAGACAAGGTACTTAAGGAAATGGCTTAGTGACAGAGAAGATGATCTCAGAGGTCTTTTATACCAGGCAATTCTGTAATTCTATGACTTTGACAAAGAAATGTATTTGCATCTTTGCTTGCAACCTGCTTCAGACTCACTTTGCTGATTTCCCACCTTCTGGGGCTGACCTCTCCTGAGCAGCCACCCCTGACGGGCACTGCTACCTGCATCCACATGCAACTCTCACTGCTCTCTGCAGACCTCCCCTTGCCCTCCACAGAACAACAGTGCTCGCTGGACTTCTTTGCTTCTTTACTCTGTATCTTTCAGCTGAGCTGGGGAATTGTTCCTCGTTTTCTGCTTAAGGTTAAGAGGCTGAACTAATTCCCCAGGTGTGTCTCATTGAAAATGTCTCAAAAACAAAGGTAGTTAAGTATTTATATGACTCTTGTTACTGCTGAAAGCATAATGAAAATGTACTTTCCCTATCGTTATCTGTGTTGACATTTACCGTAGCAAAATTTATGGAGCAGCTTGGTATACAGCCCATTTGTGCATTGTATTTTTAATTTGGAAGCCACAGAAGATCCAAGGCCTCATTGCCATAAAAAGTAATACACAATTTTCATAGAAGATCATAGATCATAGAATAATCAGGTTGGAAGAGACCCA
>WAAB01020719.1:18122-31210 GCA_013389865.1 Piaya cayana | reverse complement strand
TCCTCATAAGGCCTGTTCTCCAGCCCCTTCACCAGCTTTGTTGCTCTTCTCTGGACTCGGTGCAGAGCCTCAACATCCTTCTTGTGGTGAGGGGCCCAGAACTGAACACAGGATTCAAGGAGCGGTCTCACCAGTGCTGAGTACAGAGGGAGAATAACCTCCCTGGACCTGCTGGTCATGTTTTGTAACCATATAAACTATACCTTATAAATAAGCTCTGGTTTTGTCTCACAGCTCCTCTCTCAAGTTGCTTTTGCTTGGTCCTTACTAATGAAATGGCACCATAAACTTATTTTATGTCCTGCTCTGTAGGAAAGTACAAGGTAATAGGTGGCACGCACAGGAAATTTATATCCTCAGTCACTCCACCGTGAAAGGTATTAATTTCAAGTGAGAATCATAGCCTTAACAATGTTGAATTTATAAACAGCAGAGAAAATGGAAATGGACTAAAGTAAAAGTATGAAGAGTTCAGTGTTTACTAGCCCCTAATGACTGAGATGTGATTTGTCTATGAACAGGGAGGGAGCCAGAGGGGGTGTTAGGCCTCTTCCTGTGCCATCCTCCCACAAACAGCTGGACAAGAGTCTTGTGCATGTGCATGTGCTCTTCACAGAAGCAAGTGGATACTGAGAGATGGTCCTAGAAAATATGAAGCTTAGCTTCTGGTGCATGGCAAATGCTGTGTCTGCAGCTCGCTGCTTTAAGTCTTCAAGCAGACAGAAGTGGTAGGTTTACTGATACATCAAAAATAAACCTGATGCTGCAACTGTGACTAGCTGTGGCTTTGGAGTGGGCAGAAAGCTAGTCATACAATAAATGTCTCTGAAAATTGTGATCCTCATATAAAAGTCTTACTTTTCTCCACTATTGAAGTAGTCCAATCACATTTGCATTAAGCAAGATGGAAGATACTGTTAGCTTTTGGACTGCCACTGTCTTTAAGCACCACTAAGGTTTTGTTTTCCTACTTCAGATACTTCAGATTTTGTGGGACATTTTCCTACAAGATACCCATAAACATACTATTGAGAAAAGTGAAAGTTAATAGGGCAAACATTGTCTTTCTTTTATGACAAGTGGTTTGTCTTAGCTCTCTTTCTCCCATGTGTCCAGGGTATGTGACACAGCCCCATGGACTAAAATACAACCCTCAACAAACACTAATGGTAAAAAAAAGGAAAGAAAACAGAAAAACATGTTCAGGTGTTGGATTTGATTTTTCTTGCTCTTCCTTCTTGCTTCCTTGTTGAGTGATTTCTGCATGAAATCATGTGGCTGTCACTGTCACATCAGGGACAAAGCAGCAGGGCAGGGCTTCCACGTTACTGCACCCAGCATGGTCCCACAGCTATTTTGGTGGTAATTGTGGGTGAGCAGGAGGGGTGAGCTGAGCTTGGGTGGCTACTCTGTCTTTCAGATGAAGTTGTATCTCTCTAGTACAAGAGGGTCTCAGTGATTACAGGGCTTGGACAGCTGACAGACCGTCCTGAATCTGTAACCAGAGAGCTCCAGAGGTGGGAGGAATAGTAGCAGACACTGAAAATTAAAGGAAGAGGAAAGATAGCACAAGGTTTGTGGAGATCATAACCCAAGAGCTCAGCGGTATCATGCAATCAATGGGAAGAATTAGTGGCTGCAGAAAAAAAATAGAGATCAGGTGCAATGTGGAGAACTACAAACACAGAGAATAAAAGAGGGTGGGCAGACAGTCTGGCACATACCTTCGTCACAGATGACAATGAACCAGGTTGTTTCTTCAGCCTTATGGACAGCAAGGCGATGGTATGGCCCTGTTGTGTCCTGCACTGGGTACATATGTTGTAGGTTTGCACACTGAATGTGCTCCATGTCTCTGGCCCTGCCTGACTTACTGCATAGGCAGAGACCCACTCTCCTGTCTGGGGCATCACATCCTGCATACCCCTGACACGTCCTGCCTGCTTTTGGTTCTGCAGAAGCCTGTCACTTCTTGTAAGAGACCCTCTTGGGAAAGCTGGTCACCAGAAAAGGCTGTTTCCTAAGCTGGGGAAAATGTTGATAGAACAGAGCTCTGCAGGTAACTTAAATCAGCTTTGTGCAGTCCTACTCAGCTCCTCTTTAGCTGAGGATGCACAGCAAGGTAAAAAGTCAAAACAGAGCTCTGATAGGATGTGGTACCTGTGTAGCTGCTGGTGCCTTAATGTAATTTGTCACTGTGAAGATGGTTGGAAAACCAAAACAGTGTGTAAAGCCTTCATCTGACCTTGTTTAGGGCTGTACCTGTCAGCTCAGCCACATGCACACAGTCGTGCTTGTGGAAGTGACAGGTGGCTTCCAACAGAGAAGTACTTTGTAGCATTATTCTATGTGAAGCCCAGGATGAGTATTGGTGAAATATTATACCTGTGTTTTGCCATTCTGGTATGTATCCTAGTGACAAAGCTCTGCACAACTGCAAGCAGAATTATGGGTTTCTTTCTACCTTTTTTTTTTTTTTTCCTAAAACAGGTCTGAAGAAAGAAGCACAAAAGGATCAGGATGCTAACAGACCAGCTATCTTGTCTCCTAAGAGATCAGCAGTGACAGCCACCAAGGTCCATTCACCAGGTATTTATGAACCCAAAAGCATTGTTTCAAGGAAGATTTAAGCTTATCGACTTTACATCTCTTGTTAGCACACTAAAATCTGAGACCTACTGTTGTTAAGTGAAGATTGATTATGTCCAAGGTTCATTAGGCTGGCTGCAAGTACATCAAGTTTTATCATCACAATGCATGAGCTGAATAGACTTGTGTTTTCTTTGTTACAACCATGCAATCATCTCTCCTTCAAAACAAAGTGTTGTTGCTATTACATGCTTAATAATGCAAGAACACTTTTTTATCATTATAATTTTCTCATATAAAAAGAGAACAGATAGATATAGTTAAATAAAAGACACCTCAGGCAATTACTTGGAGTGATAGTGTATTACTTGGAATCTACTTTTACTATTGTACAGAAGCACTGCATTTCCTGGGTTATTTCTGTGCATAATTGGAAAAGAGATTATCTATAGAAGTAACCTTCAGAATCCTATTGAGACATTGTCAGCTTAACCCTTAGTACTGGCCACAAACACATGATTCTAGCGTTTCTAAAGAGTACCTTCTTTTATTTACTAAAATGGAAAGAACTTTTTTCTATTTATGTCTAGTAAGTGTACATTAAGAAATGTATAAGGTATCTAAAGGCTTTTGCAAGGCTGGCCTTTGGCTGATCTAACTGCTTCTGGAAGTATAGGCATAGTGCCACTAATTCCATTGTGCTTGCAGTTTATCTTCTGTTCTGTTACCTCGTATTTCAGACTCTACTTGAACAATTTAAAAGTCATCTTTACAGCTATAGGATATTTGAGTTATGAGTATGAGAGGTAGAACTCCATGCTTCTTCATTTAATTGTAATGTATAAAATACATCGAACAGCTCTTCATCTCCTATAACTTGCATCAAGAGTCTCTTCATGTTTACTAAACCCCATCCCTATTCTTCTCCTTTCCAACTAACAAAATCAAGAAAATTGAAGATGAAATGTAATCTTTCTAAGCACTGACAGGACTCAGAATTCTTCTTTTTACTAAGACATTAGGGTAAAAAGATGAACTTAATGCTATCCTCTGGATCATATAATTTTCAGGCTATTTTGCACCTGGTGAGATCACCAAGAGCCAAAGAAACATTTGTTGCAAAGAGTGCCAGACCAGCAGTTCACCAGCATTTATAATGGTGGGAGTCTAGTTTAAGTACCAGCATCAGTTTTGACTGTAGCAGCATGTTACAGCACAGTTGATTTGCTTCCTCTAGAATGAAATATAAGCATATTTATACTGTGTATGTGTGTTGTCTTGAGGAAGAAGGCCTGCATTCCCATGGGTGACTTAATGATTTTCAAGGATTAATTTTTGGGCATATCCAGTTCACGAGGCCTCAGAGGTTTCTTCATTCTCACAAGAGGCTGAGTAACTCCCTTGCTTCCATCAGACTAAATTAGTCTTACTGTTGGTTGTCTGAAATTATGGCAACATAAAATTGTTTATCACTCTAAGGATCAAGTAGGAAAATAAACCTGATCTTTACTTATTGTTTTATAGCAGCCTTTAGCATTCTTTGAAATAAGGAGAGCAATAACAAAGCTATAAAGACAGAAAATCTTTTTACCTATTAACAATTTCACAAAATAATTAAATCAGCCATTAAACAGGACAAGGATGGAGTGTAGCTGGGGCTAAGGGGCAGTGACACAGCCTTTCCTCCATTAGGATCGCAAACTCATACGTCAGTTACAGTTTGTGGCAGAAGAGCATGTGTTCCCCAGGTTACTCCAGCACAGCTATGTGTGACCATGGAACAGAAAAAATTTCTGAGTGCCATGTCTAGTTTATTTTCCCATTATTACTGGCTGCCTCACATGCAGTTCCTTTTAATCAGCACCGGTTTTTAATGTCACATAGGGTTTTTTTAGCCTTGAGTGTATTTTTTAGAATTTGAATCAGTCCTCCTGAAGACTTCCAGATGCACATCAATGCTCTCCTTCCATCCCACTGCATGACCATGCCCTGTGTTTCTTACATCTGCCAGTCTACAGATTACTTGTAATACCAATCGCCTCAGAGTAATTTCCTTACTTTCCTTACTGAAATGTCAGAAATTGGACAGCTAAAAGGCAAATAAATAGTCATATCCATCTAAATCCTCATGGAATTTGTTAATTATGAGCATATACTTGTTATATCTCCTTGGTTCAAACACTGAGGTAGATAAAAAAGACCTAGGAGTTTTGAAGTGGATCAAAGGGGTTCAGTGATTTCAGCATACAGTGGGTCTACCCCCCTGGTCCCACCATCAGCAAAAAGGATGTTCAGGATCAGGGCCAGCATCATTAATATATACCCTGTTTTGTGCAGCACAACAGAAGAAATACATCAATGGCAGAGAATAAGCTTAGTAAGCTGCTTTTTAGACCCAAATGAACCAAGAAATTCAGAATTATCCCCCAGGAGAATAGCACAGTTTAATTTACAAGGACAGCTGATAATACTGACAAGGACAACAGAGAGACGTGCACTTCAAGTGTCCCAGTGAATAGGAAAGCTAGAAACACAAAACAACATGATGGGTTTCTAGTTTAATTACAACTGGATTGATTTCAAGGGCTTCCCCACATACTTCTCCCTCTGCCTTCTCTTGTACTATTACCATGCTGCCTAAACAACCCAAGTGTTTCATACTAAAAAGACAGATATTTATGGCTGTTGCTTTTATGAATTCTTACTTTGTGGTAATATTTACTGTCCAGTTAAGACCCCCTGTAAATAAATGAAAGGATATCAGAAAATATAATTTCTGCACAAAAAAAAAGGTGTTCAGGCTAGAGCTGACATGAAAATGGATAAAGGGCAATAGCTAAGCTGTCTGAACTCTCTTAATGATAGAAAATCCTCTCTAACATTTTGTATGGTATTACTTTGATCTTGCAACATCATGAAGTTATTCTTGACGTTGCAAAACCTGGAATTCCTCTTTGCAAATTGAAGTCACGGGCACAAAAAGTTTCAAAGGCTGTTTTGCACTTGTGGCTATTGGCAGTTGCAGCACGAGCTACTTGGAGACATGAGGGAACATCTCTGCTGGAGCTAGCTCCCTGTAAGCTTAGCCTGGAGACAGAACACAATCAAGCAAGTTGGAGGCTATGCTCCATGGCTCTACATAAGTGGAGAATCTGAAAAAATAGGAATACGCTCAGTCATTCTGACAAAGGCATACTGCTTCCCTGCCTGATCTAGTAAAATTGCCCTAGGGATCCATTTGCACAACCAGACCACAGCTTTGAGCTTTGGCTTCTATGGGAACATATTTTGCTGTGCACTTGCAGGTTGGTTTTGGTTGTTTTTTTTTTGAAAGTCATTACATATCTGTGTGAATGTTACAGGCGTTTCTTTCTCTTATGTGGCTGAGTCCCAAAGGCCCTAGACACACATAAGGGTCATGCTCATACATATAAAATAAGTGACCTTGATGGTCTTTTCTTCTCTCATTTTGTAGGACATCCTAAGCAAAGGCCAGCCACCCCAAAGAATGGATTCTCCCCCAAACCAGGAGAGAGTCGAGATTCTGAAAAGCAGTTTGTTCAGAAATTGAAGGAAAAGTGTGATGAGCAGTCCCGACAATTAAGCAGTATTCGAGAGGAGCTTAAAAGGGCCAGCTGTGGCTTTGATGTCTTTGCTATAACAACACAGCACTTTTTCAGACAGGTAAGTGCAATGAGTGCATTTTACCATTGGAAAAGTACTTTGCTTTTACACCAGTCACTTCCCCAATTTATTCCACTGTCATTGAAACTTTTTTTTTAAGAGCAAAGCAGGTGATTTTTTTGCAACAGTTGCTATGAGGAGGGAATTATTGTTTGATACCATGTATACAAAAATCAAAGTTCAGGAAGTTGGAAGAGGGAAAGGTTCTGACTGAAGCATTTGTCAGGAGCATGGAGAGGTTTCTGGATGTTTTTAGGAGTGAAGTAGATGCGGAAACTTAGAAGTCCCAGTCCCTGACCACTACAGTTGGAATTGAAGATGTAATTAACGTATTGATAATTGCAAACAAATGCAAAAACAATTCATGCATTTAGTCAACCAAAGGTATTGTATTAAGGAAAATACTTGCTTTCTCATAGTGCTTATCCGCTATTCCTGTTCACCAGATATCAGGCAGAGTAGTCCCTGTAACATAGGTGACTATTCCTGACAACTTTAGGATAACATTAGCTCGGCATTTAGGAGAACACATTCGGCAGGTATAGTGAACATAAAGAAAATGTTGTCATAATTAAAGAAGCTTAATTATTCACTAAATCTGAGAAAAATTGAGTAAATTCTAAAAGACCATCAATAACCAGGAAGGACTTGCAGGTATTTCTGCTTTCAAAAGCCTCTTAGTGATCTAAAGGCTCTACAAAAGGATCTGAACAGGCTTGATCAGTGGGCTCAGGCCAATGAGATGAGGTTCGACAAAGCCAAGTGCTGAATCTTGCACTCTGTACCTCGTGCAGAGCTTCAGGCTTTGGGAAAGAATGGCTAGAAAGCTTCCTGATAGAGAAGGACCTCAGGGTGTTCACTGACAGCCAACTGTCATCTCATCCTGTTAGATCTGTTCTGAGAATGTCTCCTAACCTGAGCCAGCAGTGTGCCCAGGTGGCCAAGAAGGCCAATGGCATCTTGGTCTGTATCAGAAACGACGTGGCCAGCAGGACCAGGAAGGTTATTCTGTCCCTGTACTCAGCACTGGTGAGGCTGCACCTTGAATATTATGTTCAATTTTGGTCCCCTCACTACAAAGAAAGACATTGAGCGTGTCCAGAGAAGAGCAACAAAGCTGGTGAAGGGGGTGGAGAACAAGTCTTACAAAGAGTGGCTGAGAGAACTGAGGTTGTTTAGCCTAGAGAAAAGGAGACCGAGGGGACACTTTATTGCTCTGTACAACTACATAAAAGGAGGTAGCAGAGAGGTGAGTGTTGGTCTCTTCTCCCAAGTGATAGGTGATAGGACAAGAGGGAATGGCATCGAGCTGTATCAGAGGAAGTTTAGACTGGACATTAGGAAAAAGTTCTTTACCAAAAGGGTCATCAGCCACTGGCAGAGGCTGCCCAGGTAGGTGGTTGAGCCATGATCCCTGGAGGTATTTCAAAGACAGGCAGATGAAGTGGGTGGGGACACGATTTAGTAGTGGACAGGTATGTTTGGGCTTGGTGATCTCAAACATCTTTTCCAACCTAATGATTCTATGATTCTATGGTCTAGGAAATCTACCTGGGCTCTGAGTTTCAGACCTGGTTCACCTGCTGCCCAGGTATTTTGTACCACTCCAGGTTAATCTTGTGTCCCAACTACTTTGTAAAACAGGCAATCACCAGCAGTAGGACCAAAGGTTTGGATAATATCCTTGATTGCCTGTTTGCCTACTTTTGGAAGAGAAAAGATAAACTTTCAGTATTAATTGGGAGGAAAAAAAAACACACAAAAAAACCCCCAAACACAGATTCAAACAGTATTTGCAAATTCTGAAATACTTTATTCAGTTATGTTTTTTATAGAGTGAGAAAGGTTACCTTTGAACAAATAGCGTAGTTTAAACTTTTGTCTAAGTAGGAGTTGATCTTGCCAGGGGAAGCTTCACTGAACTGAAAAAACAGGGTATTCATAAAGTACTAAAAAGTACTAGATAATTTAAATTCCCTTCCCAGAGGATTTTCCCTGTCTATTTTTCTTCAGTCTTCATATTTCTGGGCTTGATGGGCACTTGTAAAGGGGTTTTTTGCCATTTTTTTTTCTTTTTTTTGGAGCTGACTGTGGAGTGTCCTTGATTAAAGCAGAGGGAAGCAAAAATGGGGCAGAGCAGTGTCCGCTCAGCTTTGTCTGTGTGTTGTCCACTGGGGAGAGATTTTTCGTCTCATGCTTCATTCGCATGTTGCTGAAGGAATTCTAGAAGCTTGGGCATATCTCCTTTGTCTCCTCTGGGTATGTTCTAAATGAGGACAGCCGCTGCAGCTGAGCTTTGAGATTACTCTCATCCTGTTAGATCTGTCCTGAGAATGCCTCCTAAACTGAACACCTCAGGGGACTTTATTTAATAGAGACTTCTCCAAGTCCCTGCCAGGCATGGCTGGTGTAGCTGCACTTCATATTCCCAGCTCCTCTGCACTTTCAGGCCAACTGGGGGTTTTCAGTAATACTCCTCTGAGTGCCTGGAGAGCTTGGAGGTAAAAAATAATATACCAGTGGAATTCAAGTGCCTTCAGGCTTGGATAGGATTAGATGTAGATTATTTTCAGATCCACTGCTGGCCTTGCTTACTTGTGCTCAGCTTGAGTGTCAGTCCCTTTGGGGCTTGCCTGGGCATCCTGGAGCATATATACCTCACGTCACCATTCAGTGTTGTGCAAGACATTTGTGCCTTGTTGCTGGTTTCTGGGAGTGAGGTAACATGAGCTCCTCTCAGACAAAGACATGCCTGGTTCCCCTAGGAGACAAGCTGCTCAGTCAGCATTAGCCCAACAGTTATCCATTAGGCATTTGGATATGGTACCTACATTAGGGTTCCATTTTTAGTGAATGAAGGCAGGTGAGCACTTCCAGAAAACTATTTACAGCTTCAAAGATCTGAATGTCTGCTTGAGGCACTTGCTTGCCTTGACTGAGACCTCCAGGGAGGCATAAAGCTGCTGCACTTTTAAATTCAATGCTTAAATTGAGAACCTACATATAGTGGGATTATCTGGGACTATTCAAGCAACTGCATAACGGGCAGTCTTGTTCTGTTGTCTTGCAACATAGGCACAGACTTCCAAGTTTTTGAGTGTCATTCAAAAATACAATCTGTAGACATTTTCTGGGATGGCATTATTGTTTGAAAGGTTGAGCAAAACTGCATTGGCTGGCTTTCAGTTGAGGCAGCATGGGAAAAGAAACTTTTCCCATTATAAAAACAATCATAATTATGTATGTTTGTTTCTGAGGAGCCCACAGGCAAAATGGTTGAAGTCTGAGTAGAACTGCAGTTTGGTGAGAAATAATACTCATTTAGAAGTAAGGTGGGGCTTTATTCCAGAGTAGTTTGGGTTTAATTTGTCCAGCTGGACATTCTACTTTGCTTCATAGAGGTCTCAGGCCTACTTTGGTGCTAGGGAGCCTCTTTGGGCTGATAGTAACCAATAGGCTAATTCCAGTGTGTATCTCTCTCTCCTTACACCACACCAAAATGGTGTCAAACCCATAGATTTTTCTCTGAATTGGAGCTGAATTCTGTTGTAGAACATGCTCCCAGGCATCAAGGACTGGACTGCGTCTTAAAAGCCATCAAAGGACCAGTGTTTTGGGCACAGGTAGGAGTCTCCTCATGCCTGTGGCCCTGCTGCCTTGCTCACGCTATTTCTGTTCTCTCTCCAAAACTGGGGAAAGTGCCAATGCAAGTGGTCCAACCTACACATTTAGCTGAGGAAGGAGAGTATCAATATATAGTAAAGAGTGTTGGCCCATCCCAGCAGTTTCTTTGAGTGCTTTCCCATTTTAAGCACTTGCTGTAGCAACCTTAAGGTTGCACGACGATTTTCTCTGGGTTTTGCTGGATTAGTTTTCTATCTGTTCCAGACCAATGCTGAACTGTATTATAGAATCATCCTTTTTCTCAGTTAAAAATGCTTTTAATAGGCAAGATTCATTTACTAGGCTTCAAGGAGTACACAACATGTAGTACTTAATAGAGACCCTTTAAATGACAGCCAAACCCATTTGCTATCTTGGAAAAAAATCCCAGGCAATGGAAACAGAAGATAACTCAGGCAGTGGACAAAAAAAAATATAAAGCAGTGGTTTTGACATAAGCATTTAGCTACTTATGAAAAGTAATGATTGTAGTATCTGTAGACAACATGGCTGCTAATGATGATTTAATTTGCAGTTTAATTACCTAATCCTCTCAAACAGGCAAGCATGTCTCCTGTTGGCTTTGGAAACTATCTCAAATTTATTCTGAAAATATGCATATTGAATTTGTCCTTAGTGTTGGCTGATCATCATGTCAATACAACCCTTGTGCTATGAGTGATACTCCAAAGTGAAGAACCGAGTGGTGGAAGATAAACTGATACTGTGAAGGGGGTATCATGATGAACTTCTAGAGCAAATATCGTAAAAGTCTCCTCACCTGGTCTGGCTTGTTAGCCCAGTAATCATGACAGCCCTGGCCTAGCTTCAGCCTTGTTCAGCCAAGGGACCAGCAGCAGCCCCTCTTGGAAGTGGTAACAGTGCCATCTAAAGGAGAGTAGACAAAAGTGACAAATTCTGGAGAGGAAATAGAGGACGTAGAGGCAGGAAAAAAAACCCGCTTTTGTATTTCTAATACTGTCAGAGCAGATGTGTTTATGCTAAGGACTGTCATGGCCAAACTGCGTGAAAGCCCTGGGAGCTGGACTACTACCTTTCTGCCAGTACAGCACGCCCAAACAGCTGAAAAGTGGAGTCTGGTTAGTAAGTTCTGCCTCTGAAAGTTCAAATCATAACTCCAGATCTACAGTGCATGTGAAAGGAAAGGTTCTTTTCTAGGCTGCAGGCCCCAAGGGTGGGAGCAGGTTAGATAAATGGTTGTACTGCAGTGGTCTGTCTTGTACTCTGCATGGACTTGGAGAGGTTTCCAAACCTGCAGCACAGCCTCCTGCCATGGTTTTTCATCATGGAAGAGGGAAATGCTCAGAACAAGAGCTGTGACAGCACTATGGTACTTGATGGCATCACAGCATGTTGTGTCTATCAATATTGGGAAAGATGTGTCACCAGTAACCAGTGTATGTGTTTGTCTCCACACCTGACTGTGGGTTACTTAGCAGTGTCCTACAAAATCTGGGATGGACAAGGGAAACCTTTTCCTCGTTCAAATAACTGAGATATGCATATGCTTTTGTGTATTTTTCAGAGTAATGTTTCTGTCCTTTGAGTGGACAATATGCCACTCACTTTCAAGTAACTACCTTGTTTACATGCTAATGACCTCTTGTGTCAGAGGCCAGACTGGCTGCATCGGTTCTAAGTTGCTTGGCACTTCCCGACATTGCCTCCAAA
Organism: Piaya cayana; assembly: GCA_013389865.1. NCBI lineage: Eukaryota > Metazoa > Chordata > Aves > Cuculiformes > Coccyzidae > Piaya > Piaya cayana. The sequence continues at coordinate 19,582 of WAAB01020719.1, read as the reverse complement.
ACAGTAATTTGAGCTAACATTTCAAGTAATTATATCAGGCTCAGCAGAAAATGGTTTTCAGAAGTGTCTCTGAAAATTAGTTTAGGAGAAATATATCTATTGTTTGTGCCCAGTGTTGGCACAGTGGTAAGAAGACAGCACTCAGCAGAGTCTGACCTGGCTTTCAGGGGTACTGCTGTCCCAACATTTACAAAATATGTTAGAATTTGTCCCAAGAATAGTTCATAAAAAATCATCACTCCTTCCTCATCAGTATTACAGCTTGGCTAGATTCTCTGTATTTTAAAAGTTCAGTCTTTTCTTTGCTCCTGCTGGAGACCAAACCAGTCAGAGCAACTCAATCTTTTTATTCTATATCTTGGAAAAAAATCCATTTAGGACTCATCAAACTCTGACAGTTCAGGGATATGACTCAGGTACATTTTACTGCGAGACAAAAAAAACCTCTTTGTTTACTTGGGAGGAAAAAGTTAGAAAGAAACCTTGTCATCATTTAAGACATTCTGAACTGCTTTTTAAGTAGAAATGCACAAGATTTGGTATTATGGGCTACTAGTTATCGGTAAAGCAGAGCAGTATGAATCAAGAAATGCTCTTCTACTTGCAAGCATTAAAATGATGGCAAAGAATTGCTTAGTAAAAAGGATACTTTTTCCCTTTTTGTCAAAAGGGGATGCCTCAGACATGCTAACTGTACATGTTTTCAGTTGAGTAAAAGTTAAAAGTAGAACAACTGAAAAAAATACATACATATGCACACACACACGCACATAGTTATAGTTGTATGTCAAATTGGTGTTAATTAAGGGCTAAATATCTTCACATGGAAATTGGCTGTTGGAGACTGCACAGAGGAAATGGAATAAAAAGGGGATGCTACTTGTAAGATGATGGTAGAGATTTTTATTCTCTCCTCATAGGTTTTGTTTCCTCTGCAGTGTCAAAGGACCATCCGTGTCTAGACTTGCGCTATTGGAGCAGGCACTGCTGCCAGGGCTTCAGAAACGGGTTCATGATGATGCCAGGCTAATCCTGATGGAAATGACTCCCTGACTCAGGAGGCAGGGAGGCACAGAAAGCAAGTGAACAGGAACCTATGGGTAGCACAGGCAGCGTATGCCAAGATGCAGTTGAAATGGTGCTGTTTCACAGAGCACCTGACAAAGGTAGTTGTGGGACAGGGGAGAAAGCTGATCAGTGGTCCTGCCTATTCTCTCTGTCTCTTCTTTTGGAGCAGTAGCTAATCACAGAATCACACAGAATCACAGAATCACCGGGTTGGAAGAGACCCATCGGATCATCGAGTCCAACCATTCCCACCAAACACTAAACCATGTCCCTCAGGACCTCGTCTACTCGTAACTTAAACACCTCCAGGGAAGGTGAATCAACCACCTCCCTGGGCAGCATACTCCAATGCCTAATGACCCTTTCCGTAAAAAACTTCCTCCTAATCTCTA
>WAAB01020719.1:1595-17844 GCA_013389865.1 Piaya cayana | reverse complement strand
ACACTTCCACCCAGCTTAGTGTCGTCTGCAAACTTGCTAAGGCACTCAATGCCTTCATCCAGGTCATTGATGAAGACATTGAACAGGGCTGGACCTAGCACTGAGCCCTGGGGGACCCCACTTGTGACTGGCCTCCAGCTGGATTTAACTCCATTTCCCACCACTCTCTGGGCCCAGCCATCCAAGCAGTTTTCCACCCAGGAGACTGTGTGCCTGTCCAGGCCAGAGGCTGACAGTTTGATGCAACATTTGATCACTGCTTTTGATATCTGCACCTGGCTAAACCTTCATTGTTTTACTCTACAGGTCACAATACCTTCCAAAGCACAGTACTGACCTTAGGCACCTCATACTCAAAAGGGTGCATTTATGTAAGACACAAAATGCTGATATCTCATCTCTGTGTAGAGCTTTTCACTAGTGAATACCAGTGACCTGTGAAGCCTCAGCTGGAGACAGACCAGAGGGGTCTTTCACCAGCTTTGCTGTAAATTGGCAGCAAATGTTAGACTTCTGCAGTTACCCTGCACTAATCGCAGAGAGTGTGGCATGCTCTGCTTCAGCCCCTGCAAAACATAAGAAAGTGGAAGGAGCCTTTCAACTTCTCTGCCTGTCCTTAGTGGCTTTATCCACAGCTGCTGCTGTGATAAATAGCACAAAATTTGGTTTTGAGGGGTGGAAGAACATGCTTCCCTGGAAGAGCTGGTGTGTTTACATGGCCTTGTTTTGAAAGAACCTTCCTGTTAGAATATGTTTGTATCCCTTGGTTAGAGAAGAATTCTGTTAGTTATATATAAATATTTAAAATTGCAAAATAAAAAAGGAATAGCTCCAGGCAGTCTAATGCTCCTTTTGAAAAGGTTTTAAATGCCCGTTAAAAATTAAAGATCTCTTTATTTACATGTTATCCTCAAAGAGAAATGTGTTTTGGCTATGTGCCAATTATCAGGTAAAGGTGAATTTATTTTGTCCTTTTGTTTATATTACTGATCTCCACATAAGCAACTGACTTGACAACCTTGATTTTACATTGCAATCAGAGGAAGAAAACAGAATGAGGGTCAAGAGTGGTTCTTGTGTTGATGCCAGCCCCCAGGGGGGATATTTGAGTTCTGGTGGGCTTGAGGGATTTTGCAATGCATTAGGAGTTGTGTGGAAAGCAACAATGAGTAATAGGCTCCAACGACAGTGTGGCCTTTGCTCATGCAGGGGACAGAACAAAACCTGAATCCCGTGTTTTAATGCTGCTCTTTAAGCTCAGCAAAGGAGTCAGAAGAAATGTGTCCCTCTTCTAAATGCCATGCATTTTAAATACCTCTTTCACTGTTAGCCAAAATTTCATTTTCTCAAGTTCAGAATTTCTCTTCCACTTTAAACTGGAGAATCAATTTTTAGTTAAGGGTCCTCTTCTTTGCAAGAATCAATGGTCATGCCATTCTTGGGCTACACAGACACTGTGAGCTGCTGATTAACTGCTCGCTTTCCAACCTCTTGTTAAGTTTGGCCTTTGCTTCCACAATAGGGAGCTTGGGAGCTCTATTATCTGTTTTCTCCAGGCCTAAGGACAGTGTGAGGATCTCTCTCCTACTTGGTCTTAGTACCATAGCCACTCAACTGTGGGCCCATCAGCGGTCATGGGGTGCTTGTGTTTATTAGGGTTGTGTTTCAGGGAAAACCCTTGAAGGCATCACATAGTCCATCCAAAGAAATCCAGCATGGATCTTCTCAGGGTTTGTTAGAGCCATAGCCTCAGCCTGTCAATACCAAAATGTTCCAAAAGGTATATCTTGGACTCGATATGCCTACATTTTTCCATGAAACTTTGTTTCATCAGGGAAAAAAACCAATAGTGAATACAGTTCTAACATTTGGAGATTTTGACACTCTTGGATAAGTACTTTGTGCTGGAAATCTATCCGCAGCATTTGCTTTAAACATGTGAATGTATGTTTTTGTACAGACAGCATGGAATAATGTTTTCAGAGACCCTGTGTGGCTGCTTTGTTCAGACCCATGGCAGAGTAATTGTGGAACTACTAAGTGCTTTAAATCCATTTATAACATCAGATTATTCACCTGATAGATGGAATTGATTGTGAATTGACTGGGAAGTAGGCATAGCTTTCTCTGATTTAATAACTTTCCTGTCTCTAAATTAGCAATTTTCATTTCCAAAATTGCCTGAGCAGGACCTGTAATATTAGATATTTCTAAATTACCTCTCCTGCACAGTTAAAGGTGTGAGAAACCTGTACCTTCCTTCCTCACAAAGTGCTTGAAATCAGACAGCTCCAACACCAGCAAGGTAGCTACAATATTCATAAAGGGCCCACAAACATATTTAGCAGTGCAGTGCAGCAGCTACGACTAGACACATACTACTAAGAAAATTTCCTCAGATCAGTAATCATTACTTTTAAAATGTTCTTTGCTTGATTCTTTGGTTGCTTTCCAGAGATAATTTACCAATATTTCAAGTAAGAATGTAACAGAACAAAGAATCTGTGATGCATTGTAGATCAACAGGTGCAAGGTTCCTGTATGAAAGTGTTAACCATACTGGAAATTGAAGAATTTGGGAGTCAAAAAGATGAGACTTCCTTCAGAGACAAACCATTCAGCAAAACTGTTGTTTTATAGACATATTTAGAAGATTTCACTTTCCCTTTGGTGTGTTATAAGACCAAATGTCAATCTGTAAAGTTGCTGTAAAGTGGGAGGACATGCCCTGATTCACAGATGATCTTCACAACTAATTTTAAGACCAGATTTTTGAACAAAAGTCTAAGGGACGTCACAATCAACCTAGAGAGAAAGCAAATACCAATTTACCCACCGAGGAAGCAATGACCACAGAGTTACTTGACACATGTTTACATGCTGGTCATTACTTTCCAGAAACCTGTCCCTCTGGCAGATCCATGTCCCTCTCATCCACGTGGCCTCAGGCAATAGCTTGGTCTGTTGCTGCAGCCTCACCTGGAAAAGCCCATTGTAGCATTCTAGCAGCATTCCTGCCCTCAGATACACACTTATTACCTCCCCTTCCCTCTCCTTGCTTGTATTTTTAGACCTCTGGCAGTAATACTTTTGTTTGGTGGTTTTACATTACTCTCGGGTCAAAGTGTCATGGCTCCTTTAATACAGACATGTCCAATAAAGATGTGTGTAGGCACCATAATAATAATTACAATAATGATCAGTGCAATAGAAATTAAGTTTAAGGCATCTTATTTCTTCTGCAGCCTAGTAAGAGGAATGATTTACTATCCATAAAAAAGGTCTGGGGACACTAAATGTTCATCAAACCAGCTGCGTCATAGCTTTTAATTGCAGAAATAGCAGGCTCAATGTATAATTGCCTTGATTTGGTTTTAGCCATCACAAATCATAAAGGCTAGTCTTACTTGAAAAATCAATTCTTGTTTTCTTATTTGCCAGTGGAAGACAATCTGTTTTAAGTAGCATTAGCTTGTTGTGTTTAATGGCATTACACAGAACGAGGAACAAAAAAATGTTGTTTGGATTGAATCGAGGGCATTAAAAACAGAAAGCATTTGGCCTACTTAGTGTATTCTTTCAGTTAATATTTGACCTCTCCATAACAATCTCATTAGAATTTAGGACATTTTTATTATTCCACAGTTGTCCCAACTGAGTTCTAGACATTTTGTAAATTATATAAAGTTGATGTTTCAGTCCTGCTGTGCTTAGCATCTAAATCGGTAATAGCACAATTAAAACTGGGGAGTCAAAGTGACTGAGTCTCAGAGATTACTGTATGTCTAGTTTATTCTTGAATTTATATGGAAAGTAGTCATGTGTTTGTGTGCTTGTATATGAATACACACACCTGCATGCAAGCACGTCTACAGTCTGTTCTGCTGTCTCAAATATTCTCTGGGAAGATGTGTTCTCAGTGAATTTATGGAGGATAGGGCTGAAGTATCATAGTGCCTGGGATCACTGACAGGGTCACAGTGTCCTGTCAGTGCATCACCTACGTGCAAGAGTGAGGGCAGGCAAGAAGTCAAAGCAAAACTACATACATCAGGAGATGCAGAGGCAGCAATGGTTGTGTGTATACAGCTCTGTATGAGTTGTGGAAGAGAGCACAGTGAATACATTTTCCCTTCTGCAGGCAGGGATATTCCCACTGTTCATGTTCATTTACACTGAATGGGTGTAATGAATATTTTACATCTCACACAAGTTCATCCTACCTGCATTTGGTGGTGTTCCCTGTGCTGCAGCATGTATCTCTGAGCTGCTGCAGAAATGAGCAGCAGTACATGTCCTGGGCAGCACTGCTGGGCTGACGAATGCCTCCAAGGCAAGCAGGCTGCACAGCTATTCTTATTCTCTCTCTCTGATTTAATCTGTGGGGTGAAAAGTAAGCTACATTTCTTCCTTTTTTTTTTGATTGCTTACAACACTGAGAAAAGAGACCTTGGTGTATAAATACAGTGTAGAGAATTCTGCTTGCAGAGACATAAGAAGGAGCATGTGCAACTGTGTAGAATGAATGCTACTGCTAAAATAAGCAGGCAAGTTGGAGTTGAAATCGTATACCCTTATTATCGATGTGAACATCAACATCTTTTCCATTAAACTAACAAGACACAATCACTAAGAGTTGTAAAGGAAAGCTAAGATACCATTATAGACAAATACATATATATATGTAGTCATAGATAGAATAGTCCCCGAAACCTTTAACGTGATGTGAGCAAAACTTAGTCCTTAATGAAGTGTTTCCAAACATTGAGCTGGAGATGAATACACGTTAGAAAGTCAAATGGAGGACTCTACTCTACTCTGCTCTGCTGTGTGACTCCTGTGCCAGTCAAACTGGGAATCTCTGTGCAGGGCTCAGTCCAGCAGCCATGGGTGCAATGTAGGTGTCAGTCAGGTGGAAGGGGTCTGGCCTCTCAGAATACCCATTTTTGGTCAACAGTCAATGGACAGACCCAGAGGAATGTCCAGTTGGCCAAGAAGACCAATGACATCTTAGTTTGTATCAGAAATGGCATGATCAGGAGTTCCAGGTTGGTTATTCTGCCCCTGTACTTGGCATTGTTGAGGTTTAGAGACTGGTGGGAATGGTAGGACCCAATGATCCGGTGGGTCTCTTCCAATCTGGTGATTCTATGATTCTATGAATCCTGTGTTCAGTTGTGGGCCCCTCACCACAAGAAGGATGTTGAGGCTCTGGAGTGAGTCCANCTGCCCAGGGAGGCGGTTGACTCACCTTCCCTGGAGGTATTTAAAAGATAGGTGGATGAGGTACTGAGGGACATGGTTTAGTGTTTGAAAGGAACGGTTGGAGTCAACGATGCTGGGTGTCTTTTCCAACCCAGTGATTCTGTGATTCTCTGATTCTGTGATTCCCATTGGGGCACATGTAGAGTGATCTGCCCATGGATCATACAAGGAAGCCCTGGCACCTCTAGAGTGCTAGCTGAGGAGTGCTGGGGTTCAACACCACTTACCAGAGAGCTGCCTGAACTTGGTCTTTTTCCAGAGTTACGCTTGAGATGCCTTTAAAGACCTTTGAGGTTTGGTGCCTCAGGCGTTTGGCTGCACACTGCAGAGGCCCCTCTTGGTCCTATGACTCTTCTGTGCAGGGACTCAGCTTCCCCAAGAGAAGAGCAAAGTAGTTTTTCCCTTAATCTGCAGTACTGTACATGGGATATTCATTCTGTACCCAGCATAGTCACTTCCCTCAAACCTTAGCTCAGGGGATTGGTCTGACCACAACGTTGTACAATACTGAATCCTGAAGCAGCAGAAGTTGGCTGTATTTTTGAACATGGCTCTTGAAGCATCTTGAAAAATCTTGTGTCATACTGAGCTTCCTGCTTTCAAATGCCTCATCTTTAACTCCAGGAAGGAGATAAGCAGTATGGCAGGACTTCAGGCAGGAGGCAAAGACCTCCAGCCCCATGGAGAGGCAATCTGAGCACTCTGTAATTACAACTCTCAGATGACTTGCAGGCTAGGGCAAAAGATGCCTGATAGGTCTAAATGCCTGCAGTTATTCTGTCCTGGAAAACAGGAGGAAAATGTTCAGGAGGGACTGGATGGATGTTGTCCATAGCTCTCTATATTTCTGGTGGGATCCATGTTGCAAAAGGTTTTAGGGTTTGTAGTCTGACAATGAAGAAGCAGACATCACTTCTAGATTTGGCCCAAGCTTCCAGAGATTGGGCCTGATATTTTTTCTTTCATCTTTTGCTAGCTGGCACTTTTAAAAACATACATGTTGCAAAAGAGGATAACATACTCGAAGAAATGGCTAAATACATTGCATGGATTAATTCAAAAATAAACATGGAAGAGTTGAGTATACACCATATATTTGTGTAGGTACCATGCATACAATTATAGTGTTTGAACTTCCTTGCAATATTCTTGGAATATCTTCTGGTAAACATAAAACAGCATTGCACATATCTTTAGTTAAAACTAAGTACTGGAAGTTACTGAGTTTTAGAAGCATTAAAAAAAATGTTCTGTCTTCTTCCCCCTGCCCCAGAAGGCATTCTTAAATGTCATTGGCAGAAAGGCTTCAGAAGATTATTTATGGTGTTCCCTCACCACTGCATATTCCTAAACTAGAAAGTTCTGCTGATACAATTCTCTGTCTCTCCAAAACTGCTGCTGCAGTCCCAGTGGAAGTGAAAATATGATAAGTCTTCTTGAGTAGATCCATCAGCAGGAGCATTTTGAACTGATGCACAAGAGGGATTTTGCAAAAATACAATAAAACTTTCCCTGTTGATAAAATTTCCTGGTAGATGTAAGATTACTCCAGGGGAAAACAGGGCTTGAAAATACTGATAGACTATGAATAAAACTCCCACTTTGAAGCCTCTCAAGACTGTGTGCCACATCTGCAAAAATCTCTCATATAGACTTGCTGACAGAAAGGGGCACTTTCTTTATCATCAAAGTTATGATTTATATTCAATTTTGCAGGTGCAATTTCATATCCCCATTGCATTCCATGTGGGTTATGTTTACAGATTTTAGCGATTAGATAGCCACATATTAGATTTGTGGACTGTGAGCCGCCTATGCTTTTGAACATATAAAACCAACGTCCTCTCACTTCCGCTGATTCATTTTCAATGAGTGACGGATGCAGCAAATCTAGGCTGAAAGAAGCTTTGCCCGAAGCCATCTTTCAGTATAATCCTGACATGCCTCTGTGCAAAGCAAAGCCCAAGAATTCATCCCTTCATACCCACCATCCCATAACTGGCTGTTACTAACCACATGGAGAGCCCGTCTCAGAGAGGGTATTTGAATTTGAGAGGGCAATAGTGTGGGGTGAGTTACATCAGGAATTGAGCTGGGCCTATTCAAACAAAATGTATTATAATGCAACTAGATGTTAACTAATAAATGTAAATGCAGAATATAGGTCATGCCTACAGAAGTGTGGTATGGGCGTCAGCTGAAAAGGAATAATTCCAGGAGTAATTAAGAGTTTCTGGTGTCAGAGCAAATCAATGTGAGCTCCTGCTGTGCGCATGTGTTATGAAATGCTGTCAAGATCTTTGGGTGAATATGCTGAGATGTAGCAAGTAGAAGTAAGAAGGTGAGAACACCTGCACATTCAGCACTGGTGGAAATGATACTAAAATATGGCATTTAGCATTGGTGCCCACACTTCAGGAAACAATAAAAAAGTGGGGAGGAAACAGAGAAGAGCAACAGGCAACTGTGACATCTGGAAAAATCCTTTGCTGTGAGAGATTGCAGAGCATAATTTATTTCTTTTGTAAGGAAAGGACAAAGTGGTTTGAGTCCAGACCAGAATAATCACCATAAGAAAGTATTGCTGTGTACCAGAAGGATCTTTCCTCCAGCTGGGGAATGTTTAGCAAAAAACACTGGCTGGAAGCAGAAGCTTTGCACCTTCCACCCATGAAAGAAGCACAGTCTTTTAGCAGTAGAGATAATCTGTCATTAGAACAAACCACTGTGAGAAGAAGCAGCTCCATGTCTTCATTTCTGCAGTTCAGCAATGGATGTAGAGGGGATGCTTTCAACAACTATAGTTACAGAACAGTAACTGGGTAAAATACAATGTCTTGTGATTAAAAAATCATGTTATTTGATTGAATCATCCCTTTGTCCTGAAATTCTACAAAGATCTGTTGGCAACAAGGATGTCTGGATGTAAAACATTTGGTGATGCAAAGGGTGTTAAAGGGGAGACTTAAAATCAGAAGACTTTTTCATAAAGATATTAAGATGTGATCTCCATGCAGAAAAGCTTTTAATCACATTCTCTAAAGCAAGACTTCTTGCAACTCCTTCTGAAGTTTCTGACAATAATCACTGCAAAGTACACAGTCTGGATTAGATGGACTATGACTCGAAGACATATCCACGTGGTAATTATTGTGTTCCAATGACTTTGACATTTATTTTTGCTATCCTATCAATAGAAAAATATATATCCACTTGTTATTTGTTCTGTGTGCTCACAGCCATCCACAAGTATGTAGCTATGCCTTTGAATCAAATACCGAAAACACAGCCTGTCTCACTTACCTCTCCTTCAAGTCTGAGCTCTCTGGTTCCAGAAATGAACAATAAAAGATTTTAGCTGCAATCTGCTGGAATTCCCTGGCCTTGCTCTCACCCCTGAGATCTGATTCAAATGATGCATCCAACAATCATTTCTCACACACTAAAGAAATAATTTTTAGAAGGTGGTAGGGGTTTTAATATAATGATTTTATAATTGCTTATTACAACTTTTTTTCTTAAAGCCAGATCTATGCATCTATGCAGATGCTGGTGTCAAAGAAATTAGTATAAATTATGCATTTTAAATGAATTCTGAGAATCATCTGAGTTATGTTTTCTTTGTATAAAAACATTCCAGGCCCATAACTGAGAAACTGGATTCTCATTAATATGAGTATCTGCTACTCCTCTCAGCAGAGCAGTGGGAATATTCCCAGTAGGAGAGTGTTGGTATATGTGAAGCTACTGGAATTTTTTGCCACTGGCATTACTGTCACAGGATGTCAGCACTTGTCCCTTGCTTTGCTTGACCTCAAAACACAGCATCTTGAAGCTGTCATTTGCTTTGCTCCAAAATAACTCAGAGGTGGAAGAGAGGCAATTTTCTGTTTGTTCAGAGAAGGAAATATTTATCTGCAGAGTTGATTTAAGCTTCCAGCTACTCAGAGGTTTGGAATTTAGAAACAGCCCTGCAGGGGATGTATTCTTGGGTAGAGGGCAGGTGAGGAGTTAAATGAAAACATGCATTTGTTTTAGTTCCTTGTGTTCTTGGTCTATAAATGATGTTTCGTATGAGGAAACACAAATTCCTCATCAGCAAGAGCTAGTTAATTTGGAATTCACTGCAAATGCTTGCTTTGTACCATTCCAGACATCAAGAACTAGAAAACATAGTAATAGAGTATTGTTCTCTGGTCCATTTTAGTCCATAGCCCTACAAGCTACTAGCATAAAAATAAATGCAAGGCTACACTAGCTGAAATAACACAAGTTGAAGGAATTTTGTTTAGATCCTCACATTCTTTTCATATGAGAACTTAATTAAAAATGGAGTCAACTGGCTGAGCTGTCTCACTTGAGAAACAGAGAGCATGTAGTCCATGCTAATTTCTTAAATTCTAGAGTAAACATTCTATTCTTCCAGATATACAATATTGTAATTGTGTAATTGAAAAATTATGTTAAACATTTGCTTCCATATAAGCTGCCTGAGGATTAAAACCTCATGGTACTGAGTAGTACACAGAATGTGAAACATCATTGTAAATCCAAGGGAAATTGCTATTCTGGGGACATATGGCATAACCTTCAGCTCTAGCTGAATCATCTAGCTGAAACTCATGACAGACTGATAATATCTTCAGAAATCTCCAAATCAGTATGTTACATTTTCTGATTTTTTTTTAATTTGGTAAGAATAAGAATAATAGACCCAACCTGAAAATAATATATTACATGTGTATGCCTAAAGACTAGTGTGGAGAAAAAGTTGTCATGCACTTCCTACAGGAAAGATGAAATGGCGTAGTTACTGTTGCTTTTCTCATTTCCTCGGACTACTCTGGCTTTTTGTCTGACAAAAATTAAGTGTTCAGGGGCTTTCCTCCCTGTGGGCAGCAGAGTTTGGAGGGTGCCACGTGGACTCCACAAATGCATTTGTTCCCAGGAAGCTGGCCCTGAACTAGGGAGGTCATGTCTCCCCACATTCACCACTTTCTCCCTGGTTTAGTTTTAACCTGATTCCAATTCATTGTCCAAACACATGTGTGACCAGAAGGAAGGAAATAGGGACAAAATGGGGCCTTGGGCAGCCTTATCTAGTGGAAGGTGTCCCTGCCCATTATGGGGAGGTTGGAACTAGATGATCTTTAAGGTCCCTTCCAACTTCCAACTATTCTATCATTCTAGGAAAACAAGTGATCAGAAGGAAGGAGGAAGTCACCTCCTTTGACAGCAGTACTCACTTTTGTTAGCTTCAAGCTCTCACAGAAATACAATGTGACTAGCCCTTTCAACAAAAAACAGACTTAGAAGGAGTATTTCTGACTAGTTAAGATTGCTTACAAAATATGCTGCTTGCAGACATTGAAAGATTAACAATACTGACAATACCTTTAGCAATGGATTGCAGGCTGTCAGGCCCATTCTTGGCTTATTGAAAAACAATCAGTTTCCTGGGTTGTCTGTAATTCTGACAGTATATTCAACTTCCCTCTTGTAGCTGTAAAAATTCTGACGAAGTCCACCTGCATGTTCTGTCACATGAAATATAACTAACGGTATTTGAGAAGAGCACATGCAGAGAAATAGGTTGCAGTAATCTCATAGGTAGTGCTGGATGTCCCTTCTTCCTGCCTTGCACTCCCATTGTTGTCATGAATGATAATTTGTGGCATGCCACTCAACCATCTTCTGAGCCTCCAGTTCAAAATGCATTACTGGAATAGCTTCATCCTACCCTACCTCAGCACTGCCTTAGAAAACATCCTGGCCCTTCATTGCTGCCAACCAGGCTTCTTCTCATATCATCCTTTGGAGGTACTTAATGTGTCACAATCACCTCTCACTGTTGACCGCAGAGAATGCCAGGAGGCAGCAGCTGCTGATAGCCTGACTTGTCCATCACCTTCTAGAGTTGAGATATCACAGAAGCTGTTATGCAGCAGGTCATCTGAATCTGACCTTCATGTCTCTCCTTATCTCTTCATTCCTGCAGTCTCCTCTTCCCTGCCCCCCTTGTCAGATGCATAGTCCTTTGTCCTCTGAAACGGAGGTACTTAATTCTTACTTTCGTCTCTTTGAATGTTTTCGGGGGGTTTCCAGGTGAAGTAGTTTTTCAACTTGTGTTGTGCTCCACCTCATCCTTTTCTCCCCTCCTCTCTCCACATCCCTATGATATTGTCTTCAATCTTCTTGGTTCTCACTTCTAACCCCATAGCTCCTTCAATTTTCTCCTAGTTTCCTATGTTTATTGTCATAACTACTGATACTGTCCTATCAACCTATTCCCAGAGCTGACAGTCCTCTTGCAAACAAATTTGTGCCCCTTGAGATTCCCTGTAAGGTATTTTCCTGCTCTTGCCCTCAGACTGTTTTCTATTCAGCTTAAGTTAAATATTTGTTTGACATACTTCACATGCTATTCCTCTCAGCAAGCATTTTCGGTGTTTCATGAAAGATGAATAATATACAGTTCACTTAAGGATTCTCCTGCTCGGTGACACACATAGTACAGTGTTACTACTTTTGTCTCCCAGAGCTCTCCCAAGATTTTGGCTCTGTTTTTCATTCTCTTGTCTTCCTCCATGGTTCCACACCTACACACTTGCCAAACTTTTGCAGACCAGCACTGTGAAGATCCAGGGAAAGACCTATGTCTCTCCTAGGAAGGGTAATCATCCTCTATGAAGCAGGGAGACATCACATACTAATGGCTAAGAATCCAAACCTGCTTATTTATGTTAGAATATTTGTTGAGAATCCAAATGAAACTATATATTGTCTGTCTTCTATGTAAATGTCTATGTGTTGATACTTAAAGACTATTATGGAGTTATATAGAATAATGGGATCCAGTTGAAGACCTTGTTAAATTGCAAAATAAATGGCTAATGAAACTATAACTCTCCCAATTTAGTTGAAATAGATGTAAAATATTGGAATTGCTTAACAATAAGTAGGAATTGTATTATGCTCATCACATAGCAAATCATTGATTCTGTCAGTGCAGGAAAAATTACCTGCCATGATGCTTCTTTATCATTAAAATAGGTTGTTTATAGACTAAGTAATTCCCCTGAGACATTAAAGAGAATCTACATGCCCTCCTTGGGCTGTAATTACCCAGGAACTTTACCCTGTGAGGTGCTAACTATATTGTATTTCCACTGTAGTCAATAAAAGTTGAAGTACTTGATACCTTATAAAAGACATTCTCTTAAATCCCTTGCTGTGTGCTACTATTTTGATGTTTTAAAATCTAATTTTTATAGCCTTTGGTCGTCTTATGCCTATTGCTAATCCTCCACATAATAAAGAATATCTCTCTGTAGGACTTACCCGTATTTTCTCTTTCCAATAAGAAAAACAAGACACAACTTATATGTAAAAGTTTTTTTTAGCTAACAGCACAGTTTTTCCTAGGTCCTCTTGGTCTCTGTCTTATACATAAACCTCTCCCTTCTGTCTTAAAGAGCAATATATATTAGTGATAATGCACAGACAAGCAGGTTTGCATGGATAGAAACATTAAGGATAGCAAAGTTCATCCTGGGTGATCAAATCCAGTTCCTTCTTGTTGCCAACAACTAAATCCATTAACCTCCTCCTTAAAATGATCAAATTCAGCTTAAAAGTCATTATCTTTTCCTCTATTTCTAGCAGAGGAGTGTTTCAGAACCTCTCCTAACTGAAAGACATTTTTTGACCTTGAGGTACTTCTCCCTCTCCTAGTGTTCTCTCCCTGATGTATTTATAGAAAGCTAACATTTTTTCAATTTTACTTTTATTTTCTTATATGGTGCCCCTCTGGTACTATAGGCTATATATCCTCTAAGTCAGAAGTTATAAGCCCAAAACATGGATGACCAGAACTCTCTGCAGTTCCAGGTGAGAGATCTCTGGAGCTCTCCATAAAGCATTTTACCTTCCCTCGTCTCTCTTTCCTACAGCCTAAGGTTGTATTTCCTTTACTCAGAATTGTTCCACAGACATATTTCTTAGTCATCCTATAACTGAGTTAGCAACTCTGTTTTGTTTGTGTTATTTTCAGCCAATGTATCTTCTACTTCTTGAAATTCTTGTTGTCCCTATGATTGTGGCCTTGGACTCTCCAGTCCATGTGGTTGGACTCCATGATCCAATGGGTCTTTTCCAACCTGGCGATTCTATGAGTCTATGTTTCTACTCATGACCACTGTCATAGCCTAAATATCATCCAGCTTGACATTCAATGCTCCCTTTGATTGACAGTGCATCCCAGTATTTCATTAGTATGCCTCTAAATTTTGACTAGGGTCCTAAGTGAATATAATTGGCCCCAAGGATTGATCTTTGATCAGTGCCATTAATTATCTCTACTCAGCCCGTTTACTGCAACTCCTTGTCATTTTCCCCCAAACAGCTCCTCCCTGCTTGGAACTTCTTCAGTGACTCCCTGTCTTTCCCAGCCTAATGAGCAATGTTGTGGTTGGCACCATATCTGAAGTCACTTGGTTCCCAATAGGTGGGACTTACGTATTACCCTCATCTAAAAATATGAACTCTATTGGTATACAAAGGCATCAGTCTGCACTGGCATAGTTCTATTTGCCTTTGGTGCTTGACACTGTTCTTTTTTTAATGTATTATTCCTTTCAGTATTTGATCCAAGTGCCACATGCCACTGAAGTCAGGCAGTTGACAGCGGCATTTTATAATTAAAAAAAACCAACAAAATAAAGAAGAGTCAGAAATTTAAAATTTTGGTCTGAATCAGCTTTTTAAAGGGCCAGTTGTTATAAAATTTGGGTATATGGGTTTGTCCTCTTCCATGTTGTGCCTGCTTTGCTAAGTTTTATCTCCTTTCTAAGTTATGCTTGTTTCCATTTCTATATCCCTAATCCCATGAGCACTGATGCCTTCAAGTGTACATTCAAAGTCCTCCATATAGTAACTTGCCTCCAATACTGAGCATGCTCCCACCACACAGACCCCTCCTCCTATCTTCATCCTCTTTTTTTTGTGCATTTGATTGAGAAGCTGCCTTTTAAGAGAGTTTCCATTTTCCTTTTGCTTTCTCAGCTTCGGTCTTTCCTCATCTTAATGCTACACACCTTCACCTCCAAGATGAGGCTTAATTTAAACTGAAGACTCACTTTCTCCAAAAGGACCAAAGGTGTCCAAAGAGCCCAGCAGCTATCCCATCATGTCCTTCTCCCTTACCAATACAATGTTCCAAGTGAAAACATCTGGGGAACCAATTCACTCTTGGCAGATGGACAATACATGGCGTCTGCTTAATTTAAGTTTCACTTAAACATTTTATCTTCTGATTAAGTGCTTAAGTGTTACTAAAGCAGTGCATAGACCTCAATAGTTAATCTGCAGATTTATCACCATGCACAAAGAGCAAATCTACCATTATTAGCAGAGTGACTGAGGAAGATAAGTACTTCACTTTAAAAGTATAACAAAAGGACTATGACAGATTTTTATTTTCCTTGCCTGATAATCAGAAATGTTGATCTGAATATTGTAATTCTAATGGCCAACTAAGAGAAATGGCTGGGGCAATTTGTCTAAAGGTGGGATTATTACTACTTTTATTTTACTATGGCAGTTAAAATGTTTCCAGACAAGACTTATACTGTGAAAGAGCCAAACCATGGACATATTTGTTGCAAAACAGAAGTTCCTACAATGAGGGTGAAATTATTTCACCTACATACATAAGTCTCTTTTCACTTCCACTCTGTGGCTGTTCAGTAGCCAACAAAATTATTTTTCATATGGCGCAAAGAAAAGTTAAGTATTGAACACACATAATAAAACACATGTATATTGAGTGAGATCTTTGGTTTGGATTGGGTTTGGAGTTTGTTTTTTGGTCTTTGGTTTTGGTTTTGTTTTTAATTACTTGCCCATGATATTCTGAAACTTTATTAAAGTCTTCATAGAGCTGAGGAAGAGCAGGGAATAAGAAGCTGACACAAACCAGGAAGCTACTTGAGTACTTAAGTGTGGTTGTACACAAAGTTTTGCTGGAGATTCTTGTTTGTTCTTACTATTTTCCAAATCACTTCAGGCATCACCAGTCAAAGTAGACAATACAATTAAACAAAAATGCCTGTCCAGAGTCACAGGTCTAAGCACTACATCTTTCCTGCCAGAAGGCAGAGCTGTTCAGTATTAAGGGTAATGTAGGGGTTCTGTATGTTTAGTAGTGATGATTCAGCTTTCAGGAAGATAAATCTTTCCAACTTTAAACAGCCTAAGCACTTGCTGCACAAATACCACATTGCATGTAAGTTACTGTTTTTCCTTTTTCCAGCATACCTTTAATGTATGTTTTAAGAGGAAAATGTGTCATGCTGGAGGCAACAGCCCAGGAAAGGTAAGGTTGCTGCAGCTCCATACCCCAGATCCAAGCAAGAAAATGTATTCCTGGTGGACACATGCATACATAGTGCACTTACATACCACATGTGTTTATATGCAGGTTAGGGATAGACTTAGGTTAGGTTATGTAGTGAATATACGTATATAAATGGCAAAAACAACCCTAATCCAACCCTTGAGGATTACAAAAGTCTCTAAAGGTGCATTGCAGAGATGTGTGATTTAGTAATCACAAGTAGTCACCGAGGCCCAGATGGCAGTGGTCTTCCTCTGCATTTAAATGAATTACACCAGGAAAAGTCCTTATTGAGACAAGAGAGTGACTTGTGACACTGGGGAGCAGAGTGACACCCTTCGAGTGGGGGAAAGCAGATGGTTCGTTGCAGGTCCCTGTTCCCGGTCCCACCCTGCTGGTGCGCAGGCTCCACACCCAAGTATCCAGGGAGGGCTCCAGCAACCAGGGGCATCCAGCCAGCACTGCTGAGGGGAGACCTTATTGCTTTCTACAACTACCTGAAAGGAGGTGTGGAGAGGAGGGAGCTGGCCTCTTCTCCCAAGTGACAGGGGACAGGACAAGAGGGAATGGCCTCAAGCTCCACCAGGG
>WAAB01020718.1:2579-32345 GCA_013389865.1 Piaya cayana | reverse complement strand
CACCCTCTTACAAGGTCCTGAATCGGAGACATATTAATGGAAGCAAATATGACAGTGTGACTCCAGATCATAATCACTCCAACACTTGAAAAGATCTGAACGCTGCTTTCCAGCCCCTGACTATTTTCTACTCTTCCAAACGAAGAGTACATAGTGCAGCAACTCCTTCTTTTGCATCCAGCAGAATAGGGATGAAAACATCACATTTCTTAACACGTAAGCTACGTGAAATGTCCTCCTTACCAAGAAATCACAACTCAGACTGTCAGGATTCACCCTGCAGATCTGTGCCCCACTTTCCCTGACCTGAATGTGTGACTATGGACTCATCACTAGACGGTGTGCTGCAATCTCTAATTGTTCATCACTGTCCAGCCAAGGCAACACAGTCTCTCCCTTGGAGCAACCTATTAGCTACACACAGGAGTTTAAGCCCTGTGAGGACTCTGCCGGGGAGTTTCCATGTTCAGACCACAGTCAGGATTTGCTTTTCCAAAGTTATAACATCCCACAGCTGAAGGTAGCTGAAAGTTTGAGATCTCGTCTTGGCCAAGTTGCATTAAGGTGTATCATACAACTGATTTTTCCACTTTATTGCTTGACGTGATAAAAAAGAAAATTAGCCCAGGGGACAAAACCTCTTAACATTGAAGTCTCAAAACGCAAAGTGCAGTTCATCTCCCCCTGAAAGCGAGCTTGCCCTGGCTTCAGCTAGAACATTCAGCAGAAGGTGGAGATAACAACAGCTTCTTCAAAAAAAATGTGTATATTCCTCAAGAAAGGTTTAAAAATGACTAGATATGCTTGGCTTTATGTACATGAACTGCTGTTTAAGTAATAACAAAAAGGACAGTAATGATGTATCACTGAATGATTGATGTATTGCTACATGGAGTTCATTTCAAATTAAGTCAGGATCTGTATCTGTAGAGGGTGGCAGGGAGAGGTGATATCTTATATGGAAGTAACTGCTACGTGTCAGACTGTTTCAAACCTAAGTGAATTAGAAATAACCAAATATTTCCACTTAAAAAAAAAGGGGGTGGGTGAGGGAAGAATGCCAAAGCTCTGGTTTGGGACTGACCAGTCCCTCTGCCCTCATCTCTGCTCAGACAGACTGAGTAGGTCGCAAACCTGAGCTACCATCACTAAATGTTCATTATGAAAACTGGGGAGGCTCGTAGTGGCCAGCTGAACAGAACTGCAGCTTCAAGTGATACCAGTCTCTGGAGATCGCAGATGCTAAACTTACTTAAAACCAGACAGTGACGAAGAGCCTCAGTAACAACCACTGGAAAGTTTATATAGGAGTTGCTTTGTTTTCTATTTATAGCTGCACTGCGTTTTTCTTGTAATATATTTTTAATGACTTATAAGGCCGAGTTATTTATTCTGCTGAAGCCAAATACTTTCTCACCCTGATAACGCAAGCAGATGAGCTTCGCACAGGAGCCCTGCGTGGGAGATGGCTGGATCTGCTGCCTGTGCTGGCAGCAGGCTGGTGGGACATTGCACGGCTCTTGAGAGCCCCAGAGCACCCATGGCACTGGTGCAGTGGGCACCCCAAGCATGCAGCACCCCACTGCCTTTCTGCAGAGGGACTTCCTGGGCTAGAATATTTCCAAAATACTAATTATTTTATCTGCAAGTGAGGGAGTCTCATTTCAATGCTTCTTTTGCTCTGTATTTCTTAGCCCAACAACCACCTTAGTTAAAAAAACACCTCTAAATCCTCAATGCCACAAAGGCAGCAGCCCCTTAGCGTGGAAAAATTAAGTAGAATGAACCACAGACCAAACAAAAGTAGAAGATAGGACACTTTGAAATGGCAGGTATTTGCATGAAATATAATTAATCTGCTAAACCAGCATCCATCCATCCCTAAGCACAAATGCTGATTGCCTCATGATGAGTCCAATCAGAATTATATTTACTCTATTTTTTTCTAAATTGTTACATACCAAATATTTTCATTTGACTCTTCTTTAGATTAATAACTATGCAATCACTTCATTAGGTTATTTAGATTATGCTATTTTAGGAAATTATTGTTTAGATCAGCCTTGTCCTTCCCATGTCTCTCTGCCTTCCCAGAATTAAGTAATATCCGAGGAAACCAATTAATTGCAACTCCACCGCTGTAATGGGGTCTGCTCTACAATGTCGCAATGTCTAATGGAGATTTAATTTCCCTGTGGTGAGTCAACATTTGCTTAAAGAGAGAAGACTCTTAGAGCAAACCACTGCCTGAGACATGCACCACTTCTTCCGAGTCTGTGGGGCTGAACAGGCATCTTGGGGCTGTTGCTTTTTATGTTGGGGGTAAAATTCACAGTGGGCGATAGCTGGGACACCAAAGAGTAGCCCAATTCCCACCACAGGCCAAGGTTTTCCATGGACTTGCAGAACACAGAGGACACACCTCCTTTCATGGCTCTCTGGCCGCACCTCCCAACCCTGCGGGGGTCCTGGCTGCTAAAATAACCTTGTCGCCCTTTTTCAATGCACGGTTTTCCTTGGAAGATATTTATTTCACTGTCCTGGGTCCTCACTCTGCAGTTGCACCAGCAAGTCCTTGTCACAGACCAAAAATTGGTTGTGGTAATGGGCTGGCAAAACCAAAAGTCTCATCCCCAAGGAACTCGCTGTACCTATGTAACTTGTGACCCATATGGGACAGCAGAACTTATAAAGAGATTTTTTTTTTCCCATTAATTGGATTGTTCAGACCATTTAGTACCACCAGAAGTTATATTTGAAATTCTGAAGGGAGCAGCCAGAGCCCTTTGATATATGCTCCTTGTCCCTCCCTTGCGCAGGCCCTGGGCATCTTTGCAAACCCCAGCCTACGCACTATTGACTAATGGTTGTTTTGCTTGGGGAATGCTGACAAACTTCTGAAGTCAGACTGCTTTCCCCAGTCTTCTGACAGCTTAAAAAAGATTAGAAACAAAGCTACATTATGATGCAAGCAATTTCAGCAGCATCTGATTAACAAAAAGGAGGCCACAGATACCTGACAGCAGCCAGTGGTTATTTTTTTATTTCTAAAACAAACTGATGGCCTCAAACATTCATACATGCATTTATTTTTTTGTTTAAATGTCTCGTTTCCAGAGGGGTTGTTTTTTTTTTTTTTGTATTGTGCAGGGAAATAAAGTTTTGCTATTCTTCCTCTCATAATAAGTCTGTCCAGAAATGATGTTGCTCGTTGTGTTGAAAGATAGTTTCATTTTCTACTCAAAATTGGTATGAAAAATTTGCCTTGCCAAATGAACATTGTATACTGAACTTGTCAAATCCTCTCTCCTGACACAAATAAAAGATAACATTGGGTGGCAGCATGTAAAACAGCACTGACAAGACAGCTAGGATGGAAGCAAAGAAATGCATATTTTTCTCTTTCTTCCCGGGAAGGATAGAGGAAAGATCCAGGTGAGTGAATGCTGGCGTCTTACAACCAAAAATACATCGTCTGAAGACTTAACAAGGTGTTTCAATGGGAGTTTTAAGATGAACTTAAACGATTCTCTTTCTGATTAGCAAAATCATGACAAAAGCCTCGACTTTTTTTCCAGGCAACCAAGAAAGCTGCTAAGTAGAAAGAGTGTCTGGATGAAATGGATATTCAGTAGAAGTTCACAACTCTGCTGTGCAGGCTGGAACAGGTACTTATAGCACTGTTGATAATTATTCCATATATAGTTAAAAATAAATAAGGTAATGATAGCACTTTCATTAGATCTGCAGTCACACCATATATTTTTTTCCTATTAAAATTGTTGATTGAAGGCCGTTAGCTATTTATCAGCCCAAAATTACATTTCTTCTCTCCTAGGGGTTGCCTCTGTTAAAAATCACACAACTGTCTAGTTAGTACCAAGAAAAGACTCCTAAAACTGCAGTTTCGGGTTCGGGGGGAGGAATACAAGCATGAAACACAGATTGCACCTTCAAATCCCCGATGGCATCACGCTTCTTTGTTCTGCTAAGAAAAATTAACCTCAATCTCGGCTCAAGGTCCCCCGATTGATTATCATAGTCATTTAAATACTGTAATCTCATTTTCAGCATCAGGGAAAGGGAGCGAAAAGAAGAAAAAGAGAAAGAGGTGGGGAAGCGAGGGGGAGAGAAAGAGAACACAGAATAAATTATCTGACAAAAGGAAAAAGGGCCTTTCTGCTTACGGAGCCTATTTCAGATCCTTCCACTTGATTGGAAAAGTTGATGAAGTTTAAATGAAGCAGAATTAGAGGCTCAGGCCACTGAGTATTGACAGGGGCCCATGGAAGAATGTGCAATTCAATAGGCCTGATTTCTGTGGAAAACAGGGGAAAGGCCTAAATGGTATAATCTTCAATCAAATCTAACATCGACACTGACAAGGCAGGGTAATGAGACAGGCCAGATCAGGCATGTTGGTTAAAGAAATTAATCCCTCTCGCTGCACCAAGAGTTCAGCTTTGATGCCTATTGTACAGCCCCCGTCCCAGCCTATCTAAATGCTAACTAACTGTGAGTGTGATCTGGGACTGTGCTTTTCATTGCTGGGGCTAATCTGATAACAATTTTAGCTCCCTGACTATGGTGGCAGAGGTAGCCCTGCAGCCCCTTGGTGAGGGAGAAGAGGGGTAGGACACGGCGACGGTTGCAGCCGCACCGGTGCAGGGGAAACTTGCGTTTCGGCGTGTATCAGCGCTTTAACACACTGTAATACATGATAATCAGCGCAGTGACAGTCACTTTCGGACCAGCTGACTGGCATCTCCTGGGAGCCGCGGAAGGGGCCGGCCAGCGAGCAGGAGGGTGGCGGAGAGAGCAAATGTAAAGGGATGTGGGGAAGTTGAAAAGCGTGCTGCAAACAAAGGGGTTCTTCTACCTGTGGGAGAAGCCCGAAGCTCGCGATTAAAACCATCTTTATTTTTCAGCCTAGTTTGCTCGTCATTAAGCAATACAAGGTTCGCCGTGTTTGCTTTTCTGATTTCCTTCCAGCCTGGGAGCTGCACTATCATTGTCAATCAGGTTTCATTTCTAAGATTTTCAGGCATTAAAAAAAAAGCATGTTGGCTTGCTTAAAAAAAAATGGAGATATTTCCCTCGATATTAAAGTTTTCTTAAAGGCTGCTTTTGGAGAACTAGTAATAAGGCCCTCCTTTCATTTATCTATGCTTGTTCAAATAAACGAGAGTAGAAAAGTCAGTGTAACTTATTTTATAAAGTACAAATGATTAAAAAAGAAAGTATCCTCAAAATGCAGGTTCTGTTTAATCTGTACAATGTGAGCAGCCAAGCAAGAATAAAACATTCTCTGCAAGATGACAAAGCCTGCTCAAATTCAATAATTAAGGATAAGAGCATCTCAGAGAATTTGCATGGAAAGCAATCTACCGTTGGGGAAAGTGTGGCTAAAAACTTGCAAAAAAGATGGACTGAAAACACGGGTCCCTGTGATTGCTGTGAACGTGCTTCGCTTGCTCTATATTCTGCTAGGCAGCACCCAAAAAAAGAGGGGAAACGACTGCATAAATGTTTAAAAATTAAGAGTTTTTAGCCTCTCCTATGGGCAGCTGCCCACAGGTTGCCTGCCCAGTGCCCTTCTGCTCAGGACAGTTCTCCACCAGCTTTTCCTCTATGCTCAGGATATTTTTTTCTGCTTCTTCCAGAGAAGGAGGGATATTTATTGCTGTCAGAGTGGGAAGCTGAGGACAGAGAAGAAATAGGCACAGATATTGCAGTGCTTTTACAAGTTTTAGCTGGGGGTCTGCTGCTTCTCATCTCTGCTTTCTGGGTTCAGAATCTCTGGAGAGGGGGTTGTGGGTAAGGGCATGTTAATGGGATTTGGAATATCCCTGACTTTTTGCATGATGTCCTGGAGTTGAATTAATCTGAAAAATCACCTCTTGGCTTACCAGCCAATGCCATAAACTTGTGTTGGCTCCCCCCCCCAAAGTTTCTGGAATCTTTCAGAAATTTAAGCCTGAGTTTTAGGCTCATCATAAAAATGTATAGCCTGCCGCAGCTCTGGATGTGCTGTGCCTGCATGCACCCATTTGTGACCTTTTCAATTTTTTTTTTCCCCCTCTTCTCCCTACATTCTTTCTTCTTTAAGCTTAATCTCTGCTTTTACATCACCAAAAGCTCAGGCAAGAGGCTGTACAGATGTTCTCTGCTATGAAAACACTGCTCCGAGGGTCATAATGCAACAATTCGGTCTAATGGTTATTATTGTGCCGGCTGACTTCAATAATGCACTTTTAAATCAAAGGGCCTTTGAAGCTTTATTTCCATTGTATTAGACAAATAAACATTGAGGATTTTCACAAACATAAAAGGCATTCACCTTGTAATGTTTCTGGGCTTATTAGTCTCACCAATTTGCATTGTTTTGTTCACATAAAGGATCAAAATGCCCTTTTGCTTGCTTTTCCATACTGCGAGCTGATCCTTGGGGTGAGCAGCTACGAGTGCCTGGTGCTGGTGGTGCAGCCGTGCTGCCCCCAGACTCACAGCTGGCAGTTTGCAGCCTAAGTCCTGTCTTCAAGTAACCGAGAGAGAGAAACCCTCTATTTGATTCATGCAGACTGTTTATTTGCCTCTTGGAAACGCCGTACTTATTTCAGTGTGTCTGTGCAAAAATATGGGAGGGCGCTAAGGCTCATGAGGAGTTTAATTTTTAGTGTACCAAATAATTCATTTAAAATCTTAAATGAGTTCCTGCTGAGAAGAAAACCCTTAGAAGCGAGAGCACTGGCAAAACAAAGCTCAGAACCAAACCTAATGATTATTTGACTAACCAGCCCTTCATTAGTGTATTTCTCTAATGAATTATTGAGCTGTACTATATAGACGTTTCCGAATACATTTTTAAAAGCACAACACTGGCCTTAGATTGCAAAAATGTAATAGTAGTAGTGATACAATAATAATAGTAATAAGCGCACAAAATGCTGCATAAACACTAATTAATCCTCAGCGTCCCCAAGCAGCAAGCACAGAAGGCAGGGTGCTCAGAACATGTAGCGATTTGAGGTAAAGGGTACAATTAACACTAAATAAGAGACAGCCTTATTCCAAATATAGTTCACAGTACTTGTTACTGTGCTCTCTGCTATGGGAGTTTTCCACCTAAGACACCAACTAAAATCTGTTCCCTGACCAAGTTTTCAATAGATCGAATTTCAGCAGCTGAGACAGGTATTAGGAGAGGGCACAGGAGTTCTTAAAAATCAACAAAGCTAACACCTGAGGAAAGTTAGCCAAATGCTTGGGGAAGATGCTTTGCAGCGTGGTGATGCTGTCAGCAGAGTTTGCCACTCGTGGGGCTCTCGGTCAATGCAGAAGCAGCTGTGAGCTCTCAGCTGAGGCTGAACTCGCAGATCACTCAGGGAGAGCAGAGGTGTGCTGTGGAAACCACAGGGACCTGTGCTGTCTCGGCATGCCTAGTGCATAGGTGCTCTGCGGAGGGGGAGTGATTTTGGTCTCTGTCAGTCCCAGCCCTCAAACAGATGCTACACTTGCACGGTTTCTGATCGCTCACATCATTCCAATACTCTCCCTGAGCATCCAGCGGTGGGTGTATTTTACGGAAGCCTTTATTTTATCATCTCCCCTTCCTGCACAGGTTAAGAGTTCTTGCACCAAGGTGGATGAGGAATCCAAAGGTGAGTGGAGCCTCCTGGTTCCAATCTGAGGAAGGGCTTGTCAAGATGGGAGCATCGCTCCAGGTTCACCTTGGCTCCTCGCTAGCTGTTGCCAGGGGGAGCTAAAGAAGATGAGTGGATTTGGAGAGAAGGTTTAAAAAATAAAGGAAGGTGAGGGGTGAAGGCTCTAAGATTTAGCACAACATTCAGATGTAAAAGCCCAGTTAGAGCCACAATGCAGGTCTATTAATAAAAGCTTCAACTCCAGGGTGATGGAAAACCTGCCCTTTCAGTGATTCCTGTTGCAAGAGATAATCGTGATGCATGCAGCTTAGAACTCAAAGTTGTAATGTTCTTTTTCACACCATGCATTTCTCCATGCTCATCTCTTGCATAATTAGTGTTTTCATTTTCATGGTGTGACACAATTTGAGTTTGATAAAATGCTCCTACTTCCTTTTCTTAGCTGTCCTTCCTATGGATCGTTCCAGAAACCGAAATGAGTCTGCGACTATTTGCAGCAGTGCCTTGGTCTGGGACAAGTCAGATGACTCGGAAACACTTTATAAGGTTCAATAGGCAAGAAAGGAAAAAGAAAAATGTGGTGAGTGATTTCTGCCTTTATTTGGTACCCATGTAGTAAGTGGACTCCCATGGGCACCCGGCTGATGTCCTGCAGTCACCCACACCAAGCTGCTCTCCCTGGGTACAGAGCAGGCTCCCAGGTGGGTGCTGGGTGGTCTCTGTGTGTTCCCTTCTACCACAAAAAATTGGTAAGTTCATCCTGCATGGCCCAGTGAATCCTTCCTCAGCTGGGATTGCCAAACCCAGTGCTATCAGTGTGCCAGTTCCTGTGGGTCTGTGAGGTTTTTGATTATATATTCTTCTTCTGGAGACTGTAGCTGCTAAAATGTTATTGCCCGAGTCTTCTAGATTTTGTTCAATTTTATCTGGAAAGAAGAAAAGATGCCAGCCCTCAGGGCTGTGGAGAAAAGCTTTAGGAAAATGAATCCTAAATGGCCTGGCATCCAGACCAATAAAAAGAACCTGGCACCAGTTGTTATGTAAATACCAAGCTTTTAAAACAAACTTTGTGCATTCCAGCAGTGCTGGAAGCTTCTGTTTGTAAATGTGGTTCTCCCACAGCCTGGATGACTGAGAATGGGCCCTGGTGCCAGCCTTTCCCAGCCAGAAAACCACCATCACCCTCCTCCTCCTCCTCACAACTGCCAGTTCTGAAACAACCCTCTTCTGCTGAGCGCTGCACTGGGGCTCTGCAGGTGAGCTGGATGCTGCTTGGCTCTGAAGGTGTTTCACAGAGAGCAGTTCCCTGCTTTCTGCACATCCCCTGGCTGCACCTCAACAGGTAAGAGGATGCTTTGGCACGGGGGGCTGAGAGCTGGGATTTCCCATTTGCCTTCACACACCAGGAATACATCCAGTGCCAGGCTGGTGAGACGACACCCTCATTATGGTATGTTATCCAAAAGATGTTAATACAAGCATCACAAAAGTGGTGCGGGCTGCTTCTTCTGGTGTGCTGAGGGTTAAATGTGGTGAAGTCTTGTTTCCTGCCCAGAGCTGGTTTATTTTTGTAACACGGGAGGTTTCAGTAAGTTTGTACTGAGAAAAGTGCTTGGCTAAGGCTTTTACTGGTAAAAACAAATAAAGCAAAAGTGCTTTGCTCAGATTTTTACTGGCATCGGTAGATGAAACACTTTCCTCAGNAAAAATCAACAAAGCTAACACCTGAGGGAAGTTAGCCAAATGCTTGGGGAAGATGCTTTGCAGCGTGGTGATGCTGTCAGCAGAGTTTGCCACTCGTGGGGCTCTCGGTCAATGCAGAAGCAGCTGTGAGCTCTCAGCTGAGGCTGAACTCGCAGATCACTCAGGGAGAGCAGAGGTGTGCTGTGGAAACCACAGGGACCTGTGCTGTCTCGGCATGCCTAGTGCATAGGTGCTCTGCGGAGGGGGAGTGATTTTGGTCTCTGTCAGTCCCAGCCCTCAAACAGATGCTACACCTGCACGGTTTCCGATCGCTCACATCATTTCAATACTCTCCCTGAGCATCCAGCGGTGGGTGTATTTTACGGAAGCCTTTATTTTATCATCTCCCCTTCCTGCACAGGTTAAGAGTTCTTGCACCAAGGTGGATGAGGAATCCAAAGGTGAGTGGAGCCTCCTGGTTCCGATCTGAGGAAGGGCTTGTCAAGATGGGAGCATCGCTCCAGGTTCACCTTGGCTCCTCGCTAGCTGTTGCCGGGGGGAGCTAAAGAAGATGAGTGGATTTGGAGAGGTTTAAAAATAAAGGAAGGTGAGGGATGAAGGCTCTAAGATTTAGCACAACGTTCAGATGTAAAAGCCCAGTTACAGCCACAATGCAGGTCTATTAATAAAAGCTTCAACTCCAGGGTGATGGAAAACCTGCCCTTTCAGTAATTCCTTTTGCAAGAGATAATTGTGATGCATGCAGCTTACAACTCAAATTGTAATATTCTTTTTCACACCATGCATTTCTCCATGCTCATCTCTTGCATAATTAGTGTTTTCATTTTCATGGTGTGACACAATTTGAGTTTGATAAAATGCTCCTACTTCCTTTTCTTAGCTGTCCTTCCTATGGATCGTTCCAGAAACCGAAATGAGTCTGCGACTATTTGCAGCAGTGCCTTGGTCTGGGACAAGTCAGATGACTCGGAAACACTTTATAAGGTTCAATAGGCAAGAAAGGAAAAAGAAAAATGTGGTGAGTGATTTCTGCCTTTATTTGGTACCCATGTAGTAAGTGGACTCCCATGGGCACCCGGCTGATGTCCTGCAGTCACCCACACCAAGCTGCTCTCCCTGGGTACAGAGCAGGCTCCCAGGTGGGTGCTGGGTGGTCTCTGTGTGTTCCCTTCTACCACGAAAATGGGAAGTTCATCCTGCATGGCCCTGTGAATCCTTCCTCAGCTGGGATTGCCAAACCCAGTGCTATCAGTGTGCCAGTTCCTGTGGGTCTGTGAGGTTTTTGATTATATATTCTTCTTCTGGAGACTGTAGCTGCTAAAATGTTATTGCCCGAGTCTTCTAGATTTTGTTCAATTTTATCTGGAAAGAAGAAAAGATGCCAGCCCTCAGGGCTGTGGAGAAAAGCTTTAGGAAAATGAATCCTAAATGGCCTGGCATCCAGACCAATAAAAAGAACCTGGCACCAGTTGTTATGTAAATACCAAGCTTTTAAAACAAACTTTGTGCATTCCAGCAGTGCTGGAAGCTTCTGTTTGTAAATGTGGTTCTCCCACAGCCTGGATGACTGAGAATGGGCCCTGGTGCCAGCCTTTCCCAGCCAGAAAACCACCATCACCCTCCTCCTCCTCCTCACAACTGCCAGTTCTGAAACAACCCTCTTCTGCTGAGCGCTGCACTGGGGCTCTGCAGGTGAGCTGGATGCTGCTTGGCTCTGAAGGTGTTTCACAGAGAGCAGTTCCCTGCTTTCTGCACATCCCCTGGCTGCACCTCAACAGGTAAGAGGATGCTTTGGCACGGGGGGCTGAGAGCTGGGATTTCCCATTTGCCTTCACACACCAGGAATACATCCAGTGCCAGGCTGGTGAGACGACACCCTCATTATGGTATGTTATCCAAAAGATGTTAATACAAGCATCACAAAAGTGGTGCGGGCTGCTTCTTCTGGTGTGCTGAGGGTTAAATGTGGTGAAGTCTTGTTTCCTGCCCAGAGCTGGTTTATTTTTGTAACACGGGAGGTTTCAGTAAGTTTGTACTGAGAAAAGTGCTTGGCTAAGGCTTTTACTGGTAAAAACAAATAAAGCAAAAGTGCTTTGCTCAGATTTTTACTGGCATCGGTAGATGAAACACTTTCCTCAGTTTTATGCTGCAAGCAAATATGTATTGATAAACTAAATTAAGTCCTCGATTAATTAAAACGCATCATACATTCTACCAGAGAAAAAAATAGAACATTCATCCCTAGAAATCTTGAAGTGAAAAGGTATTTTTTTTACTGTGATTGCTGGGCTGAGCCGAGGCTGGAGGGTCAGCCAGAAATGCAGGCAGCTGTCTGTGCAGCAGTCTCGGTTTGGATACAAGATGCCTCATTTAGGAGATATATGAGAGAATTGGGAGAGAAAGTAGGGGATCGTGCTGTCAGCTGCTGCAAAGCAGGCCTTACACGCTTGCACTAAGGTTTTTGGGACTGAGCACGACTCAGAAGAAGACTGGGCAGTGAGCATCCCACCCATCCCAGCTGGGCTTTTCAGCTTCTGCTGGATTTGCTGTCCTGTGAACCTTAATGATTGTTGTTGAAGCTCTGCGTTCCTCAGTGCCCTCCCACGGCGGCCAGAAGCACTTGTAGAAGCAGCAGTTGTCTCAAAACCTTTTGTCCCTTTCTGTGCCCTCCTGCAAGCCAGCCCTGAGAGAACAGAAGTTGTCCAGAATGCTAAAATTTAACACTACTTTTTTTTCTCAAAACTTGCTCAAGTTTTAGTCTCGCCCGGCCAGATCGCAGAAATTGAAATTGGTCTTATGGAAACCTCTCCTGATTTATAACTACTGAGAGTTCCCACTACCAGGATGTTCTGCAACAGTTACTCGAGCCCTACAGCTGGGGCTGAGCAACCTGCTAGAGCCGAGGGGAGAAGATATCAACCGAGCTCTAGAGACAGACAGCACTCAGCTGGATGCTCCATTCCAGACAGATAAACTCCCACAGAAATCAACATAATCTTTAAGACCACGTATGATCTACCTAAAACACATACATGACAGGAGAGGAACTGCCCTTCATAGGGTGATGTGTTTGTAGACCTGGGATCTGCAGTGCTGACAGGTGGTTTACACTTATTTGGATGTAAGGAATATAAATGCATTGTGATAGTAAATAGGATCAACCCAACCCATGCAGTTATGCCTTAGCATACCCTAAATGCCATATAATTATAGATTTTTCTGATTCATATTCATGCACCATTGGAAAATGGATTTACTAGCACGCTTTTATAAGAAGGTAGAAGGAGTTTGGAGGGATGGGGAAGATGCAAGGCTGCTTCCATCCATCCCAAAGAGGTTTGCTGCACTTACAGAACAGATTTGGATGCCCTGCCTACCCCTGTCCACACCAGCTTTTTCTGAGGGGTAGGTAGGTGAGGAAATGCTGCCCCGGTTCCACTTTGAAGCAAAGATCCCATCACTTTGTGTCAAACTTACAGATCCATAGAAAGGAACGATAGCAGAAGTTTTAGATTTGAAAAAGTGAAGCTGGTTTTGAGTTGTGACACAAAACCTACATTTTTCCTTTTAGAGTTTCACAGAGGAAAAAGAAAAAGATGCTCAGTTTTGTAAGACTCAAAATTTTTGGCATATTCTGAATTCCAAAATTTTATGCCCAACTTCTAAGCCTGCCGGTGCCGGGATCCGTTTACCAAGGGGGGATTCAGGACCGCAAGAACGGCAGCAGAAGCTGAACAGCCGCGGTGTGAACGTCCCTGCTCTGGAAAACCGAAGCTTTTGAGCAGACCTGGCTGCCCTCAGGAGGAGAAGCTGCAAAGCGCAGCCGGTGAGGCAGCCGGTGGCAGCGCCCGGTGCGGGGCTGCAGCCTCTGCACCCCCAGAACGAAGACCCCGACGGGGATGGGGGGTCGGTACCGGCGCCCCGGGGAGACCGGGGAGGGCAGGGACTCGAGGCCAGGTTGGATGGGATGCTGAGCAACCTGATCTAGTTGAAGATGTCCCTGCTCACTGCAGGGGGGTTGGACTGGATGACCTTCATGGCCCCTTCCAACCCAAACCATTCTGTGATTCTATGATTCTATGACTCTGGGAAAGGTGGGGAGCTCCATCATGGTCCCTTCCAACCAAAACCATTCCATGATCCTATGATCCTACTATTCTATGACTCTGGGGAAGGCAGGGGAGCTCCATCATGGCTTTCTGTGGACGTGGAACTGGAGGAGGCAGCCAGAGTGAGACCCCTGGAGCTGTCTGAGCCCCGCCGAGGTCCTCCATCCCAGGATGGACAGGAGCAGACACACGTGTCAGGGGGTTGTGGAGTGCCCGTACCCCCATTGCTGGCACAGAAACCCAAATCGAGGGGTTCCAGCCCGTGTCCCCGCTGGTTCCCATCCCCAAGTGCTCCTCAAACTGTGTGGCTGTCGCAAGGGAAAACTCTGAGTTCCAAAAGGTAAACTCATCACGGGTCCACTGACTGATAATGATGACAATGCAGCATGAAAACACATTTTCCCCTCCTTGCCATATAAATTAATGGGGAGGGGTGAATGTTTTCAACCGTTGTCACCCTCCAGGTGCTTTAAAAGGAAACTTTTCATGTTGGTTCAGTGGCCTGGGACTGCCCATGGGGACGGGGATCAGGATGGAGATCGAGATGGAGACAGGGGATGGGGATGGAGACTGGGACTAGAGTAGGTACCGGGATGGAGGTGGAAATAGGGATGGGGACAAGGACCAGGATGGGGGTGGAGATGGAGGTGGGGATGAGGACCAGGATAGAGACCGGGACAGGGATGGAGAGGCAGACAGTGATGGGGATCAAGACAGGGGATGGGGAGGGAGACTGAGACTAGGATAGGGACCGGCAAAGGGGTGGAGATGGAGATTGGGATGGAGATAGGGATGGGGATGGAGGTAGAGATGGAGATGGGAGATGGAGATGGGGATGGGGATAGAGACTGGGACTGGAATAATGACCGGGACAGAGGCGAGTAGATGGAGACAGTGACTGGGATGGGGTGGAGATGGAGACTTGCGACGGGGATCAGGACCCCCTTCTTTCCTCCCCGGGGTCCCGTTCGCCTCTGCGGGCAGGGAGCGCTGCTCCCGTGCCCGGTCTCACCTTGAGGATGAGCGGGTTGCGCAGCATGCTGTCCCGTGCCACCCCCAGCCGCTCGTTCTCGCTGCCGGGCCCCGCCTCGGCCAGGGACATCGGCCGCCGGGGGGCGGCGCGGGCGTCGCTCGCCATGGGGACGCGGCCGAGGCGTCCTGTCGCCAGGCAACCGCGCGGGTCCCTCGCTTGGAGGGTCCGGCCGGGGACGCTTCCGCCCGCGGGGAGGAAACGGGTGCGGCGCGCGGTGGACGCTGGGAGCGCGTGGCGCCAGGTGCGGGAGCTTGAGCTGTTCCGGCTCGGGGCGGGGGGGATGGGGCCTGGGGCCTGGGAACGGCTCGGTACCCGGGGATGGGGCTGTGGGGTAGTTGAGTGCCCAGTGCCTGGCTTGGTGGGGCAGCTCAGTGCCTGGGGGAGGGGCTGTGGGGAGGTTGGTTCCCCGGTTCGGAGTTATGGGGCAACTGGATACCCGTGAACCAGTTGTTAGGGCAGTTGGGAGCCTGTATTTGGGGTAGCGGGGCGACTGGGTGCCTGTGCACGGGGCTACAGGGACAGTGGGTGCCCATAGCGGGTCGTTTGAGCAGTTGGGTGGCCAGTGTCTGTGCTCGACTCTGTAAAGCGTCTGGGTGCCCATGCCCCATCTCAATGGGGCAGTTGGGTGCCTGTGTTTGGGGTTGTGGTGATTGGGTGCCTGGTGCTTGGCATGGTGGGGTGACATAGTGCCTGTGTTTGGGGCTGTGGGGTGGTTGGTCATCCGTGAACGGGGTGTTTGGGAAATTGGTTGTCCACGCCCATGGCTGCAATGAAGCTGGATGCTGGTGCTTGATAGGGCAGCTCAGTGCCCATGTCTGGGGTGGTTGGGTGCCTGTTCCCAGGGCTGCGGGGCAGTTGGGTGCTTGTACCCAGCTCGGTGCCTGTACCTGGGGCCACAGGGAGGCTGAGTGCCCGTCCGTAGCGCTGTTTGATGGGTTGGTGTCTGACCCCAGATGTCTCAGGGCAGCCACTTCCCCATGGCGGTGAGGAGGTGGTGTCTGGTACGGGTCAGCACTGGAAACCTCATTGGGGATGTAAAACTCATGGTCTTGTGTTTCAGAGCTGATGGGATGTTGTTTTGTAGGTGTCTTGTAAGTGCTGTCCATAGAAAATGTGCTAAGAAACGCTTCCTTCTGTGTGTTACCGGCAGTTTTCAGGATTGTGTTTGTTCTGGTTGTAGAGTCCATCAGAGTTGGCAGGTCCTGGCCAGTCTTGGACCTGCTTGAGCGTGGGCAAAGCCAGCCAGAAGCTCCTAGTTAGAGAACTTGGTCTTTAGTCCCGATTAGTTTAATATATCTTTATTACCTAAGCTTGTTGCTGCTTTCAGAGTTGAATATAGCAGCCTGTTGTACCTTAGTTATTTACAATCCATCTAAAGCTGGCAGTTATTGAAGTGTGTCCTTGTTACAGGAAGGCAGTTTTGAGGCTGAATACAGCTGTGATGCACATCTGTTTGATGAAGAAAGTGTCTCTTTTTCACCGCCACTTTACAAAATCAGCTGGATTGAAAAGTAAGTATCTTCGCTGTGTGTTTTTAAGATAATATTGAATAGTGTCACGGTGTTTTAATGTTTTGAATGGGATGTTTGGGGCTTTTTTACTGTATAATAGTGTGTAATGGAACATAAGTTATAGCTCTTGAGTAAAACTCCTATCTTTTCTTTAAGGTAAGAAAAAATATGGCAGGAAAAGCGAGCGCAGATGATTGCCAAGTTAAGGATTTTCTCAAGAAGAAGAAGAAGAAGAAGCGAAAACCGAAAGAATACCATGAGGAACATGAAAATTATGAAAGCGAAAGTACACAAAACGCAGAGGTTAGCCGTGCTTCTCCACTGATACATGAAGATCAAGCAGCACAGAATGGTAAAATCTGTAAAAAGAAGAAAAAAAAGAACTGTGAGGGGGAAAAGAAACAGACTTTGTTAGATAATTGGTGTCTAAGACTGGAAGAGGAAACTGGTGATGATACTGGTGCGGATGCTTTCCAAAAGAAAAAGAAGAGGAGAAAAAAGAAGCGGAAACACAATGATAGTACAAGCAGTCAAACTGACGTAACCTGTGTCGCAGTAAATCAGCAGAGCTCTGATGATTGTCAGGAGGGCAATGCTGATTATGTTTTTTTAAAAGAACCTGTTAAGAAGAAAAGGAAAAAAAAATTGCCTGAAGAGAATGAAGTATGTGAGCCACCTGCCTCAGAAACAGATGATAAAAATGATAATAAAAGACCAAAAAAGAAGAAGAAGAAGAAGAAAAGACTCAGTTGTACCCAAGAAATGCCAGAAGACACAGATGTAACTGTTGACCAGTCGCTGTTGTCATCTCCAGAGCGGAACAGGCAGAGGGAAGAAGATGCAGCCTCACTGTCACCTCCAGAAGAGGGTGGAGAGGCAAAGCGCGATGATAGTGACTGTGATATGTCTGCCAAGAGCGAAGATGCTGCAGATGAACCTGCCAGTAGGCCTCGAAAAACTCCAAAGCGCCCTAGAATTAGAAAAAAATCCAGCGCTTATGTCAGGGAAGAAACCTCTTCCGAATCTGAAGAAGAGTAAGTTTTGGTTTGGGGTTTGTTTGGTTAGTTTTTTTTCCCCACCCACCAGATATGTTTCTGTCACGTTATTTATGTCCCAGATTTTTCTGTACCGTATATACTGTATGTATTAAAAAAAAACACCTTCAAAACCTTTTACAGTATGTCAAGCTGTTACAGAGGCCTGCTTTAATAGCTTAGTTATCAAAACAGCAACATTTGCAAGAATACACTACCAGTGCCTTCAATGTAGAATATTTTCTTCTGTTTAAAAACTGTAGGTATAGAAATGATTTATGTGTAATTATTCATAGTAAAAAGAAAAGGGGAGAAGAGATAAAGGGATCTCATTTATTACATTTGGTGTTTATATTGAATATATGCATTTTTGCCACATCACTTGTAAGTTCAACTGAAGAATTGAATGTTTTATGCACACAAATGCTCATGTGAGTAGCTCTGTATGTCCATGAGTGAGAGTTTTGTGGGAAAGGTGCAGATTTCCAAAACTTCAGCAGCTATTTGAGTATCGTAAGTTCGTAAGTACAGAAATTCAGAAATAAATGACGTCTGCATTATAAGGTTGGAAATACAAGGAGGTGGATTCGTGAAACTTTCCTTGTTCTTTAATTAATGAACGTGTTCATTTTTTTAATGGTAGAGATAGTTAAAAATCTCTGTTTTGGAGTTCTAGTGGTGTATTTTATTTTACTCCTTTTTTTTTTTTTCTCCTATCAGGACACCAGGACTCTTGGCATCAACTAAATTGGAGCAGAACAGTTCCTTTACTGAAATGGCAGCCTCCGATGAGCTTAATCTGGATGAGGAAGAGTGCCTGGGCTCTGCCACGGCTTTACCCATGAATTTGGAGTCCGCGAAACGAGAATTGGAAGAGTTTATTCCTCACGTGAGGACCATGTCAGACTGTTCAGTCAGAAAGATGGCTGGAAGAGACTTAACGAGGTTTAAAGAGTTTAAAGAACAAGGTGCGCTCTCAAGTTAGTGTTGCATGAGGAAGGAATGTGCAACTATGTTAGTGTTTTGACAGAGAAAATGGTTCAGTTTTGTATCATGTCTGTGACATCTATGGAGTCTGCTTCACTTCTTTCTAATGGACATTTTTTCTGTTTCTCTGCTTTGTAGCCTCTGCTTCCTCATTGTTAAATTACAGTCCAAAGCATATATGAAAATTATTTGCTCCCATGTCTTGTTTTCAATCTTTTCAGTTTAATTTTTTCACTTGTTGAATTTGTTGATCATTTGTTATGTGTTTGCTAAAACCTGAAATGCAACGCACAGGCCTTGGTACTTGAGCTTTGCTATAATTTTTCTTTTTTTTCTTTTGCGTAATAAAACTTCCTGTGTATTTTAGGCATTGCTGTCAAGTTTGGCAGATTTTCCCAGAAGGAAAACGATCAACTCCGTAAAAATATTGAAGACTTCTTATCAGTTACTGCGATAGACAGTGCTGAAAAGCTCCTGTTTACCTCGAGGTATCCAGAAGAAAAAGAAAGCATCAGTCGCCTGAAAGTACAACATGGTTTTTGTGAAAAACTTTGTAAGTATTTAAGTTCTTTAAGAAAGAACTGGATGTTACGTTCCACAGCCTGGCCACATGAGGATATATTTTCTAAAGTAACTTTGGATTGAAAAGCAGTACTGTTCCTAAATTGGGAAAAAAAGGAGCATACTGCTGAGAGTGTGTAGTTGATAATCTGTATGGTACATTGTTTTTATCATTTCTCAGGTATGAAGAGTTTAGAGACGAAAATATCATGACCAGCAGCACTTACAGACTCAGACTTGCATTTGGCTTTTTGGTTTAAGGTGCACTGTTTGCCAGGCTTTATGAAATATAGTGATTTATTTACAGGAGGTGTGACCAAGGCCTGTCTGAAGTGGTCAACTGCTCTTAGCATAAATAGGTGGCAGGTTTAGGACTGCGTGATGGCAGAAACGGAAATAAATGGGGTCATTGGTCAAAGTAGTTACTTTTCCAAGACACAAGGAAATTAAAATTCTTAAGGTTGAGACTCTGCAGCAGGAGCATCTCTTCTTTTCTCATCTTGTAAGGCTTCTCTTGTCTAGAAAATATTTATATTTTGTATGGCAAAGATGCTTATTTTGTAACATCTGATGAACCCACTCAGTGCCCTTGCTCGGCTCCTGATTGTTGGCCGTCACTTATCTCTCTGTTAATAGGAATATTCTGTATGTTACTTATATTTGATGTTATTGAGATTTACAGCCAGCTCATACAACCTGTAGCTAGTGAGCAACAGGTTTGTGCTTTATTGTTCAGAAGTTCAGTTCCGATTTTGCTTTTGGCTTGTTTTGGCTTTTTTAAAGTGGCTTTACCAGTGCAAGAAATGTCTCTTAAAAATGAATCATTTACCTTCTAGCTGAGGGCATACCACGACCCTGGAGGCTGATATATTATCGAGCAAGGAAAATGTTTGACCCACATAATTATAAGGGGAGGTGAGTAATTTGAAAGAGTTTCTGAGTGCTGATATCAGACTCTGATGTTTATTTGTACATAAAAAATGGATATAAATGAGGATCATCTCTCCCATTTATGCCAGTTACTGTGATTTAATTGACAGTTTGTTTTTCTGACTCGTCCTTATCAATTCCTCTGTTCTAAAATGTGACTTGAAATGGTAGCCATGAGTAACACTGAAACGCTTGTAGAGATTACAGCTCTTTCAAAATACTGGAATAGTTTGAATTTGCAGCTGAAGCTGTGCCTGTTTCCTCAACTAGGTATACTGAGGAAGAAAAAGAAAAATTAAAGAAGTATCATGCTCTGCATGGCAATGATTGGAAGAAGATTTCTGAGATGATGTCCCGCTCTAACCTCTCAGTTGCTATGAAATATTCTGAAATCAAGTCAGGTATGCAGTTTTAAGGAGTTATTGTAACTGTATGTTGTTTCTGCCCTAAATTTGAGGGAAATAATCCCTAGAGTTGATTTGTTCAAAAAAAATTGGTGGTGGTGGTTCTTTTTTTTGAAACCACTGATTGCATTTTCATACAGAAGAGATAAAAACAGTCTCTGACAGAAAAGATAAAAGAAATGGAACAAATGCAACTCTTTGTTAAATGGAACTGGTGTCTAAATAGGTCGTTTCAGGGGAGGGTGGAGGAATTTGGCAACTACATATTAAAAGACAGAAACAAGGGATCAGTGCTGTTCTTTACT
Source organism: Piaya cayana (assembly GCA_013389865.1). NCBI lineage: Eukaryota > Metazoa > Chordata > Aves > Cuculiformes > Coccyzidae > Piaya > Piaya cayana. Next base: position 12,103 of record WAAB01020718.1, on the reverse strand, counting down.
GATGAGGCTGAACTCCTCTTTCAAATCTAGTATACATAAGTAACGTGGCGAGGGCCAGAGAGCTTCACGGACAAATCAATATGATTTCAAATGAAGTCCTGTTTTATTTAGGGTACACTCGTTTATATAGGGCAAGCAGGTCAAAACATCAGGTAAACTCTCATTGGTTACTTTGCCCTAGCAACTAGCCTCTCCTGGCAACCGCAGATCCCAAATTTCCCTGCCACCAGCAGGCCTGAAAAGCTCTTGCCTCCCTGCAAACCACTACATTAACATAACACAACAGAGTCATCCAAACACTTTGTGAGTCTCCCAGCTCCGCCCTGTCAGGGCACTTAAAGAACAATCCCAACACATAAGAGTTTCTGGAAGCCTATTCAGAAGCTAGTCCTGTAAATAAGAATAAAGCAATGTGAAGCATTTGCTCTCTTGCTTCCTTTTTTTCCTAATATTTTATGATAAACTCTGCCTTAACCTTGCTTTTCAATTTTAGCTGTTAATTATGGTCCTTGGTCAAAGGAAGAGACCCAGAAGTTAATGCATGCTGTGGAGGAGGTCTTTAGGAGAAGGTTGGAAAGGGAAGATGCAAATTCTCTGTCATCATCCAATAAGTCACATCGGGATCTCTTGATTGACCGTGAGAAACTGTACCAGAAATTACCATGGACTGAGATTGAAGCTAAAGTGGGAACTCGGTATTGGAGACAATGTAAACAGAAATGGTAAGGTTTTTTACTAAACTGAGACAGTAGAATGTGTTCTGGGGTGTATTAAACGCAATTCTGCAAAGCTGTCTGTACCATGTTTGGTAACTTGGGTAGCGTAGACTCTAGACTACAGAAGAGGTGGTGTAAATGTGCCTTGAGATAATAAATAAATAACTGTGCCAGCTCTGGTAAGTCTTCTTGCTGCAATAACAAAGCCTGATTACTGGTACTCTGTGGCAGCAGTAACATCTTGAAGACACTTCCTTTTGATGCTTGGAATTTCTTGAAATTAAATAAACCTTTTCTTTTGTGTGTTTTCAAAGGTCTACAATCTTAACAAACAGGATGACCAAAGGGCAGCAGCTCTATATGGGTATCAAGGGATTACAGGCCAAGGTCAATCTTATTAAGAGGTATAGTTCAGAGTTGGGGGAATGTGTTTGTATCTCTTGCTGTTTTGAGTTATGCTTATAAAACCTTGCTGGGTGAGAGTGGCATGCCTGCAGTTTCATACAGGTGTTGCAACCACTCTTTCTTTGGTCTAAGAGCCCTGTGACTTCTGACCGGGGGTGCTGTGAATGATATAAAATTATTTCTTGAATGCTGCCTACAAACTCTTTCTGTATCATATTCACAGGTTGTATGAAATGAAAGTGGAGGATCCTAATGAAGTAAACTGGGAAGAACTCAGTAGTACTATTGGGTAAACTTTTTTTTTTTTTCTTATTTTTATGGATACAATGAATAGTTGAAGCAGTCTTAAAAATGCCACAAAGGAATGAAAGTTCTTAAGCTTTTGCTACCATAGAAAATGGCATCCTCGCACCACTAATTCTTTGCACTTTTCTCTTTTCAGAGATGTCCCTAAAGCCTATGTTCGAGCAAAATTTTATAAGCTGAAAGTCACCTCTGTCCCTTTTTGGCAACAAAAGACTTTTTCTGGTTAGTATCCCAACTGTTTGCATATATTGCTTAATGTTTTCCCCTGAATCTAAGAGGATACATATTCTGGTTTAATGCTTTCTTAGTTAGTCTCCTCTAAGTATATTGGCTACAATCTCAGGGTTTATATTTAATTTACTGAATTATTTTTCTTTTAAATAACAGTTGACTTTTAGTAGCATCTTCACGCACTGCTTATCACCTCTTCTCTTTGATACCTTGGCCTTTAAAAGTTCTATGACTTAGCATCCAGTTCCCCTACAGATCTAATTAAGACTACTTTTTTTTTCCCAAAGAAATTGTTGATTATCTTTATGAAGAGAAACTTCCAGAACTTGAGAAAAAGTTAGCAGAAAAGGCGAATCATCTTAGTTCTGACAGTTCAACAGCCAGCCAACAGAAGAAGGCCTTCCGACTCAGTGACATTTTTGACACCAGTGAAGAGAGTGATTAATTGACTGCCTTGAAAACAGTTCCTAGTCTGCATAATTAACTACAAAATGAGTGTGGTTGAAAGTGGGCACAGATCAGCAACTGCAGGCACACAGGTTGTCTGATAATGGGAAAAGTAAGGATATGCAAGTCTCATTTTCTTATATCGTGCTGAAGTTTGACATAAATACAGTTTTTGTGCCACCTGTTGTTACCTTGGTTTGGCTTTGGTTTTAGAAGTCTTTTTTAACCATTCAAGTTGCTTTCTGAATGTCTCAAAAATACCATTTTTCCATTGCTGTGTTTTCTAAGGAGCTGGAAGCAGCTGTTTACCTTCCATGCGTGAACTTGGTTTTCAGAACATTAATGATTTTAAAGTCATTAAAAATAGATTCATGGAATTGGGAAAATGCAGCACAACTTTTTAAAATAGCTGTCTTGTTCGTAGAAACAGCTGATTTTTATTTTTTATGTGGGCTTACACTTTTATCAGGTCTTCTAGAGAAAATGTATTCTTGTCTTTTACAGTTAATGAATTGTAATGAAATTTCATGCTCACCAGACCAATGTGTTTAAATGTTTTTGTCAGTGTTTGGAATACAGAGACAAAGCGGACAGTGTTTAAATGTACATACATAGATATATTTTTATTGTGCCAAGAAAAATTTCTACACTTTAATAAGAAAGCTGAGGGCTAAGATGGAGGTTGTACCAATGTCATATATTTTAAAGTATCGGCTTAGAGAGATTATTTGTAAATTGAGCAAATAAAATGTAAAAAAAAAAAAAATCAGTCAAGCTGCAATCCTACTGTGTGTGTAAAATATTTATGTGGCTTGCTTGTATTTCCTCTATGCTGTATTAATTAAGAAAGTGGTGTCTGACAGACTGCTTTTTGGTGGTCATTTTGACAAGTGAGAATTCCTTCTTTACTTATATTAATTGTCATTGAAAATACCAAACTTGGAACAGAGTGAAATAAAGACTTTCTTCGAGGTTATTCTGTTTTATGGCTTTTAGCAAAGGGTGTGAAATGAGAATTTGCCATATTTAACTGTGTGGCTTTAGTGTCTCTGAAGACAGAAACCAATGTTTTTATGCAACAGGCACGACACTCCACAAAATGAGCATCTATGTAAGCTTTCCAGCCAAGAGATGAAATGGGGCTGTGGGGGGGCTGTGTTATGAGTCTGACGCATGGCCAAAAGGAGAGACCCTCCTCTTTGGTGATGAGGTTGAGAAGGGGTCCTCTGGTGTTCTAAACTCATCAGAGAGGAGCATGGATGTTGTTGGGTCCAGTTTGAACCTCAGACTCTGCAAACAGCTGATGTCAAAAAGTGTATGTTCCTGTTAAGAACTCTCACTGAGGCAGTTTTGCCAAGTCAGATACAATGATTTATTGAGATAACAGGTGTAACAGATTTAGAGTTGCCACTGATAAATGCAGTCACTGCATTAGTGCGAAATATTCAAAAGCTGGCTCTTACTTAGTAAATGAATAAGCACTTAGGTGCTAACTGCAACTTCCCTGGTATGGGAAAATAGGGAACTATGAGGGGAAAAGGAGAACCCCAAGTTCCTCCAGAGTCTTTCCTTCTAAAGGTTTGGTACATTGAAGTGATTCTCCCGTGATAATAAAGCAAGGTGTGGTTGCTGCTCCGAGGGAGAGCACGTGGTTGCCACAGAAGAGGCACGTTGTGTTCTGTGTTTGGAGAATGGGGCAGTGCTGAAGATGGAGCCGCCAGTTTCTGTTTCTGAGTGTGACAACAGAATTTTTGCACCAATCAGGAATAGATGAACGCATGGCGTAATTCAAGCTCCACCCAAAGCAACAGAAACCTTATAAAAGTGAAACAGAAAGGGGAAAGCGTAGCAAAAATCTCGACCGAAACGCCTGGGATCAGTTCACAACGTTTTTGGGTAAGAATGGACTCTCAGTCAGGCTGTGATGAGGATTTTCCACAGGTGGGGGGGGAGTCGGGGGGGTAAGTGTGTGCCAGCTCCCTTGCACTTAGCTCTTTGTTTCTGTTGCCTCAAAGGTTAAAAGCTGAAGATGAACTGAGGGCTGGAGCACCTCCCACGTTAGAATGGGCTGAGAGAGTTGGGTTGGGATTGTTCAGCCTGGAGAAGGCTCTGGGGACACTTTATAGCAGCCTCCCATTACTTAAACTAATAAATCACTAAACGATGCTCCTCACCACCTCATCCACCCGTTTTTAAACGCCTGCAGGGATGGTCACTCAACCACCTCCCTGGGCAGTAACAGAGGCTGCGATGAGGTCTCCACTCAGTGTTGTCCAGGCTGAACAGATCAAATGGTTTTAAACACCCCTGATACAGCTTCCTCTCAAAACTCTCCAGGAGCTTTGCGGCCCCTCCCTCATGGCCCTGAAAGAGGATGACGGGGGGGAATTTGGCGGGTCTTAGAAGGGATGTCGGGGCGTGGCTTGTGGAAGGGGGCGTGGCTTGGAGGAGCCGGAGGCGGCCCCGCCCGCGAGGGACCAAGGCTGGAGCGCGACATCCGCCCGCGAGCCGGAAGTGGGGCGAGCGTCGGCGGGAGGGAAATGGCCGCGGGCTGAGGTGAGAGGAGGTGAGCGGGTCGGAGCTGGGTGAAAGGTGCAGGACGGGGGAGCAGAGCAGCGTGGCGGGTTGGGGTGGGACGGGGCTTCTCCCCCGCCGTGACGGTGAAAGCGGGGCCCCTCTCGGGTTTCCGTTTGTCCCGGCCCTCAGGGTAGGCAGCGGCGCCTCGCTCTGAGGAGCCTTTCTCTGCGGAGCCTTGCCCTGCGGAGCGGCCGGGGCAGCTGAGACCGGGAGGCCCGGAGAAGGCGACTTCGCCCTCGGCGCGAGGGTGTCGGTTCCCGGCGGCCGGTGAAGCGCGCCCGCCGCGGAGCTTTAGCGGTACGGGGCTACCTTTGCGGTTGGGGGTCTCGCGTGGGAGTTTGTTAAATCTGTTTCCTCGCTTAAGGTGCAGGGATTAAGGAGGGTGCGGGAAAGGTAGGCACGGACTTTGAGTACTGGGATGGGACAAGGGGGAACGGGTTTAAGCTGAAAGAGGGGAGATTTAGATGAGGGCGTTAGGAAGGAATGTTTTCCTGTGAGGGTGAGGAGGCCCTGGCTCAGGTTGCCCTGGGAATTCGTGGATGCCCCATCCCTGGAGGGGTTCAGGGCCAAGTTGAATGGGGCTTTGAGCAACTTGACCTAGCGGGAGGTGTCCCTGCCCGTGGCGTGGGAATGGAACTGGGTGGGCTTTTAAGTACCTCTCCAACTCAAACCATTCTGTGATTCTGTGATACGTTTTCGCATCTCTTGTTGGAAATAGGTGTGGTAGATGTTGTGTTGCTGTGTGGGAATTACACAAGGAGTTCTATTACAGGTTACACTTAGCAATTGACTCAATATCAAATAGACATTTATAGTTAATCTGAATGCTGAAGCAGTTCTTATCCTGTAACGTGTACACTGAACCGTTTTCCACTGGTTACCGTTTTGCTCCAGATCCTTGAAATACCCCCAAGAGCCATTTGCTAGGGATGGATGAGTGAAAACCCTGGGCTCCAGGCGTGCATGGCTGAAGGCATCAGTCCCTTCCCTGGCAGCAGGGCAGCGCCGGGCACTCTCCCACCATGTGAACTGACACACCTGCACAGAGAATAGCTCCCGGTCCCCAAGGTAAGCACTGCAGTTGTTTTTTCTTAGTACATAGATTTGAGGAAACACATAGCGTTGCTTTGTCTTGGTTTCCTTTTTGCATTCCTCATGATACTAAATAACAGAAGTAGTATCATTCCTTTTGTGTGGTTAGCACAAATTAGATCATACTTTTCTAGTGTTCTGTTGAGTTTTTCAGACTGGTAGGATCTGAGATGGTTGTATTGCTGCTTAGTGAGGAGCTTCTGTTTTTAGAGGAAGCAATCTGTGGTGAGAATTTTGAGATGCTTTCTAATTATAACGGTAATAAAGACAGGGAAGTTCTGCATAAAAACCCTTGCCTCTTGACAACAGGGATTCACTGACCTATAAATAATTTTAGCAGGAGGTTGAGGAAAATATCTAATTTAATTTTGTACTAATATTAGACCTAGATTCCATAAATATCAGTTAAAGTGTAACATATTTCAGCATTGTACTTATGGAAAGTGTACCTTAAGTGTGGAAGATTTTTTCTTTTTTTTAATCTAAAGTGAATTTTCATATGTTTCATAGTTTGTAAATTTAGTAATTTGACTTCTTTTTGCTGCTTTACTTTTAATGTTTGACATTCAGCAGGCATTTTTCTGTAATGCTCATCTAACGCTTTAATGTTATAATTGCATGTACCTGTATGATCTGTGTGATCCAGGAACATCCAAGAACATGCTAATGAGTTTCATAGATCCTGAACTCATCACACTTGAAAATTAAATATTGTTGTGGCTGGAAGGAAATGCCTCCCATGTTCAGTTCTTGGACTTCTGATAATTCCTTGTTCTTTCCATCCGAAGAATGAGCACATGCCAATGGTGTACGCCTAGTGGTTCTGACACCACTGAGTTCCTGAAAAGTTATGCTTCTCGACGGTTGTCCCTGGAAGATCTTGAAGGATCCAACGATGATCTCTGTTACTGCCTGGAGTGTGTGGTTGAATACCACAAAGCAAGGGAAAAATTGCCGAGGTTACATGAGGTAATTAAGAGATTTGGCTTCCGCCTATTGTAAACGTGAGGACTTGGAGCTGAAGGAAAAACATCCGCAGAGGCTTCTGAAATGCAGCCTCAGTGCAGGGGGGAAACTTGTGCAGGTCTTGCATTTTATTTGGTCTTGGGGGCCACTGGGTATGTTGCTTTTTAGCTGTCTTCATTTTTTATATTGAGTTGCAAAGAGCCAATTGTAAAACTAGAGGACCCTGTTGTTTTGCATATATTCAAATTGGTGAGGACTGAAACAGCAGTGGGGAGTTACTGACTAGACTTCATAGCTAGAATTTTATTTATGCTGTGATGGTTTGACATCTGAAAAAAAGAACACCTGCCAAACAAACTAACAGCTCTGGGTTTTTTTAATGTATCTTCTTTTCTTTGGCTTCTGTTCAGCTTGTGGTTTGTTCCCCTTTTTTTTATTTGTTTTCATTTCTCATTGGTAGTTTGCTGCTGCATATGAATATCAGAGATCTGAACTTGCAAGCCTGTGAGATTGTGTCATTAAAAGCAATCAAAAAAAGTTCAAAACCTTTTTATTTTCTTATAAACCTTTTATAATTCTCATTAGCATCCAATTTTGGATTTTTGAAAGCCCATATGTGTAAGTAAAATGAATTGCTAAGCTGATCATAGTGCAGATGTCTAAAAGGTTGGTGTTTACATTACTCAGCTAGACATCTCTGGAGGGCAGTCGCATGTGAGTATAAATGGGAAATAAATGCAGTGACTGAACTGGTGAAAGTTGCTTTCTGTGTCTGTTAAGTGCAGGGAAATAACCTTGGTTTCTAATTGAGCTTTGGAGCAATTACTTTAGATGAGTAAAGTGAACTGAATTCCCTACAAGTGTTCAGCAAGTCATTCTGTTTGCATTGTTTATATTCACTCCCTTTCAGTAATACTTTGCAAAATATGTGAGAAAGCAAGACTGCAGAGTAGCTTTTCCCTTCTTCCCTAAGTATAATCTTTTTCTGTGTCTTGCACTTCATTTTGGCCAGCAGAATAAAGTTCTGTGACTAACCTAATTACTGAAATGGTTTATGAGTATTTGACAGAACTATACAAATGTTTCTGATTTCAATGCCACTTTTAAAAAAAATTGCTTCATAATCTTGACTTTGATGTGAGAATTTTGATTTGCATAATCTGAACTGCATGTCAAAAACTTGTTTCACACCATGCTTGGAAAGCAATGTTTGAACTGAAATTGCAAGTTTTCAAAGCCTAGTTAAGGTTTCTGCATGTGATAATAAATATCTGTAGTTGCTTTCTTTAAAAATGCAGGCTAATGAGTTGTTTTTCCCCACTCAATAGGTCTTGTGGGAGTTGGAGACCTCCCGTCTCATTGCTCATATTGAGAAATTCGTGCGCGAAGAAGCTGAAGAAGATGCTGAATTGCTTATAGTGGACAGGAATGGAGAGACACATCTGCCTGGTTATGTGGGCCCAGAGTTTGAGAATAACCTGAGAGTGCCCCTTCTAGAAATACTGAAATATCCATACCTGCTGCTGCATGAGAAGCTCAGTATGTATTTTACTGTACAGTTACAAGGGCATGATATTGTTTCTTCTGGAGGAGGTGACAATAATGCGTAGTAGTTAAACTGAAGTACCAGTGTGTGTGTCTGTATAGATTATATTTATTTTGATGCTTAAATAGTTTTTGGTTTGTTTTATGAGCATATAAATTAGACATTACTGTGTTTGTCCTTTTAGGTGAGCTGTGTGTAGAAGTGCTCTGTAGAATGGAACGATGTTGCAACTCCTTTCAGGTTTTTGAGAAATATCCAGGGATTTATCTCTTCTTAGTACACCCCAATGAAGTGGTAAGTTACTTCTTCTGTTCCACTAAAACTTAATCTTAAATAGCATCAGAGGTTCTTATATTTTAATGACAAGAATATGAAAATAGTAACATTCAGAGTTGTAAGCGTTTGGTTATCTGTATTATGCCTTATACTTCCAAATGGAATTCTTCCCAAGTGGGCCAGGGTTTGGAATTTAGCCTGTTAATCCCCTTCTCCTTCCCTGTTCTTTCTCCGTTCCTAGAAGCTTTCATATTTTAGTAATATTCAGAACCTTAAAAGCTGAAAAAGTGAGAATAGTGTAGTTGCTTGCAAGAAGAGAAACACAGCAGTGTACTTCCTCTGAATCAATCTCTTGGAAACAACCAAAGGAGAAATTTTGGAGCACTGGAAAGGTCTAGGTTGTAAGGCTTGAGCGACTTTGCTATTGCAGTTGTTACCAATGCATCTATTTTTTTTTTTGCTGGGAAAAAAAGATTTAAGAGATTACAAAAAAAGATCTGATTTTCTTCAGGCAATAGACACATGCCTGCCTACTTTTGATGTGAGTTCCTACCATTTTTCTCCTATCGTATTTGATGCAGCTTTGGGGAGTCAGGTTGCTGTGGCTGCTGGGCAGGTTGGAGCTGTGCTGTTCCCAAGAATGGTTTACTTAAACATCAGTGTGAAGTACAAAATTTCAAGTTGTCATAAGAAATGGTAAAAGACTGAATAGTCTTGTATTTTACACTGTAAGCTTCCTTGGTGGACGCCACCAAGGCAAGAAATGGCAGGTGTCCTGTAGTGACAGCACGACTTAACATCTGTGTTTGCGGCATGTGGTTATTGAAGTGCTAAATATTGGTCAGTAAAGTTTAAAGAATGTAAAGGTTGTACCAACCCAAACAGACTGGGAGAAGTCTGTCTAGAAAGCTGCCAGGAGGAGAGGGACCTGGGGGTGTTGGTCGACAGCCGACTGAACATGA
>WAAB01020717.1:174908-209816 GCA_013389865.1 Piaya cayana | reverse complement strand
TTTCACAAGTGGAGGCAGTAACAAGTGGAGGCATGAGCTGGTTTGAGAGGGGGGCACTGCCTGCAGTCAGGGTTTGGGTAGCTGCATGCACCCACTGTGGCTCCGTCTGGGTAACAGCATTCCTCCTGCCTGCTGCAGCACTTGGAGCAGCTTTAACATTCTGCCAGGTAGCCACTATAGTCTTTGCTGTCTTCTGGCTGGTCTTTGGATCCTCTCTGCGCCCTGCCTTCTCGCCCTGCTTGCTTGAACATCCGCTCGAACTGCCCCGCACCTCTTTGCCACGTTCCCAAGGGGCCGTTTAAATCTCCCGTGGGAGCCGCCGGCTCAGTTGAAAGGATATACATTCTGGTGTTAATTTACTTACTTTGTTTCAATCACAGGCTCCCCACATATCTCCCACTTGTCTGTGCCACGTTGGGATTTTTCTACCAGATAACCCTTAATGCGGGCACCACCATCATACTTGGGAGGCTCCCATGTTAGGAAGATTCCTTTTGATGTTGGATTTCTCCATTTAAGGTTCTCCGGTGGATCAGGCACCGCTATTAAAAATTAAAAATATGTGGGTTCTTAGAAATCAGTCTAAGGAAGATTTCTATTTTTCAACTTATTTGAAAATAATCAGTAAGGTTTCAGAAAGGGAAAACCAGCAAAAATGTGAAACAGTGACTCACTTGCTGGTGCTGACATATTAACAGGTTCATCAGTGTATGCAGGTTCTCCTGGGCCACATTTATTGCAAGCAGAAACTCTAAATATATATTCTTTTCCTTGGATCAGGTCAGGTACTGTGAAATCTTGGTCAACAACTTGATCCATAACCTAAAGAGAAGGAAGGTTCCAAGGTTTTTCTAAAATTTATTGCTAAATAACAATTATCAAAATAAGGCACAAACTTCAGTGGTATGTATGGAAACAATACAGAAAATACAAATTGAAATTAGAAAGAATGAGCTTACTTTGTTCCATGTTTTCCGGCTTACTTCACGTTTTTCAATTATATAGCCAGTAACTGGACTCCCACCATCATCCTCTGGCGGTTCCCATGACAGCTGTACTGTGTTCTTGATTACGTCTAAAACCTTGAGTTCTTTTGGTGCACTTGGACGAGCTGGAAATCACAGCAATTGTATTAATTATTCGTAACCAGTATTTGACAGGTGATGTCTATGTAATTTGTCTACCAGAAGATTTACTCTTCTTAGTCATTCTTCCTTAGACAGCAAAGTTGGATATTGAAAACCAGAAAATAATTTTTTTGGAGGATGGATTTCTAGATTTTTGTTATTTTAATATAGTAACTTTACTAAAAGTTGTGTAATTTCACATTATTGACCAAATCATATTTTAGCAGGACAAACAGGAAAGTTAATACCAGAATATATACGTGTCCACTTACCAATGACATTAACATCAATTTCTCCTGAAACAGATGAGACAGGATTTTCTAATGTTAAGGAGTAAATTCCCTTGTCCGGACGTTCACTTGGAGTAATAACAAGTTCTGCAAAGGAGGCAGTGGTCTTCATTGTTACACGATCACCCTTTTCTAAGACTTGGTCACCAAAAGACCATGTTGCAGTTGGTACAGGGTAGCCAGTGATAGGAACATGGATCTTTATTGGCTCTGGAACAATAACTTCCAAACCATCTTTAAACGCACTTAGGTCCATTGTAGGTCCAACTGGAAAAAGTGGAAAATGGATTTATTGAAGTATTTTAATATGTTCTGAATATGGCTAATGAGAGCTGTGTCAAGAGTCTGATTCTGACTATATCTAAGCCTGCAGGCTGGAACACTTTTTAGAAATATGTGAGATAAGACAGCTTAGCATTATCAAGTTGGAGATCTAATCTACCCTTAAAATAAAATCAATATTGTTATTTCAATTTTTTTTAATATCCTCTCTGCCCTCACTCTCCTGGAACCTCCCATCTTCCACAAAGTTAGGTCAGGAGACAAAAGGTCATGCCTTGCTCTTCAGGCAGCCTAATAGGTCTCTACCCAAATAGTACAGGTAAACATCCGCAGATTTTTTAATGGAGCAGAAATAACTCAGTATCTAAAAGGTTTAATATTCTTTATAATAGTTGGCATCACAGTTATGTGGTGAAAAATACATGTACTACACACAAGATGCACTTTAATTGTGTGTCTTATCTGATTAACTGGCTTTAATACATAGCATGTGGCTCACCAAAAGTATCATCTGCAGTTAATGGCCCAATAGCCTCTGCTGGGTCAGACACACCAGCTGCATTTTCTGCTGAGACTCTGTAGTAATAACTGGATCCTGGTTTCAATCCAGTTACCTAAAAGGCACAAATAATCATTAGTAACTCATATTAAAACCATTTACATGTATCAGTAATTTGTTATAAATAGAACATCTTACCTTAAAAGTAAGAGCAGGTACTAATTTTGCATTGCAGCGAATCCATTTGTCTGTTCCTTCTTCTTGCCTTTCCACAATGTAGCCTAAGACTGGACTTCCTCCATCTTCAAGAGGAGGTTCCCATGTGAGCTGCACTGATGTCTTAGTTTGATCTGAATGATCGAGGTTAATGGGAGGACTTGGTCTCTCTGAAAATAATTTGAGAGAAATACATTTTCCCAACTGGTAAAGCAGTATGGATAGATATCTATACCTTGAAGTATTCTTTTTCAAATCCTTGCATAGCTCTTTCTAAGCCATTTTTTAAATTGACATTGAATCCTCATATCAGAGCAGAAATATTCTGTTTTTACTGAATGAAATGATAGCAAGGTACTTCTGATATAGTTGAAAGACAAGAGTAGGAAAAATCTATGTGGTATTTGCAGCATATATATTTCCCGACTGAACCTTCCTGTACACATATCTAAATAGCTGAAGTGCTCCTGTCTCATAACACAATCATGGTCAGTGCTTGCATACTTACTGATTGGGTCCATTATTTTTACTGCACGTGTAGCAGGGCTCGGTTTGCCAACTCCAACCATGTTTTGAGCTCTTACTCTAAAGAAATATTCTTCGTTTTCCACAACATCTGTCAGGACAGCTGACAGTTCATCAGCTCCTGTGGTCATAGTTGGTTCCCATTTGATGGATGCTCTGTTACGCAATTCAATAACGTAGCCTGTAATTGGAGATCCTCCATCATACTCCGGTGGTTCCCAGGTAAGTGTAGCTCCAAACCGGTTCACGTCAGTAACTTCTACATTTTGAGGAGGACCAGGAACTTCTGCATTTTATTTTAGGGGGAAAAAGGAAATCCAAGATGTTTTTACCTGTTAGAATTTGTACTGTGTTTCTTACACTGTCATCAAACACTGATTTCATAACTTGCTCACCAAATTTGCTCTTAGCTTCCACAGGTCGTTCTGTTTCCACTGGCTCACCGGTGCCCACTCTGTTCCGTGCACTAACGCGGAAGAGGTACTCAACTCCTCCTTTTTGAAGTCCAGTGACAGTGTATTCACAATTTTCAGCATGATCAGTGACCGTAATCCAGGTCTTACGCTTGATATCACGTCTTTCAATAATGTAGCCTATTATTTTACTTCCACCATCACTTTCTGGTTCTTGCCAGGCAAGACCAACTTCACCATCATAAATTTCAGTGACTTCCAAGTTTCTAACTGGACCCGGGACATCTAACAAAGACAGGACAATATTTTAGGGTGTTGTTTTCCCCTCTCTCTGCCCAAGTTTAAATTAATGTAAGCAAGTTTTCAACAAAAGGAATACTTACCAATGACCTCTACATTGATGAATGCTTCTGCCTGGCCATGTTTGTTTCGAAGTATAACCTTGTACCTTCCCTTATCTGATTTCTTTGCTTCATAAATTTTGAAGGTAGTGCAGTCAGTTGTTGTATCAACAGTTGTTGTGGGCAGACTTTCCTCCCCTTTCACCCATTCAGCTTCTGCTCTTGGGTAGGCATCATATGGAACAGTCATAGTTAAAGGCTTCCCAACATCAACGACAAGGTTTTGATCACCAGTCTTAATTCTAGGTGCAGCTAAGGAAGATAAATGTGACGAGTAAGTACTTGGATATAAAAAAATATTGCTATATTTGTGCAAACAGTTAACATAGAAAAGTAAAAGGAGTTGTTACGTGAATTCTAAGCAAATCATTCAGATATTGGATTGTTTGAGAGAAAGAAACTTAGACTGGTCGGTATATGCTGCATCCTCCTTTAAAATCAGGAAAGAGTTGCTTTCTAAGCACTAATTTAATGTATTTTATTGGTCTGATCCTGTTAAATAGACAAATAAGGACTTATATGTCTTATATGTCTGAAGTGAGCAGGCCAAATAATTTTCATGGTTTAGATTTGCAGCAACCTAATGAAAAGTTTCTGTCTCCTTTAAGCTCAATTAATGCTCTTTGTTACAGACACTGAAAAGTGACCTATATTTTCCTCAATAGTTGGATTAGCATGGTAATGTTTATTGCCTGAATTATAATTCATACAGTATAACAGACTTGCACTTGCCTCAGAATGAATTTATATTCATTTTAACTAATCTCCTTGAAAGAACAAAAATCAATTGGTTAAATAATTCTTTAATCTAAGACTTTATAAAAGAAACATGAAGCAAACAACTTACCAGCTAATTCAAGCTTAGCTCTAGCTTCCTTATCTTTGGCAATAAATCTATATTCCCCTTGGTCACGGGGTCTTATCTCGCACACCTGCAGCCTGTGGACCTTTCCTTCACTCATCATCTGATGTTTGTCACCTTGGATGATAATCATGTTGTTTCTCAACCACTTGACCTCCACACCATCTTTGTTTAACTCTGCTGTGAAAATGACATCTGCACCAGGAGCTTCATAAACATCCTGTGGTGGTCGGATGATCTCAACAGGAATTTCTGAAATAAACATCAAATCATTTGGTGTTATTTCTGTGTTGTTTCTATTATTACTAAATAATGAACAAATAAATCCCATTCATTTTTTTGCATACCTTCAACAAAAAGTCTTGCCCTAGATTTTCTGTCATCCACTCCACAGGAATATTCACACTCATCATCTAGTCTACAGTCTTTTATGATTAATCTGTGCAGATTTCCATCCTTTTCAAACTGGTATCTTTATGGGGAAGAACAGCAAGCAATATTTTAGTTTCCAGACAGAACAACAAAATAAAGCAAGCATGCTTATCATATTAAAACCATAATAGAATCTACATACTTTTTGCCTTCTTTGATTTCTCTTCCATTTCTGTACCATCTTACACTGGCTTTCTCTTTGGAAAGCTGGCATGTGAAGACAGCATCATCAAATTCAGTGACAGTCTGGTCCCGGAGATGTTCAGTGAAATCTGCCGGTGCTTCTGTGATGAGAAGTTCTGCAACAGATTTGTCTTGTCCTGCAGTAACAGTATATTCACCTTCATCTACAAACCCGCAGTCTTTAATGATGAGTGAGTGTTTGTATTTATCAACTTTGTACAAAATACGCTTGTTGAATGTTATCTCTTCACCATTCTTTGTCCATTTGAGGGTGGCATTAAGGCGATTGACTTTGCACCAGAATGTGACAGTTTTCTTTTCCATGGTCTCTATGTCTTCAAGGGGCTCAACAATTCTGAGATCCTCCTCTGTCAAGACAAAACCAAAATGATCAATTTACATCCTTGTGATCTTGATGTGAAATTGAATGTAAGACAATGAAATAATTTTAACACAGTGCAAGATATTTACCTAATACTTTCAAGGCAGCAGAGCTTTTGACATGTTCACCTCTCTGGTTTGACAGTGAGATGCTATAGGTAGCTTGATCTTTCAACTGTGCATCTCTGATTCTGAGAGTGTACACTAAATCCTTCTGGACAATAATATATTTTGCACTGTCAAATATTGCCTCATCATTTTTGTACCACTTCTCTTTGGCACCTTCTTTATTGACTTCACAGTTGAAGATAATTTCTTGACCCTCATTAGCTTCTTGGTCCTTAAGGGGAGTTATAATCCTGAGTTTTTCTGAAATTGTGAAAACAGAAGAGATAGGATATTATGTAATATAAGGAATGCAACAAAATATGCACCTGCACATTGATAAAATAAATCTTACCGATCACTGTTAAGCGTGCTGTAGCTTTAGCGTCGCCAACCATGGCAGTGTATTTTCCTGTATCTCCTAGAATAGAGTCTTTAACCACAAGTGTTCTCTTTTTGCCGTCTGAAATGATGTCATACTTATCACCAGGCTCCAGGACTGTGTCCGCCCTCAGCCACTGTACTGTAATTGCCTCTTTGGATACTGAACAAACAAATTCAGCTTGCTCTCCTTCAAGCACTTCAAGATTTTGTGGTCTGGTAAGAAATTCTGCTGCAAGTTCTGAAAGGAAAAAAAAATAAATTATATATATATAATTTTATTAATTTTTTTAGAATAAATCAAGTTTTTACTTCTTCTCCCCCACCCCCAAAAAACCAAGGACAGCAAAGTAACTCTCTTACCATGTACAGTAAGTTTTCCTGTTGTACTAGAGCTTGGAAGCTTGCAAGTATATTTGCCAGCATCTTCAGGATGAGCATTACGTATGAGAAGAATTCTCTTTCGGCCCTCAGAAATGTGTTCAAATCTACCACCATCAGGCACCTCCTCATCTCCTTTAAACCAATTAACTTCAGCATTAGGCTTTGAAACTTCACAGATCAATTTCACAGTCTCATTTTCATTTACTTCAAGATCAGGAAGATTTTTTGTGAAAACAGCCTCTTCCTCTGCAACAAGTATTTAGAAAGATGATTAGAACCTTTAATCAAAATAATATTTTTTTCTTTGTAGATTAGACGCTAAACCATTGTGTTTACCTATCACTGTAAGCAGGCCTGAAGTTCGAGCTGTTTTTGCTTCACAGGCATATTCAGCTTCATCATCAAAGACACATTTACTGACAACAAGAATGTGTTCTGCGCCTTTGGAAATTATGTCATACTTTTTGCCTTTTCTAATTTCAATGCCATCCTTAAACCACTTCACCTGTTTTAGAACAGATCAACATGGTTATAAATATTATCATACCAATCACAGATTTCAGTTGTCTGTTTTTCTGTAACTACTCAACAAGGTTGTTGATTTAAAATAATACTCTAGTTGAAGGAGTTACTCAGATTAAAAAGTATTATTATTGACCTTGACGCCTGGACGAGAAATTTCACATTCAAACCGAGCAGATTGTTTTTCTTTAACTTCAAGGTCGGTTAGGGGTTTCAGGAACTCAACACGAATAGCTGTAAGAGAAAAGAAAATATTTAGTAGATGAAAGTCCCATTAGAGAAGAATAAATACCTGACACAGATATTGCCAGCCATAGGCAAAAGTACATAGTATTTATAACACTTAGACATTTTACAGATAATTGTAAATTACTCACGTTCTACGTTGAGAAAACACGATGTCTTAAAATCCTTAGCATCACAGGTATATGTTTTTGCATCATCCAGTGTGCAGCCATGGATAATGAGTTTTCTGACCCTGCCATCAGAAATTATGTCATACTTCTTTGTTTTGTGAATTTGTTCTCCATTTTTGAACCATTTAACTTTTGCATTTTCCCTGGAAACTTCACATTCCAGTATTGCAGTGGCCTCCTCTTCCACAGTCTGGTCCTCAAGTGGTTTAGTAAATTCAACTGGGGGTTCTAAAAGAGACGAGACAGATTGTTGACAGAAAAGATTTAAATTATAGCCAGCCCTCTTCTACTACAGGACTGTCCCACTAATTTTCCTTAACTGAATAGTCAAAAAGGCTCTTAGACATATCTGCAGAAGGGGATTTTCTTTAAGTTTTTATTGTTAAGACCCAGACTTGTTCAGTTAATTCAGTTCATTTCCTCACTTTCACCTACTGTAAAAGCAGACTGAATTATATCCTTGTCCAAGGGGTCTTTACTCAAAAATCTTCACAGTTTTGCAACTTGGTTTCTTTAGCCAAACTATAACAATGTGATCTCAGTGACTCTGAAGTTATATTCCAAACCTAATGAATGATTTTTTAAATTTTTCCTTGAAGTACTAAGTTAGGTGTGTGTGCATTTTTTTGACTTGTTAGCTATACACAGCTTGCAAGCAGTGCAAGTGGGCATACAATGTTATGTCCCTTGGCTGATGGTATAGTTGTGCTCTAATAGCTTTCTCAATGCTCCAAAGAACAGAAAACAGCCATCAGGAGCCATAAAGCCCAGTATTTGCGGGTCATATTGAGGCCAAATGAATATTCAGGTCTGCAATTAAACTCTGGAAATCCTAATTAACTTACTTATCTCCCATGTCTGACACATTTCCAGTATTTCCTGCTTTCCTCATCTCTTCTGTGAAGCATAAAGATTTTAAGTAAGTGGTTTTTAAAATCAGAAAATCTATCTACCTGTGCAGCATTGCATGTATGACCCTACTAATTTTACATATAGGGTATACTACCATCCTATTCCAGGGTGAATCATGAATGGACTGTTAATACTGATTATGGTGTAATTAAAATGACTTACCTTTCACAAAAAGATTTGCTTGAGTTCTGAAATCTTTTGCTGTCAGTGATACCTCTCCTGCATCTGTTAACTTGACATCTCTAAGAATGAGCGTGTGAGTTCTCCCTTCAGCACGTGTCACAACCTTATAAAGTACATAAAATGGTCTTTGTAAGTATCTACAGCAAATATTTAAGAAATATTTAATGAAATTGCATTTCTATTTATTGTTATGTATGGAGTTTGGTTGTTTACTTGTATGCGAAGTTGTAATTATTTTTCTTTTGCATGTGCTAAATAGTGCTTAAAAGGATTTTGAGAATAATTTCTTTTTCTTCTTTTCACTTACAAGAAATTGTGATTTTAAATTTCTGCATATTTTTAAGGCATATATGTCCTTATATTAGAAAATCTGAATCTTCTGTAAAAGTTCAAAATGAGGCTGACTCGAGGTCATGTTTGTTTTGAACAGGTACTCATTAATACCCAAATAAGTAAAATTATGGGAAAAAGTTACTTATTAGCTACATCTAATATAATAACTTTTAGAGAAATAGAAAGAGGTTTGGGAGCCCCCTCAAACATTTTTGTAAATGCCAATTTGAATTTCTAGTATTAAATTTTGTTTAAAATTTCTGTTTAAAACCTCATTTCTATGTTGAACTGTTGCTGAAACTTCTTTGAAATCACAAGTTTGAATTGGGCTACTCCTACACAAACATCCCCGGAGCTGATGGATTCAAGGATACATCCTGTATTGCAGCCATTAAAAGGGCTGCTACTCATTCAAGCTGTAAATTTTAACATAGGTCTCAAAGAATTCTATTTATTTAGTTTCAGAGAAGTACATAATCAAGTTGTAGATGCTGGTTTAGAAAAGCAAAGGGGAAAAATGAACTACTTCTAAGGAAGAAGCATAAAAGATTTAGCTACTTTTGCAATCCCTTTTGATTCAGAAGGAAGGAAAGAACTAAGAGGCTGTTCTTCCTCACAAATGGTTGTTGTGTCCCTGAAAACTAGCTCTAGTGAATGCTCATCTGAAACAGAGTGAGATGAAATCAAACATATATTTGACCAAGATAAGCAGCAAAGGTTAATAAAGAAGTCCCTTCAATAAAAGTTATACATGTACAGCTGAATGTCAGCCATAAAACCTAAATAATGTTTTGAATTAAAACCAGCTGTAATTAAACAGTTGTGCAATTAGATTGGTTCTTGAAGACAGTAATAAATAGGGTTGTTTCAGGAGGCTATTTTGAATGGGCAAAATATGATGCATCAAGTAAACATATGGTTTATTCTGAATTTCTTCTTCATAAAATTTCAGCCGAAGTCAAAGGATGGTTTTGACTGTATATGTAAACTGAAAGAAAATCTAGACTTTTCTTCATATAATTAGAAGTGTTAGCTCAGACAAATAACAATAAAATGATGCCCCATCATATGGAATATTCAACATAGAGTATTTTTCTTGCCAGAGTAATAACTCTAGAGATACTGCACTGATCAATAACTTTCCACATTTTTATTCTCAGACTCGGAAGTGATTACCTTACTGATAAGTTTCAAATTTGTTTATCTGTCATTAAGTACTGCAATAGGGTTGTCTATTGTCATGATTGGTTTTGCTTTTCTTATCTCTATATTCTATTTTTGCAATGAAACAGTGTTTATCTAGGCAGATTTGGTGACACCCAGAAACACCTAGTAAAACTTGAAAATCATATGTTAAAAATTGTATTTAAAAGAAAAAAAATCTGTATCAAAGTGTAATTAGCAGCTTTATCACAGGTTCTGAAACTTTGCTAAGTCATGTAATGCCTTGAACATTTGTGTTGGTTGAAGTTTCCAATTTGTAATTTCATTTGCATGATTTCTCTTAGGCCCCGTACATGAAAAAGATGTCATAAAACTAGTGATACTCATTTATATTTTATGTTTCTTAATGTATTTCTTAATGTTTCTTATGTATTTTCTCTACCAGTAACTTTAAATATTAAACTGACTGCATTCCAGGCTGCTCAGATCTCAGAGTTAAGAGCCAGCACTTGATGAAGGGTTAAAAATAGCTAGTGAGAAGTGCTTGACAAGCAAATCTGCCCAGAAAGTTATCTGGAGAGCCAGAACAAATGCCTGAAATGGAATTTGAATCCTCTTAATCCCCTTATATGCAGAACTGGACTGCAAGTTGGCATTCAGGAGAAAAAAAGCATTTCCTGATAGCACCTTTTGAAACCGTTCAATCCAACTACAATTTATGTGAACAAAAATCACTCAATACTTCTGTGGCTGAGTCTCCAACAGAATCAGGCACAAAACCACTGTAAATGACTGATAATTTAGTTTCCTTTTGTATGATAAATACTTGTATTTTTTTTCCAGAATACTGGCATTTCTCAATTTAAAAAATGTTAGTGAAGCTTAACCATTTGGCAGAGTAGCACTACTGTACTGCGGTGCCTTAGTACCTCTACTGGCAGAGAACAAATGGAAAATAAAGAAGGGAAAGACACTTGAAAGAGAGGAAGGAGGAGGTAACATGAGGAAAAATGAAGTTCAGTTTCTTTACCTTATCACTGGGCTCCAGTTTCTTTCCTTGCAGGAACCACTCCACTGGGATTCCTTCATAAGAGAGTTCACAGTCGAAAGTTGCCGATTCCCCAGCTGTCACTGTTACATCCTTGAGAGGTCTCAGTAAGCCAATTACTCGAGCTTGGTAAGGAGAAGACATCGTTTTCAGATTACTCACTTCTACCCAAGAGAGTGCTGCTGCCCTTACGTACTAATCTCCATGGTGGCTTCCCTCAAGAGAGACAGACATCGCAATGCTGCTCTTTACATTCCCAAAATAGAAGAGGCCACCCTGGGTTTTTAGGGGGAGGGCTGGTTACCTAAATTTTCCTATTTGCAGAGTGTGTTTCTTTAAATTGAACAAGGTCAGCAGGAAAGTTGCTGTGCATCTGTCTCTCTGCCAAGCCTTGCATACCTCTTGTTGGATAAGGCATCTGATTTCCAAAATAGCCAGGGCTAGGATTGGAGTGGGAAACAAGTGGTCTCCAACCCTGTAGTCTGTCCCTGTCCATCAGGTTCTTAACCCTACCCCCAGATATCACTGTGATACCATCCTCTCAGGTTAACATGATACTTTAATGCAGTAAAGCCTTTACTTGTAATTCTGTGATTTCATAATAACATATGATGCCAGATTGTGAAGCAGCTTTCAAGGCCATCTTATTTTTGCTGCTTCTATATGAATACACTATATACATGATTAAGAAACATGTAAGATATTCTTTTACTAAATAATTAAGATGACTTGAATAATTAATCCTCAAGTTCTGTTCTGGAAAATATTGCCGTGAGTTCAGTACAGTAGTGACTTTGTGGGTTTGTCCACCCACTACAAAGAGGTAATGAGAACCTTGTTTTCACTTAATTAATTGATTTCAATTTAAAAATCACTTACGTTTCACTCGAAGGTGAGCACCAGATTTGGCATTTGCTGCTTGGAAATCTACTCCTCCAGCTTGATCTAAGCGTACATTGTACAATGTAAGGAAGTGCTTTTTGCCTTCTTCCTTGATTTCACAATCCTGCAAAACAGAGAATAGAAACAATTTTTTTCAGTATCTCCTCTGTGCTCTTCACCACAAAAACCCTACTTCTCCTCATAGCCTACTTCTATTATTTCCTCCTCCATTTGGAACATGTTCACTGCCACCTGTAATCTGCCTTATAAAATTTAATTTGTAAGCCTTTCCTTTTGAAGTCCCTAATATATTCTGCTTCCTCTTAGAAAGAATGGGCAAGAAGCAATGTATTCATGTGAATGGTGAACAATATGTGCTAATTGTCTAGTCAATATAGCTGTGTGTAGACCAGTCAGACACCTAAGGGAACTAGAAATTACTAAGCATGTGCTATCACCTTTCCTTGGGAAGGGTCTTTTTCTTCAGACACTAATTATCATGGATCTTCCAATCATTGTGTATTATTCACCTTGGTAATGTTACATCACGGAATTGCCAAATTATTGCTAGTTGTGATTGCATTGTTTTTTAATTTTCCAGATCCTTCAACAAGGAATTAAAGATATTTAATTAAGCTTCATACCGTTTAAACAAAATTTTAGCTGTCATAGTAGTGGAAACAGGTCTGGAAATGTGATCTAGAGCTATTTAAAGCAAACATAACTCAAACCCAAAGATAAATGCATACAATTCAAAGTCTGTATTTTTAAATGTCATTATATTCTAGTGAATTCCATGAGATCTTTGCATTTTGGATATGTGATTGTTAGGCACAAGTAAAATAGAATACTTATTTATGTAAAATAATTTATTATTTAGCCATTTTATGTAAAATTTTCAATTAAGTTTATACTATGTTTTATAAGTAATTAATGAAAAAACTGTATTTTTATTACAGCAACACTTGTTGAAAGCAGAAGTTCCATCTGATTTCTGCAGCCACCCTCTTCTCTCTCACATGCTGCTTCCCTGCAGATTGTTAAGATACATGTAAGAAATATATTGAAATATTTACTTACAGCTGATTCAGTCAGGGGTTCTCCTTTTAGCTTCCAGTTGCCATGGACACCTTCCTCAGAGATTTCAATATCAAAACGGGCAGTCTCTGTCTCAATCACCTCCACACTATACAGTGGACGTATAATCTCAATATCCCGGTCTACAAGGGGAAGGGGAAATGTGATTGATTCTCTTAATCTGTAACAGACCCCAAAAGATCTCTAATACAGAGCAGCACAGTAAAATAACCGTACCTTCAATATTGAGTTTAGCAGAGGTTTGATCAGTACCACAGTCACAAGTGTACTGTCCAATGTCTTTCTTCAAAGCTTTCTTGAGGATAAGGATTCTCTTTTTACCATCAGCCTTAATAACAACATTCTTTGATGGAGTAATTGGTTTGCCATCCTTCATCCACTTCACTGGGGCATCTGCCTTGCTAATTTCACATTGTAAGATTACTTCATCTTTCTCTACAGCAGTGTAATCCTGCAGCTTCCCAGTGAAATAAGGATCTCCCTCTGCAAGCAAAAGTTAAGGTATGTTTCAGTCTGAAGTTTCAGAAAGGAGAATTAGTTCTTACATTTCTTGTTTATGCCCTACAAGAAGGATTATATATAATCCTTATAGATGTTATGGAGTTCTGTTACAAAAAAAGAAAACAATAAATAGCTAAGAATTCAATGTATTCCTAATATTACTGACAACATGGTTTTGGTGCTTTAGGAATTTCAAAGCCCCACTTAAGTATCTAGTAGTTAATTTTGCAACAGTTACAGGAAATTTTCAAGTTATTTTAAATATCCTTGGGTCTCAGGATTTCTTGCTTCAGCTTCCATTCACCAGAGATCCAAAGAAGCCAAACAAATTATAAAATTGTAAAAAAAAAAAAAAGTAGATTGAGGTCAAACAAACAAACAAACAAATAAGGACCCAAAACACCCACCAAAGCAAAGCAAAACCAACCCAAAGTCTTTCTGATTGTCATTTTTCATTAAGACTCTTCTGATACTATACAACATGAAAATTCTTCTGGATATTCTTACCAAGAACAGTGAGCTTAGCTTCTGAGGATTTGTCCATAGCTTCCACTTTAATCTGAGAAGTATCATCAATGGTAAGATCTTTGATTGTGAGTGTATGGAATTTGCCATCATCTGTCATTGAAACTACTTTGCTGGTATGTAATCGCTGGTCATTCTTGTACCAGACAACGGGGATATTTTCATGAGAGAGTTCCACAGTGAACACTGCAGTTTCTCGCTCTTTCTTTGTTACATCCTTGAGAGGAGTAATGAATTTCAGGCGGATACCTGTAACAACATAATGTTTCATTAGTAATGATGTAATCAGAAAGAAATATTCAAGGACTGTGGTGCAAAATGCAAAGTTGGACAAACCTTCAATAATTAGCTTGGCACTTGTTCTCTTATCCTCAGCTTCAAACATGTATTTAGATTCATCCTCAAAAGCAACAGATTTAATAATCAGAGCATGCTTTGTTCCATCTGAAATAATTTCAAATCTTTCATCGGGAGTGATCTCTTGTGTTCCTTTCAGCCAGCGGAAAGTCTTGGGTTCTCTGGACACCTCACATTCAAACTTGGCTTCATCCTTCTCAAAGACCTTCACATCACTTAGTGGAGTGATAAAGATTAGAGGCAATTCTAAAATTAAAAAAAAAATCACTTTCAGTTCAATGCTAGATTCATGTAGATCTTTCTGCTGCTAGATTTGTTCTAATGCCCTGAGATACATGTGGAAATATTAGCCAAGATGATGAATGTACCTTTCACTTTCAGATTAGCAGCACTTTTAGCATTAGCAGCTTGGAAGGAGACTTCTCCAGTCATATCAAGTTTGCAGTTATGGAGGACAAGAGTATGCTTCTTCCCATCTTCGATGATTTCACAGTCCTAGGGATAAAGGAAAACATGTGCCACCCCAAATATGAATACTCTAAGAAAACTCTCAGAAGACATTATATTAAATATGGTTTTGCTAGTGTAAATTATAGTCTGAAAATAAAGAAGCAGCCTTACAGCTGAAGGTGTTAGGGTTTCTCCCTTTAGCTTCCATACAGGATGAACATCAGGCTCAGAAATTTCAATTTCAAAACGTGCTGTTTCACCAACAAATACTTCCACTCCATACAGTGGGCGCTCCACTTTAATTAAGCGAGCTAAAAAAAACCAAACCACAAACCCATAAAAGTTCACATCTGTTTACTCATTCATTCTATACCAGAGAAATATAGTACTGGAAAAGATTTCAGCTCACCCTTTATACCCCTCTTTAGGGCATCCAAATGCTATAACTGATAAAAATTTATCTAACATCTTTTTAAAAACCTGCAAGTTTGTGCGTTCTACAACCTCCTTCTATAATATGTCCAAAAGTGTCATTATTTTTAGTAAGAATATTTTTCCTCATAAGTAACCCAGGTATCTGTTACAGTAAATTAAACAAACTGCTTTTTTCCCAGTCTGTAACTGGACATAGAGAATAATTGATCATCACTGTCTTTACAGCAGCCATTTACATATATTAACATATAATGTCTCTTTTAAATACTCTCAATAATTGTAAATTTAGATATTTCAACTATTCATCATAATAGCATGTTTTTCTACAGGTACAATTTCTGATGTTGTATTCCAGAGAGTGTCTGACCATCAACATTGTTTTACAAAAGCTTCAGTACTTTTTCATAGCCAAGGCATGATAACTTACGCTCAACACCAACATTAGCAGTTGTCTTGTCAGTTCCACAATCACACTCATAAACACCCTTATCACTCTCTGCAGCCTTCTTGATCTTCAAAATACGGCGTAAGCCATCTGTTTTTATGGAAATTCTGTTGGAAGCCACTAGTTCTTCACCATCTTTGTACCATTTTACTGGTACATCTTTGCTAAGTTCACACTCCAGCATAATGTCATCTTTCTCCACAGCACTGTAGTCTTGTAATTTCACAGTGAAATATGGATCGGCCTCTACAAAAGGCATTGTGGATATAAAAATGGCAAGTTAGTAATATAAATTTACTAAGACATCGAGATTTTGTCACATTCTACTTAGAAAAAATTGTTTATAAATATTATGTAGCGTATTTTAAATTACTTTTGTAATTACCTAAGACTTTGAGGTTTGCTTGTGTGTTCAGGTCCTTGACTACGGCCCTTATTTCGGAGATATCATCAAGTGTTACTTCTCTCATTTCTAGTTTATGAACTTTGCCTTCAGAAGTCATAAAAACTGTTCTGCTTGTGTGCAGCCTCTTATCATTTTTATACCACTTCACCAGCATGTCTTCATGAGAAAGCTCAAACTGAAAGTGAGCTGTTTCTCCTTCTTTCACTGTTTGATCCTGTAGAGGTGAGATGAACTTCAGCCTGACACCTGTAATGTAGACACATAAATACCATCAGAAAAAGGCTAATGTGGTTTTGAAAGATTTTTTATGTTTTTGTTCTTAAGAAGATACTTGCCTTCCACAAACAGTCTTGCTGTGCTCTTCTTGCCATCAACTTCAGCAGTGTATTCTCCCTCATCATCAAACTGAGAATCATTGATTACAAGAATATGCTTCTTTCCATCTGCGATGATGTCAAATTTTTCTCCAATCTTGAGTATATCTGTGCCCTTAGACCATATAACATTGGCTTCTCTGGTAAGGACACACTCAAACCTTGCTTGGCGCTTTTCAGGGACAGTAACATCTTTTAGGGGCACAGCAAAGTCCAGCTCAATTTCTGGAAGCAAAACAGAACACGTAATTTGTAATGTGCTCCATGTGAACTCTGTTTAAGGTCAGATCATACTCCATGGCACATCATACCTTTCACTGTCAGGATAGCTGCAGTAACTGCATTAAGTGCCTGGTAAAGGACTTCACCAGCTTGGTCTAACTTGACTTTGTGCAAGGTCAGGAAGCGTTTTCCTCCTTCAGCTTTGATTTCACATGTCTGGAGAGATGCCAGATTTTGGTAAATACAATGCAAATGCCTTATGGGTAGGTATTTTTTTAATAAAGAGATTCTATAAGCATTTTGTACACAGTAAAGAGTCAGCTAGAAAGTTCAGAATTGTTTTTTAAGGAAAGTTTACACTTTTACTCAATAAAAAAATATTGAGTACATTTCTTCACCTTTCAAGACCTCTCTTAAGTGTCAGCATCATTAAGAAAGAAATCATCATGCACGTAAGAAATTTTTATTATTGTCTGAATAAAGTGCTGTAATCCTTTGAGAAAATGAAGCCCTGCAAAATCTGACTTTTATAGCATATAATTCTTACTTAGAGGACCTTTTTTTTTTAATCTCCAAAGTACTTATTCTTTTTACATTTTGGATTGAGTAGCAATGGCAGACCTGCAAAGATCTTACTATAAAAACTCAAGGGAACCTGTTTGCAGTGTTTAAATAAATCATATTGTAAAGTTCAAGATTTCTTACAGGTGAGGGTCTCAGGATTTCTCCTTTCAGCTTCCATTCACCAGGAATATCTTCCTCAGATATTTCTGTATCAAAGTTTGCTGTTTCTTTCTCATAAACCGTAACATCCTCTAATGGCTTCAGAAGTTCAACTTCACGTTCTAGAATGAGCACATATATATTCAAGTTAAGTTTTGATAGAGCATTATAACAATAATTCAGATTATCTTTTGTTTGTTTGTTTGTTTAGAGGTTTATGAACATTGGCCTATGAGTTGAATAAATATAATACAAATAAAACCTCCTTACCACCAAGTGTCAGTTTAGCTGGGTATCTGCGACCTTCAACTTCCACTGAATATTCCCCAACATCAGCAGGGCCAGCATTCTTGATTTTCAGGAAAATTTTATTTCCTTCTTTCAAGATTTCTGTCTTGTCAGTTGGTTCAGCAGGGATTTCCTCATCTCCTTTAAACCATTTGACGTTTGGTGTATCCTTGACAATGTCACAGGTGAAAGTAGCTGTTCCTTTTGGTTTCACATGCTGGTCTCTTATGGGTTTTACTAACCAGTCTCTAATCACTTCTGCATGACAAAAGATACATAAAAATACAGTTTAACAAACTTCTTCTGCAGATAGATGTGTCATAAATAAATGGAAGTAATAGATTTTGTATTAAAACAAGATTTTAACAGCTACAAAAATATTACATGTTCATTTATATTGTAATACTAGAAGAAAAACCTTTCCTAATTTTACAACAACCCAAACATCCTACAGAGAAAGGGGAACATGATTTTGAATGCTTACCTACTACCTTAACACAAGACGAGCATGACAACTCAGAGTCTTCCACAGTAACAGTGTAAGTGCCAGCATCAGAGTCATCTGAATCAGTGATTGTGAGGGAATGTGACAAACCAATAATGCCCAGAGCAAATTTCCCAGGCTTGTCTTTGATTATCTTCCCATCCTTCCTCCAGATCACATTTCTTTCTTTGTTAAGCTCACATGTCAAGTAAAGTGGCTGGCCTTTAACCACAGTGACTTCTTCTTCAAGAGTTTTCACAAACTTCACTGGGAGTTCTGTGGGTAACACAGAATATGTTTATATACCTCATTTATATACAGAAGGTGTGATGCAGAAATGCCTTACATGCTAAATGAATATGTGTAGTGATGGAAATAATTCTAGCTTGAGAGGTAGCTAGCCTTTAAATTATTGATAAACTTGAAACAGGGAATACCTTCAACAATGAGTTTGGCTGTAGAGGTCTTCTCTTTGTTTCCCAGTCGTAGTACACAAGTATATTCACCAGCATCTGACAGTTGGACATCAATAATATGCAGCTTCCTATCCTTGCCATCAGCAATAAACTTGTGTTTTGGGCTCTCTCGGATGTTACTTCCATCTTTCATCCAGCTGGTAATTGCAGTGGATGGTGAAATAAGGACTTCAAAGATTGCAGAAGACCCAACAGATTCAGCTTCTGTTAGCACTATATCTTTCATCTCCTTGACAAACTTCAGTGGTACGGCCTTGAGTTGGTAAGTAAATGGAGGTTCTTCAGGAGGTTTTTCACCACCACTGCCTGGCCTGAGTTTTCTTCTTTCTGCATCTGCTGGTGAAGGTGTCTTCTTGGCTGTAATTCAAATTCAGAAATGAATAGACTAATCCTGACTTACGGCTTTTCCTTGTATCTATTGACTTATAGTATCCTACCTTTGACTGGACTGATACCCTTCGGAGTTTCCTCTTTTGGTGGCTTGGCCTCTGAAGTAGAACAGCAAAATTATTAGGAATGTACTTAAACAAACATACATAATAAAATTAAGAGAAACATTTCTTCTACAGATCAGATTTTCTGTTTCTTTATCTATATAGATATTAAGGGGAAGAAGATGTAAACATGTATATATTAATATGACTTATACTACCTATATCTCAATGGTAAGTTCAATATTGTGAAGCATGGGGAAGGCATGTATCTTGTGGTGGGGACTGAAAGGCAGCTTAGGACTTTCTTGTTCCTCAGTTTATTGTCCTCCCCATAGTTTTGTATAATTCTGCCATTCCCTGACACTACTCATGATTATGTCCCTGATCAATATTACTTGTCAACCAAAATATCTTACACACCTTTTAAAAATTACATGATTTTTTTAAAAAAACCCCACACTTTTACTGATGAGGACAACAAAAATATATGATCTATAAATTAAACATATTTTTAAGGACAACATGATACTCTCACAAGTGAAGGATTTTCTATTAGTTACCTACTCATAATGAATCATCTCAGATTTAAAAAAAATATTTCCCACACTACACTTCTTCTCATCATCATTTTGTGAAAGGAAATAGGAAAGATATTTTTAATGGAAGAATGACATGAATGAAATCCAGGACAGATTATACTGCTATGGAAAAATGAATACAAGAAAAAATGTGTGTTTCTCCAAGAAGATAATGGCATACAACATGATTTATGCACTCTGATAAAAGTGTAAGACAAAGACGATAAACACTGATCACACAGATATATGTACAGACAGGTAAGACAAACATGTCAAGAGTGGCTAAATGCCAAAACACCCAGCTGTCACAGTAGATGGAGGCGTGAACGATGTTTAAGAATGAAAACAAACATTACAATGGTAAATAGTATTCTGAAGCAGATAGTACAATCACGTCATGGAAGAATCTGGCAGCGGTCTTCCTCACCTCGCTTTGCCGTAGACTTTGCAGGAACATCCAGAACTTCATGTGATTCTCCAGGTGCACTCAAATTCCTTTTCTCACTTGAAAGTCTACTGGCCTGCTCAGTCATGTGAGCAAGTTCTGATTTCTGATAGTCTTTCTCTTCTTCCCTTGTCTTGGGAGCTATTATCTTACCTATGCGTAATAAGTAAGCAGCTTCTCCATTTGCAGGGCTTCCTTTACCTGATGGTACTTTGTCTGAAAGCTTTCCCTTCTCTTTTTTCATAGTTACAAATGTGCTTTTTCCAATGCCATGTTTACCTTGTGCCACTGGAAGTTCTTTTCCCAGGAGCTTCACTTCTTCCACAGTCAATGAAGATTTCTTTTCATTTTTATCTTTGCTGCTCTTGAGAGATGGAGTTCCTTTACATTCATCCTGAATGGTATGAGCTTCTTGGAATTGTTTTTCAGCTTGACTCCCTGACAGCTGAATAGAAACTTCCTGTACTGAGTCAGATCTGTCAACCATTTCATCTTTGACTCTCTTTTCATGTTCTCCTATGGAAAATTCACCTTCCATTCCTTCTGTTGTAATCACTGTATCAAATTCTTCTTTTTCCACTGGCAGCTCTTCAAGGGCATTTGACTGTCTAGTACTGCCTTTTTTTAAGTGGGTACTGAAGGCATCTTTCTCTTCCTTCTCTGGTATAATTTTTTCACTTGTTTTTTTATCAGTTAAGAGTGCTTTCTCGGTCAAAAATAGTCCTGAACCCTCCTCACAGTGTACTTCTTCCTCTGCAGAATATCTTTCTCTTTCTTTTCTTTCCCCTAATTCTGCCTTAAGAATAGACGGCTTAAAGATGATGCAAGCTTTTTCTCTGAGAACCTCCTCATCTTCAGTGGGGTATTCTAGGTCAACATCTTTTCTCAATGCTGGTTCAGTCTTCTCAGACAAGTGTAAAGCATGTAGTTCTGTCGATGTAAAATCCAAATTCTCATCTTTCTCATCACCTTGAATAATTTCCATTTTCTTTGCTTCTTTATTAAGAATCTTACCTGTAGGAATTTCAGCTACTGTCATCCCCGATTTCTTCATCCATTGAGTTTTATTTTGTATGACATGCTCCTCCATGGATTCTCCAAGAGGAACTTCAGATTTCTCTACAGTAAAACCTCCTTTCTCTTCTTCACTTCTTAGTGGAGGAGTTTCAGCTATTCTTGCTTCAGTGGTATTATTTACAAATGAAGTTGTATCCCTAATGGGAAATTCTTCAGGTTGCGAACTGGTTTTGGATTTCCTTTCTTTTCCTAGAAATTTTATTTGGTCTGTGGGTTCATATGGCTCTCTGGATATATGTTTAGGTACATAAGCTGACTCAGTTTCCTCTTCTTTTACATGCATAGGAATATTTCCTTCATGAAGAATACCAAATTCCTCAGAGACTTTCTCTATGGCACCTTCCCTACAAATGACTAATTTGATTTCATCTCCCTTTTCTTCTTCAGAATCTATTTCTGTATGCCTAGATGCTATAGAAACTAATTTCAATTCCTCATCAGGTAGTTCTGGTTCATTATTTGCACAAGGAATATCATCTGCTGCCATTTCTCTTTTCTGACCTGTAAGGGTAGGCTTTCTTGAAATTATAGGTGTCATTTCTGGCTCCTCTTCTCCAGAAGCCACAATAAAGTATTTAAGAGCCACTTTCTCCTGCTCATCTGCATCTGCCTTCAGTATTCCATCAGCTGTTTCCAGTGAGATTTTAAACTCAAATGGTTCTACTGTCTGAATGTCCAGAACTGCCTCCTTAGGACTTATTCTCTCTTCTACATGTAAGAATTTCTCAACCAAAGTCTTCTTTAACACAGCTGACTTGGATTTTTCTTCTTCCACAGGTAGCATTTTATCTCTATGCTTTAATATAGATGGTGCATCAGGCTTTTCTGCAGCTACAAAGGTTTCATAGGTAATGTAGAGTGTTAAAATCCATAAGAATAAGCATCATGAACAATATATATTAAGATAATATTTCCAGCTACACCTGAAATAAAATGAACATGGAACACTTTCTCCACACAACAGAATATTTACAACACAGTGACAAGAGAAAGATAAGCATAGCACACACAAACAGTACAGACAACCTAAACAAACCAGTGTTATGGTACAGAACATCGTCCCACTAGTCTGTCAATTTAAATCAAATTCAGGTTAAAAGTAGCAGAAAATGACCACTTATATAAAATGAGTTCATTATGCTACTGCAGGCCTGGCTACATCACCAAAGGCCAGCAGACATTTACAATGAGTCTTCTCAAGCCCCAAAGATCTGAGCTCTCCTGTAACATATGGCCCTTAAAAAGATGGTCTCATGCTCAGTGTACTTCAGAGGAAGTACAAAAAGCTAGTGGTTTTTCTTTTGTTGTTTTTTTTTTTTTTTTTTTTTTACTGTGGGGTGTGATCTGAGGCCCTAAGTTTATCAAATGAAAGTAGAAATACTCTAGTTCTTCAAAACCACTACCAGTTTTCCTTGGGACATCAATAACAAATTAAAAGCAGGAAAACAAAACAACACAGATATTTTTTAAAACAACGGGTAACCTGTCTTTTGCTATACAGAAAGTACAAGAAGCAGTTTACATGACATACATCAGGACATAAACAACATCAAGGAATCATCAATATACACAAATTTCATTGTAGGACAAGAAATAAATGCACACTTATCACTGTCCTGAAACCAGAGGACAGATTAAGCTCTATGTTGTATCAGGTCTTTTAGATTAGGTGATGGTACCTAGAATAACAAGATCCTTGAACAGAACCTCAAATCTTCTTGTAAATTGAAAATTATATGATAGTACAGCTCTTCTTTCTTTTTATCCTGAAGGTATTTATGTATCCCAGAGAGAAAAACTTTATAAATAGCATAGAAGAAACATAAATACCTGCTTTCTTTCCAACCACTGGGGCTGTCACTGGAGTAGTTACAGGTGGTGCTGGTTCTGCTGCTGGTTTTGGAGATTTTAGAGCTGGGGAAGAAAAAAAAACACAAAAAACCCCAAAAGACTTCTCATATATTTGTTTTAATAAATAATTTTGTTCTAAATATGGTGTTCTTTAAAATGTTCTATAGGTTGTATGAAAATTTCAGTCTTAGTAATAATAAAGACATTTGCTTACTATCCTTTTAATCAGAAATGTCTGTATGGAAAACACGAGACACACAAGAAAGTTTGGACCAGTATTCTTACCCAAAGAATTCTTACCTACTGCAGGCTTAGGTTCAGACCCAGGAAGTGGGATAGCTGCTTGCTTAGGTTCTGGCATTTCAAACACAACAATTGCAAATAGGTTAGTTTACATATTTTGTAACCCCATTGAACATTAAAGTTAGAAGCAGCAATACAGAGAGAGTTAATCAATGACAGAATTTCTTGTTTTATATTTTACTTATCCAGAAAGCAAGAAATTAACTTCAGATGAACTGCTTTTAAGTAAGATACAATGGAAAAAAAGATGACTTTTTCAAGCATTGAAGAACTAAAACCAAGAAATCCAGAAGAATGCAAAGTGGTTAATTATAGCACAACGCTCATGGAAAGACTGGAAGACAGTAATGCATTAGGTTAATATAGCAAGATATTCAGCAATAAATATCATTTAGTTGCTGCAGTAAGGAAAAACAGCACCACAACGCTGTACCTTTTGGGGGTTCAGGCACGTATTTCTCTTCCTTTTTTATGACAGGTATCTCAGTTTTCTTCTTGGGCACTTCTGGGACTTTAAAATATTTTTTTTAAGATATAGTGAAATATTTTGAATCCCCAGATACCATTATCTCCAATATGTTTAAAAATTTTCATTCCTTTTGACATAATCAGTTTCAGATATTCATTAGGTTTAGGAAAAGATATTTTTTCAGAGTGAGATTGAATAAATTAGAAACACTACATGGATGAAAGGACAAATATTTCAAAACATTAACTAAAAGAATGCTGGGATTAACTTTCACTGTAGTTATATTTTTATATATTTTTATTTTCTCAAATATTTGTGAAATTCTCTCCTGTGCATATTGAAGATTGAGATACAATCCCAAAATGCAGAATTCAGACCCAAATACAAATTTGACTATGCTTTCAGTAAAGTTTTAATTTACCCAATTAGGTTAACGCAAGAGATCTTTTAAAATCTCAGTTTCATTCCTGAATTTCAGACAACACCACTGAAAAGTGGGATTTTGAAAAAAAATTATCTATTTTAGGAGGTAGATTTGAATGTAATCTAGTACCTTCAGGTTTCTTAATTTTTTCTACTGGTGTAGGTACTGGTTTAACTTCTGGTTTAGGTTCTTTTTCTGGTTTGGGTTCTTCCTCTTCTTCTTTCTTTCTAGGAACTTTAAAATAAAAGGAATTTCAGTTTTTAAAGCACAGGTAAATAAAAGAATAAGATGTTGAAGAAGATGAAAGATTAAAAATGTATCAACAATTATGAAGAAACAGGAATGTAAAATATGTAGCTCAATATAAATGTAAGATTTTGTGTGACTATTCAAGATATTATTCTGAAAGACTGTTAAAATACAAAGTAATGTAGAGCAAAAGCATGCTCTGATTAAGAGCAGTCCATCTGAGAGAAGAGATGTCAATGTTTAGTCTATGACAGAATAAAATACTCTATAATAACTTACAATATATTTCTTATATTTAAATGATGACTTACTACACATAATCATGCATCAATAAGTTCAGTTACCACTGATTTTCTGGGACAAAATGCAAGATTATGGGTAAAACTCCTATTGACTTCAGTGAGAGAGAGCAAGACAATCCTGAAGTGTTACATCTAGAGAGCTCAAATTTATATTATGCTCTCTGACATTTCAAAGTTAACTTCAAGGTACATGGACATGAATCACCCTGCTGTGGAATTTCAAAGAGATTTGGAACTAGTGCTTCCTTTTTCTAAGAAAAAATTGAGCACTAAATGATTCAGAAAGCTCCATACTATGCAGAAATGGGGATTGACTTCCAATAGCACCATGGGATTCTGTGATCAGTGCAGTGCTACGAAAACTGTGAAGGAGAATACAGATGCTTCATATGTGACTTTAATAACATTTACGCTATCACTAGAAAATATTTAGGGGTCCAGAAGCTGAAGACAGTGGACAGCTGCCAGCTCTAGTATAGGCTTTACACAGATTAGGAGACAAGAACAGACGTATAGGGAAACAGATTTTCAGTGTTCTGCTCTATTTTAACCACAGACCCTTAGGATCTGGCAGATTTTCAGGATATACCTTTCAACTATAAACACTTTCCCCAAGAAGCACACATCAGGTAATACATTGTTCATGTGATTTTCCATATCACACACATTAAAAAAATGTAACTTAGGGGAATATATTGAACAATGTTAATAAGCTGGGTTTTCTAAAACAGAATCAAGTTACTATACCTCTTTTCAAAACAACCTCTTCTTTTGGTGGAGGAGTAACTTCAGGAATTACTCTGCGAGGTTTCTTTACAAGTCCAGGCACTTAAAAGAATATTATTCCAGAATTTATTATGGTTTCATAACAATAGTAAGAGCTAACCACAGCTAAACATTCCTAACACACAAATCAAAGGTTGGTCCGTTACTGAACATTAAAGCAAAGATAAACCTGATGAGATTTAAGCTAATAGTTTTAATACTTTCTTTAAAATATTTGCATAGAGTTGTTTTCTACGCTTATACATAAGAGGAAATTTCCATACAAATCAACAAAAGGGACATATATCTTAACAAAACTATGAAGGTTATGTATTCAAAGAGAGTTAACAGAAACACCATCTTTTATTTCAGGCTTATGCTACATATCTGTTTATCTGAATTGGCTACCTATGGTGTTCATAAGGATCCAATTTGTTTAATTTCTAAACTTGGAACACCTTTAAGAGATGTTCTTTGCTTAGATTCTGTTAAGCCAAAATGCATATGAAGAATATTAGAAGTACTCATAAACTGGCTTGCTAAATTAATTATTAATCTCTGTCTCCAGAAAGTGTCCTCTCACAAAAGTAAGTTACATTTCAGACAAATAATAAACCAAGCATGTTTGAACAATGCTGCATGCATTTGAAGAGTTGTATTATTTTTATTTCTCCTTAAGCAGAGAACGAAAATGAGCATCTACACAAGTGACAAACCTCATAAAAATTCTCTCACTCTTCTATGATTCTCTCTCTTGCATCCCCTGAATTGCATGGTAGGTGATTAAAGTGGACAGAAATGTAACATGAAAAAATACATCCAAGACTGGAGTCACTGTTGAGCATAATCTAACTTAGACAGCTTTTTCATATT
This sequence comes from Piaya cayana, assembly GCA_013389865.1. NCBI lineage: Eukaryota > Metazoa > Chordata > Aves > Cuculiformes > Coccyzidae > Piaya > Piaya cayana. The sequence continues at coordinate 183,321 of WAAB01020717.1, read as the reverse complement.
TCTGAGCAAATTAAAGATGAAGAAGATACTGAGAACTACAGTTTTGGGCTCACGAGAGGCTTAGTTTATTTAAGATTCTTATAATAGCTAGGTACCTTTAGCAGGTGGGGGTTCCAGTTTTGGAGGCTCACCCGGTTTTGCCGACACAACTTTCTTCCTTGATTCAGGAGCTTTAAAGAGAATTATTTGAATTTTACCACACATATCATTACATTAAAAAAGAAAAGAATTTTCTAAAAAATCCAAACAACTGATTAATACAATTGTTATAATAGAAAGACAAAGACTTCAAAGCTAAGATTCTGGCTGGTTAACTGTTTAGAAATCAGATGATCTGTAGGAAGCACAATTGATCTGAAACACACGTTCATATAGTAACACCAGCAAATGATTGCCGGGGATTCTTTTCATTTGTAAGAACACATTAAAGATAGAAGAATTATGTTAAGGATAGAAGAATATGTTAACCTGGTTAAGATTTTTTTTAATAAATCTTTTTTTTTTTGTAACTATTGGAAAGAACCCATGTAAAAAGACTTGGTATAACAATGGTAAAAAATCATAAGAAACTGAGCATTAGTAAGGCGGACCATTAGAGCAATATAAATTAGAAAAGAAAAGAACTCGGAGTGCTATGTTTAAAATCATGCTTTTCAAGAATCATCAGTATAATTTAAAAGCATTATCTTTTTAAAAGCATTATCTTTTTGAGTCCCCATTGTTAATTGTGACTTCAGATGATTATACCTTTAAGTAGTTCTTTTGCCAATTTAATATCTTCTGTTGGTGGAGTAGGTGGTGGTGGTTTTCGCTTCTCAGGGACCTTCTTTTCAGGTTCTGGTGCTTTAAATAACATTAGGTAGATTTAGTGTAAGTTTACTACCATAGTAGTTATGTGAAGAGTAATGTACAGATGTCAAGATGGTAATTCCCAGTGAAGTCAGTGAAAAAAAATCTCAATGAATTAAGCATGAATGAGTATGAATGAGCCTTAGGCTTATAACGTTGCAGTGTATGCACGATACAAATATCCAAGTTGACTTAAAAAGCATGTTAATAACAGGAGAACAAAGATGGGAAATTAAATGACTGAAAGACTTCATTCTCAAGAAATAAAGTGAAAGCATTTAAAATAATCTATATGTTGTACTTAGATTTAAGACATCAGAACTCATTTCCAAAACATGATAACTGAGGAAGAGTGACACACAGACCTACAACATACAGGTACATGCGCAAAGAATGAGAAAGCAAGAAAAAGACTGGACAGTAATGAAGGGTGTCCTGCAGGCCCTAGGTGGGTATTTTGTATACCTTCAATTGGTAAAGCTGCTTCTACTTCTGCAACTGGAATTTCTTCAGCTTCTTCAGGCTCTATCTCCTTTGTGATTTCATATTCTTTAAAGAATATTGACAACTGACGTAAGTTTCCAATGACAGCTTCACATGAACAATTACGTAGACATCAGTAAAAAAAAGTTACTCTGACAGACACAGGCAAATACACATTAGGATAAGGAATCAGTAAATTTTTTCTGGGAAGAAAATGCATGTTTTGGTAAAACTACACTCTTTCTATGTGAGAATGAATCAGGATTGTGAGAAGAATAGTATTTTTTGCATGTACAAGGTAAACTAAACATTAAATTTGTGTATGAGTTATTGTAACTGGAAGGAAGAAACTTCAATGCTCTCAATTAATTCCAAATTATAAGAGCAATATAAATACCAGGTTTCAAGAGGCTCAAATTTAGTTGGAATTTATTGTTATCTTATGAAGAGACACACTTCATTAGGAATATCCTATGTAGGAGTATAAGTCAGTTGAAAATACTTGATTTTGACTGAAATTTTACTTCCAAGTCTGAAAATATAACAGTAGATACAAGAAACATAGACTTGTATAATCTAAAATATGAAGTGAATATTTTACAAACACTACAATGGGGAAAAATGGTATAACTGATTTTACATCATATGTTTGGAAGTACAGGACAAAGGACTATCCTTTTTGGTAATAGAGATATGATGGCATATACCTTGACTTGGTAGTGGTTCAGCTATTTTAGGAACAGCAACAGGTACTTTATCCTCTGGGACAGGTCTCTTGGGCACCTCAAGCACTATAAAAATATATTGGTTCCTTTTATTTGGTTGCATATAAAGGTAAATATGACACACAAAAATGACAAAGACACCTAGCACACAGAAAATTGTAGTGAGAGTGGCCATAACCATGAAAGTTTGTTTGTTCTTTCCCAATGTAGACTGCATACAATGGACAGATTTTGTAGACTCTATTATGAACAAAAAAGAGAGGTAAAGTAGAAAACATTTATTGTCAGGAGGTGCCTCCTGATATTATATACCTTTGGTTGGAGGAGGCTCTGGTTTTTTATATTCTGGCGTTTTAGGCGTTGTAAGAGGAACTTTCTCTTCTGGGACAGTTCTTTCTGGTACTTCAGGGGCTTTAAAGATATTAGTAAACTTTCAGGTTTGTGAATATTAAGATACATATACACATACAATACTGAAAAGTGCAATGACCCAAAAGATTAAGCCACTCAAAGTATGATAATTCACTCAAATACCCAAGCAATGGGTACATTGGCGAAAGAAGGGAAAGAGTATTCAGAGAACAAAGACATGAGAGATTCAGTCACTGGTGTCTGTACCTTTAACTGAAGGGACTCCATGTGTTTTAAGGATGGGCATGGGCTCTGGCATTTTTGGCGCTGCCACAGGCTCTGGTTTCTTTGCAACAGCCACAGGTTTCTTTGGTACAGCTACAGGTTTCTTGTGCTCAGGCACAGGCTTCTTAGGCACAGCCACAGGTTTCTTGGGCACAGTCACAGGCTTTGGGGGAATGACCACTGGCACTTCTGGCTTTTCCTCCTCAGTCACAGCAGGCACTTTAAAGATATTAGTTCTTTTTACTTGACTGAGCTAAAGGTTATGCACATACAGACAAAACACAACCAAAACCTACTCTCACTTCTCCCCAAAGAATGCAGAGGGGCAAAGGGCACCCAGTAATGCAGCAACCTGGAGTTCATGACAGGGTCTTTCAGAACACCACTGTTGTGTACCTTCAGCTGGAGGAGCTTCTGGCTCTCCAGGCTCAGCAACTGGTACCAGCTCTTCTGATGCTTCCTCGATTTCTTCCTCTTCCAGAACCTCTGCCTCAGGCATCCCAGGCACTTCAAAGATATTAGTGCATTTCATTTTACATTGGTGAAAACATGTGCCAAGTAGGAACAAAAAGTCAGGGCAAGACAGACACAGAACATCACAACTGCCACCTCAAAAACCTCCACACGTGAGCAGCACCATTTACCCATCACACACAACCTTAAGAGTCTCAGTTTTGAAACACAGACAGGCCAAGAGAGGGTAGGTTTCCCTAAGGAGAAGAAGATTAGGTATCTTCTTTGGTAAGATTTCCATGAAGACAGGTACCTCTGGGTGCTGGAAGCTCTGGAGGTTTGGCAATGGCCGCAGGTAGTTTTTCCTCACGAGCAGCCTTCCTGGGTACCTCAGGTGCTTCAAAGATATTAGTAACAGTTAGTTTTATACATTAAACAGGAAGACAAACAATGAAACACAAACTAGAGATGCACTCATAAAAGTAACTGAACTGGTTGTGTGGTATCAACTCATGCGTCTCTCTCTCTCTGGCTCATACAAAAAATACCACACAGAGGCACAGGCACAAGTGCAATATGGTGATGCCACGTAGTTTTTGTGACAAAATTGCTGGCTATGTTATAGGTCTCACTCAAGAGTGAATTGTGAATTAGGCTACCCTTCTCTCTACACAGCAGCCTTCCCTGGGAGGATAGAAAGTCATTTTCAGCCCCACTGGCATCTGAATCTTCCTGTGGAAGAAATCTCATCCTATATCTTATCTGTTGCTATTCCTCATGAAGGTGCTGGTGCTTTGCATTCAACAGTGTGGGCTTTGACAGGACGAGGAACTCAGTATTTCTCCTTTGTCCTTATTTTTGTACTTCCTCCCCTGCATTCTTTTGTTTGTTTGTTTGTTTTCTTTAAAAACTGGTTTATTTTCTTATGGTAGCTTCCTTGTCTCAATTTTTATTTCACTGTGGCAACTTCTGCAACCTGCATGGTTCACCAGATTTTTATAATCATTCTTTCATCTTTATACACTCTAAATTTTTTTGCCATTTTCTTTAAACGCTTGATAAGCTGTCTCATCTTCTCACTGCCCCAGTATGTGCATTTTGGAATACAAATTGGTTTTTTATTTCCAAAGATGCCTGTCTATCACATGTGCTAACTGAGACTGTCAAAAGAGTTCTTATGTCATTCAGTGTGTCAATTCAAGGTAAAAAAATTGGGCAGTAACCTGAAAAATTTCTGATCAAAATTTAAAATATAATATTTGAGTATCTGTTGATTGAGGATATGAAAACAAAAGAGTAAATTCAAAACACTATTTCTGTTGTTTATACAAAATACTGGACAATTCAATTCCTAACTGATAGATAGGACAAAACTTAGGAATTTCAGGTAATCACAAGTGGACAGGGTAATAGACATGAGAAATAACATGTAAGATAGAAAGAAAGTTTCATTCAGGCTGATGCACAGAGTGACAAGTACCTTGAACTGGTATAGGTTCTGGCTTTTCTGGCACAGTGACAGGTGTGGGCTCTTCCAGAACACCTTTCCTGGGCACCTTGAGCACTTCAAAGATATTAGTATATTTTAGTTTTGTGGGCACTACAGATGCATATGAAACAACCAGTAATAAATGCACACAGTCTTCCTTGAGAAAGCACTGTGGTTACATTCAGCCATCAATTATTCTTTGCTTCAAACACGTGGTATGACAAGGATGTAAAATACATCACACTGGAGGTGGTTTCTCTTTCTGAGTCAAGGTGGTAATGTAGAAAACATAGGCCTTCTCTGTAACAGTTGATCAAAGACTTATCTGAGGAATCCCACCATATTTGAGCATGCCATGAATCATTCATGACTGCTTTGTCATTGTATATTTTTTTTAGGATAGTAACATTTGCTGAATCATTACCACTTCTTTCTATCAATGATTTCTGTTCTTTACATCTCTTGTATAGTTTTCCACAGTTCCCATCTTCTAGATTGTGGTTTTTTACACAAATATATACATCCTTTCCTCTCTTTTTGATTATATTAATGACTCTTCCATTATCTATTAAGATCATCAGAAGATAAATTGAGTGTTTCACTAGCAAATCTGCTTGTATACCAGCACTGATTTGGTGTTGAAGAGATGGCAAACTGATATTGCTGCTGTGATCCAGTAATACAGTCTACTAGAAAATTCATGGATGCAACATCATGGTTTTTAAACTAAAGACTTCTTTGTAGTAATTTCTTCAGAACAACATATTATTCTGTTTAAACTAAGTATACAGTAAATGTTAATTCTGAAACTTCACAGAGGATGCAGAAAACTGCAGATATTTTTCAAGGAATTTAATCTAGTTTGCCATGTTTTTCACACTCCATATTGCACTTTGTATTTCTTACACACCAAGGAAAAATTATTCCAACTTAAGTCCGAAAGAACATGTGTTTCTTTCTAAATATGATACTAATATTGATAACATGTACCTTTGGCTGATGGTGGTTCTAGTTTTTGGGGCACAGCAACAGGCACTTTTTCTTGTGGGACAGCTTTCTTGGGCACCTTGAGCACTTTAAAGATATTGGTTCCTCTTAATTTCACATTTTAAAAATTGCACAAGATCATAACACACGATAAAAGGGGAGTTTAGATATTTCTAACACTGTAACGTTTCTCTAGTGAGTGATTACTTAGTCACATATGCAAAGACAGGCACAGGAGACTAGAGGTAGAGGACACATAACAAATCTTACACAAAAGACAGGATAAAACCTGAAAATATTAATCAATAGACTGAAATGAAAAACAACTCCTCCTGGTAGATATACCTTTAGCTTGTGGAGCTTCTGGTTTCTTGGGCACAGCCACAGGTTTCTTGGGCACAGCCACAGGCTTTGCAGGAGCAACCACTGGCACCTCCTCTTCTAGCTCTTCTTCCTCTGCCGCACCAGGCACTTTAAAGATATTAGTTACATTTACATGACAGAGTTAAAGGTCAGCAGTACAGGAGGAAAGTCAGCCATTGACAGACTACCAGGGACTCCTTTACAAAATCACTCTCCTTTCAGATAGACTACTTGCAGCAGAGAACAAAAGTATGGGCTTACGAGAGAGGGCTTGCTGACCACCCCACCCACTCCACCCCGCCCCTGCAGGCATGTAGAGGCACATACAGACAAAACACAACTAAAACCTACTCTCACTTCTCCCCAAAGAATGCAGAGGGGCAAATGGCACCCAGTACTGCAGCAATCTGCGGGGGGGTGGGGGTGGGGTGGGGACGGGATGGACATGACAGGATCTTTCAGAACACCACTGTTGTGTACCTTCAGCTGGAGGAGCTTCTGGCTCTCCAGGCTCAGCAACTGGTACCAGCTCTTCTGATGCTTCCTCGATTTCTTCCTCTTCCAGAACCTCTGCCTCAGGCATCCCAGGCACTTCAAAGATATTAGTGCATTTCATTTTACATTGGTGAAAACATGTGCCAAGTAGGAACAAAAAGTCAGGGCAAGACAGACACAGAACATCACAACTGCCACCTCAAAAACCTCCACACGTGAGCAGCACCATTTACCCATCACACACAACCTTAAGAGTCTCAGTTTTGAAACACAGACAGGCCAAGAGAGGGTAGGTTTCCCTAAGGAGAAGAAGATTAGGTATCTTCTTTGGTAAGATTTCCATGAAGACAGGTACCTCTGGGTGCTGGAAGCTCTGGAGGTTTGGCAATGGCCGCAGGTAGTTTTTCCTCACGAGCAGCCTTCCTGGGTACCTCAGGTGCTTCAAAGATATTAGTAACAGTTAGTTTTATACATTAAACAGGAAGACAAACAATGAAACACAAACTAGAGATGCACTCATAAAAGTAACTGAACTGGTTGTGTGGTATCAACTCATGCGTCTCTCTCTCTCTGGCTCATACAAAAAATACCACACAGAGGCACAGGCACAAGTGCAATATGGTGATGCCAAGTAGTTTTTGTGACAAAATTGCTGGCTATGTTATAGGTTTCACTCAAGGGTAAACTGTGAATTAGGTTACCCTTCTCTCTACACAGCAGCCTTCCCTGGGAGAAGAGACAGTCATTCTCAGCCCCACTGGTATCTGACTCTTCCCGTGGGAGAAACGTCATCCCATATCTTATCTGTTGCCATTCCTCATGAAGGTGCTGGTGCTTTGCATTCAGCAGTGTGGCCAGTGACAGGCTGAGGAAGAGAAATTCTATTACCATTACTATTTCTCTCTTTCTCTCTTCTATCTTTGCTGTGTAGTTTTTCTTGTTTGTTTTTGTTTTTTTTTTTTTCCAATTATTTCACAGTAAAATATATGGGGGCCTTTGAATTAGCAAGTTTTCTTGCTCCTTTTCTTTGTGTGATGCAGAATTACAGAAATGCATAAGAGCTAGTAGTCTTGTACATAATAACTATGTGCAATTCAATTGCAGAACTCACTCTATTGGGTCTTTATGAACTTATGGTCACAAAGAAATCACGGTAATGTATGACTAGTCATATTTTTTCATATATGAAATTTGACCGAGAATGAAGACTCTCCACATCTACCTTACATTTGAATAAGCACTGCATTTACTAACAAGTTTAAAGTGTCTGTTATTTGGGATCTAGGCCCAGATCACACATGCCCATGTCTTAAAATACTGCTGCCCTATAAAGGTATGTCGCTCTTTTTACTTTTGGACTTCTTCTCCCATAGAAAGTTCAGTTCTTTCACAGTCCATTGAACCTGGCTTTCCTCCTTATTTTCTCCAAAGTGACCAGTTTTATTTTTTTTTACTTGTTTGTCTGTTTTGTATTTTCAATATTGCTGTGTCATGACTGTGTCTGGTTGTTAGTACCACACAATAGGATAGGTTTACCAGCTGGCAATCATTAAAGAAAAATACTTCGGGGGAATAAGCACATTGATATTACTTGAGATTCTTGACATAGTCATAAAGACAGACATCTACATTAACCATCCAAAGTAGAAAAATCATTCTCATGTATCTGAAAAGTTTTGTTACTTAGAATTTTAGATGCTGAACATGTAGGAAGGAGACTGGGACATTCCCATAGGTCCCAATGTATTTGCCACTCTACAGTAGAATTTTGATCAGCACAGAGTTAGAAATTTCAGGTAATCACAAGTGGACAGGGTAATAGACATGAGAAATAACATGTAAGATAGAAAGAAAGTTTCATTCAGGCTGATGCACAGAGTGACAAGTACCTTGAACTGGTATAGGTTCTGGCTTTTCTGGCACAGTGACAGGT
>WAAB01020717.1:0-174838 GCA_013389865.1 Piaya cayana | reverse complement strand
ACTGCCATCTTTATACTTGCCACTTGAATATTATCACTATTTCTGTCCCTCAAGTTGACTTCCTATTTTTTCCCTGTCTTTGTATATTTCCTCTTTTTTTTTTTGCTTCACACGTTCTTTCCTGCAACAACTCTGCCTTCTATTCTAGTCACTCGTTGCTGCTTATAACTGTTTCCTGTCATATTAATATGAATTATTTTAATGCTTTAAATATTATCAGTGTCAGATGGTACCTCACTTGAGGAATGTCATTGTATTTTGGATGGAGAGAATCTGGTGGCAGAGGAAATGTTTACTTTTCCTGCCAGTGTTTGGGACTTTCTAAAGGAACTGAAATAATGCTGCATTATATCAATGTACAGTATGTCCAGTTTTAGAGTATCTTAAGTAATTTTTTAGGATTTCAATTATAAAATCTCTTGTCATGATTAATCTGAGAAAATAAATGTCTCTTAAAAGGCTCAGTGCATCAAATGTTCAGAGGAACTTTACAGCTCTCTGATGCTATTCATACCGCGTGACAACTTCACAAATCACAAAGTGGAGAATTTAGATATATGAGCAAAATACAGGGCAATTATAATGAATAGTTTAAAGAAAAGATTCTGCTCCGTGGTTCTACCCATGGCAACATAGATATATAGAAATATCTGCAGCTGTTTTGCTCTGTGCTGAAACCTTCTGTTTCTGCTTTATTTGTCACTTCTCATAGAATTAATATGTTGGAAAAGAGCTTTAAGTTCATTGATTCCAACCACAAAACCTTACACTGGTAAGTCCCACTCAACTGAGTACTAAACCGTCCCTTCTAATAATGTGAACAACAAATTATGCATTCTTTTTTTTGTTAGTATCCTTAAAGCATCATACCTGCTTGATCTATTGCTATAGCCTAAGAAATCAAATCTTGCCTTCTAAGGTTTTTGAACACGCCAAAAAAATGAGTACAACAAAAGTTTGCATGGTTTTAGTTGAGGAAACATTTCATGCATCTGTACAGTGTTTCATACTTGTTAGATCTCCCTCACATTTTAGATATCGGATTATATAGTGAAAGATCAATTTTAAATGAGAATCTTTCAAAAAATACCACTCCTTTCCTAATGATTATAATCATGGTGGCATATACCTTTAGCAAGTGGAACTCCTGTATTTTAGGTGCAACAATGAGCACTGTCTCTGCCCTTTCAGGCATCTCAGGCATTTCAAAGATTTTAGTGCATTTCACAATTACAATACACAACTGAACGTAAATACAGGGACTGAAACACAGAGGACAATAGAAATGTTCTGAAATAACAATCTGGTACACAATCACACTCAGCGTGATTTGTTTAGCAAGCACCATTTAAAACCTCAGACAGACAGAACAAAAGAGGTTAGGATAATACTTAAGAAGATTAGGTGTATTTATGATGTACTCATGATAACATGTACCTCTGGCTGATGGAAGTTCTGGTTTTTCAGGAACAGGTACAGGAATCTTCACTTCTGGGACAGGCTTTTCAGACATTGCAGGCTCTTTAAAGATATTAGTATCTTTTAGTTAGGTGTATTAAGCTTTAAAATGAGCAGTGAAACAGTATACTTATAAGAAGGAAAAGAGATCCTATTCATAAGAGGTACCTTTAGACTGTGTAGACTGTGGAACTGCTTGTTTTTTAGGTATAGGAATGCTCTCTTTCTTTTTGGCCAGCTTCACTGGTGGTGGTTCCTGAGGCGCCAGAACAGGCTCTGGTTCTTTGGATGCCACTTCAGGTTTTGGCTTTCGAAGTGCTGTAGAAGGCTCTAGTTTTGGGGTTGCCAAACTTGGTTCTGGTTCCTGAGGCACCAGAACAGGCTCTGGTTCTTTGGATGCCACTTCAGGTTTTGGCTTTCGAAGTGCTGTAGAAGGCTCTAGTTTTGGGGTTGCCAAACTTGGTTCTGGTTCCTGAGGTACCAGAACAGGTTCTGTCTTGCAGGGTGCCAAACCAGGCACTGATTTTTTGAAACCTGCAACAAGCTCTGTTTCTTCAGGTCTTACAATAAACTCTGTTTTTTGGGGTGGCAAAAAAGATTTTGTTTTCGGGGGTACCATGACTTGCTCTGATTTTTCGGGTGATGCAACTGCCTCTGACTTCTTAGGTGTCACAGTGAGCTCAGGTATCTCAGAGGCCATGAATGGCTCTGGTTTTGGGTGTTCCACAACAGGCGTTTTCTTTGAGGGTGTCACATCGTGCCTTTGGGGTGGAACATCAGACTTGGGTTCCTCAGGTGCCACAACAAAATCTGGTTTCTCAGGCACTACAACATGCTCTGGTTTTTGAGGTTCCATGGCAAGCCTTTGTTTTGGGGGCATCACACCACGCTCTAGTTTTTGGGATGCCACATCAGTCTTAATTTTCTCAGGTGCCACACCATGCTCTAGTCTTTGGGATGCTTCATCAGTCTTGAGTTTCTCAGGTGCCACAATATGCTTTGGTTTTTTAGATGACACAATAGATCCTGGTTTTGGGGGTGACAAAGCAGTCTCAGGCTCCTCAGATCCCACAACACTCTCTAGGTTTTGGGGTGCCACAACAGGTTTTTGTTTTTTGACCACTCTAGCAGGTTCTGGTTCTTGAGGTTCTGCCTCTTGAGCCTTTGGTTTTGGGGGTCCTGAAATGGGCTTTGGTTCTTGGGAAACTGGAAGAGGTACTTTCTTTTCTGGGAAAGTTGTCTTGGCCACTTTATGTACATAAAAGATATTAGTTCTGGATTTAACAACGACACAATCATACCAAATTTAATTTCATCACAAAACATAAAACCACAATTGTAATGAAAATTTAAAAAACATATCTGGTATCAATCATTTATGTTGGCCTTTTTAAGGATGAATATACCACATTATGGCTTTTTTCCTTTTTTTCTCAAATGTACACAAGCTCACACACAAGCCTCCTGCCCCCATACACAAGTGCATGTGTGGACTGATAGTATAACTTAAGCTTGAAGTAAAATCTATGACAATTATAAACGGAATGGTCAAGACAAAAGATATTAATAATACTGCAGTCGATAAGCTGAAGAGTCTTTCAAGAATTAGCAATGATGGCATCTCATTATTCTCGGTGAAGCTGCTGGTATTTTGGCACATTGATATCTTCTGCTCTTATCCACTAGAATGGTTACTTTCTTTTCTGCTAGTAATATAATTTCAAAGATATTAGTTATGCTTGTTTTCATTAACCCAAATGGACAGAGCAGTAAGAATAACCCAAAATATTGAGGAAGAATAAATATAAAATATAGTAATTCAGACATACAAAATTTGTCACTATTGTTCAAAAAGACCTGCATATATCTGTTTCACACAGATATACAGATATACAGGAGAAGCTTAATTAGAATGCCAGAAAACAGGAGACCTGTAAATTACAGTGTTAAAGAAAAGAAGGAAAAATATTTTTCTTGGTTTTCTATTAGTGCTGAGATTTACCTTTCTCTGGTAGAGGTTCTGGTTCTTCAGGTGCAGGTTCTGGGACAACTGCAGGTTCTGGCTCTTTAGGCATGACCTCAGGTTCTGGTATTTTAGGAACAGGCATTTTCTTTTCTGGAACAACTTTCTTCACCACCTCAGGTCCTTTAAAAATATGTATTTGTTTTACTTTCAGGAATTTGAAGAATTCAGGAATTAAAAAGACAACAATAGCTCTAAGGTGAAAATTATAAACAGCATCAGAAAACAAAGATTCCTTATAAATTGTCTGTGTTTTTTTATATTGCTTGATGCACAGTATTCATAGCCATTGTTGCTTACTGGATGCTATTCACAAGCAAAGAAGAGAATATTTAAAAAATATCTGTGACATTTATAAATATTAGAATATAAAAAATATTATATACATATATATTAGAATACAAAGAAAGATAACATGTAGAGGAACAGATTAAAATGTCTGTGCAATTTTATCAGTATAGATACCTTTAGGTTCTGGTTTCTTAGGAACTTCAATGTGTACTTTTTCTTCTGAGATCACTTTCTTGGGCACCTCAGGCACTTTAAAGAAAGTAAATAGTTTTATGTTTTTTTTAAATTCAAACATATATCTGCAGTGTTAAGACTAAGAAAAGTGAAAATCAAGGACATCAGAAGCATCAGTGGGTTTGGATGTGAATATCAGCGTTTTTCCTTGCCAACGGAAAATTCTCTCTGATGTCTCACTAAAACAGATGCAAACACTATGATTTGGTAAAAAAAGAAATTATAGAACACCTATATTAGAAGTAAATTACCCATATGTTAAAATTGTACGTTAGACAATTAAGGGGTTTTCTTTCATTAGTTGTGTACAGCAGTTACCTTTAGTTGGTGGAGGTTCTGGTTTCTTTGGTACTTTAACTGGAACTTCTTCTGGGACCGCTTTCTTTCGTACCTCAGGCACTTGAAAAACATTAATAAATTTTAATATAAGAATGTAATAAAAACATTAAAACAGATAAGTATTAGTGAGAAGACTAATTACCAAGATCTATTTTTTTTAAACAATACATTTGTTCACTTGAAAAAAATTTGACCACAGAAGAAAACTCTTAAGAGAGGTCTTGGGTACTGTGCTCTATTGTACTAAAACAATAAAGGAGTGATGGGTTTGATTTGGCTCATTTTGCCATGACAAGTACCTTTTTCTGGTAGAACTTCTGCTTTTTTAGGCTCTGCAACTGGTATTTTTTCATCTGGGACTTTCTTGGGTACTTCTGGCACTTTAAAATTAAGAATTATATTAATTATAAGAATTTAAAGAAACTTAAGTAGCATTAAAGTAGAAAAAGAAACAGACAAGAGACATCAGGTACAATCAATTAAACACAATACCCTCTACCAAATAAGATTTTTGCTCTCAATCTTGATTTGAGAGGAGTAAAATGGCTGCTCCCGAAAATGAAATGCAAAAAACTTAAGACTTTAGAAGACTGAAAAATGGGGAAATAGTGTCAAAATGTTCTTAACAGTGAACGTAAAAGAAAATATTGCCATGGTCTTATTAATGACAAGTACCTTTAGCTGGTGGTACTTCTGGCTTTTTAGGCACTGCAACTTTGATTTTCTCTTCCACATGTACTTCCTTGGGTGCTTCAGGCACTTTAAGGAGAGAGATAATTTTAACTTAACATATGGAATTTTACAGCTATGTTCAACACTTTTCAGTAGAAATTGAAAAGCAAGGAGGTTCCTATTGGTGCCATTGATCTGGGATGTTTATTGACTTTGAATTATTTTATATAAAGTCTGAGGAAATACTTCAGTGTCCTTGAAGTTTCTCCTTCTATATTATATTATTTTTCCACTTTTTTCAACCACCTCCTGAATCTCCATTTGACTAATGCTGTGGTTGTCCATTCTGTATTCCTTGTTACATTCTTCTATGCAAGATGACTTCTTGGTATCAGTTCTTCATCTATGCACAGAGGGTTTTTCTGTTCTGTGAATTTATTAAACTCTTTTGAGGCTAATTTTTCACAGTCAGCCACGAATGTTTCAGATCACAAAAAGCCTTGTTTTCCCTTTAAGATTGCTGCTGCGGTTCCCAAGTATTGGTCTCATCTCTACCCAGCTGCATCAATATTTTAGCACACTGGCACAGCAATTACAGTTATGGTTCAAAAAGAAGCATTTGAAAAATAGTAGCATATACAGAACTGTGGGCACAACAAATAAAAGTAATAGGACAACACAAAGAAACAATCAAAAACTAATCTCCACAATCAAGGAAGAAGTTTTTTTTCTATTCCAAATTTTACTTATCTGTAGTGCAACATACCTCTAGCTGGTGGTGGTTCTGGTTTTCTAGGCACAGCAACAGGCACTTTCTCTTCTGGAATTTTCTTAGGCACCTCAGGCACTTTAAAGAAAACACCATTCATTTTTGTTATATTTAAGGCATTTAAAGGTATGTAAATTATTAAGAAGAGTTTTGTAAGAAGCATATCAGAAAGAAATGTAAGTTTGGATGAAAAAAAGGAGACCTACTATGCAAAAAATTTGTATACTACTACAAACTGCTAGGATTTTTTTTACAAATGGGAAATAAAGGTTAATTTTTGCTTTTACTGTAAAACCCTGCTGCCCAAGATAAAATCTCATCCTCACAGAGTCACAATTATTGACACTATTTGGCATTACTCTTGACTTTTTAGGCACACCAAGATGTACTTTCTCTGCTGAGACAGACTTCTTAGGTACCTTGGATGCTTTAAAGATATTAGTCTACTTTTAAGAGATATAAAAGTAAAACATGCAATATACAGAAATAAGACAAAACAGGTAGATGCATAAGGACACTCTGACAAGAGTTATGTGTTCTGAAATCTTTCTGTGGTTCTATCCCTCTGGTAAATAACAGTTCAAAGTGACTTTCTTGAGGATCTTTCATCATGCAGTGGTGACATGCCACAGAAACTGATAGTTCAGGCGGTCTTCTACAATAGCTGAATGAATTATTTGGTATAATTTCTGTGCCTAATGCAATTTCCATTCAAAATTAAATCAATTGACCCCAGAGATTAACATGAGCAATGTGAAAGAGGAAGCGTATACAGTTTTTGCTTGAGTATTTATAGAATATCTGAGGCTGTTTAGAGTACCTATCAACACCCTTAAAGTGAAAATATTTGTCCTATAAATCTCACTGCATGTTGACTCAGCTAGAGTTTTCCATATTTTTAGACCCCTTAACTAGTTTCTGATATAATTACTACATCACCACGATGCATTACTCTTGTGTAGAAGAAATTGACAATATCAACTAATTTTTATTGATTTGACAACAAGAACAAAAGGAACACAAGAAACTTGAACAAAAAGGAGAAGAATAAGATATGTTAGTCTATGTTTTTCACAGGTGAAACTTCTGACATTTTAGGCAAAGGGACAGATTTCTCTTCAGGAAAAAGGGTTTTTGGAAGTTCAGGTACTTGAAAGATATTTACTGATTTTATCTTTGATTTTAATTTCATGATGTAAAGACAAGTTGAGAAACAGGAAAAGGGACATACACAACATAAATGCCACAAATCTGACACAAGAGAACCATGAACTACTAAATCAGAAGTGATGTAAGAAACAGAAAAGATGTTATTAGTGAAAGACCTAAGTTCTATTATGCTATTGAAATACCTTTAGATGGTGGAGATTCTGGTCTTTTAGGCACAGGAGTGGGTTGTGGTTTTTTAGGCACAGCAATAGGCACTTTTTCTTCTTGAATACCTTTCTTAATCACTGTGGGCACTTTAAAGATATTAGTTCATTTTAAGAATTTATGTAGAACAGAAAGACAAGTCATAAAAAGACCCAAGTTTGTAATGTAAGTAAAGTACTGACAGAATTAGCACAGATGTTAATTATCTGGAACAATAACAACCATGAACATGAATAATTTAATTTTCCTGGAGTTCTACATTCCAGGAAATTTCAGGAAGAGATGATGAGGAAGAAATGTACCTCTAGGTGCTGGAGCCTCTTCTTTTTTATGAACAGTAGAAATTTCTTCCTCCACATGCATCTCCTCATAAACTTCATGTACTTGAAAGATATTAGTTTAAATACTTAAATTAACTTGGAATACTTCAGAAAACAAGACAATGTGAAAGATAAAGAACAAATACCATAAAATATTCAAGCTCATCTTAAGATACACTGTTCTGTTTTATATCTACCCTTAAAATTAGGATTATTTTAAATGAGGGAAAGAAAAAATCTCATACTCTTCCCTGAAGTGACCTCTGGAGCTTGCAAGAAGGACGATATATGGTATATCCTAAACCGATCTAATTAATTGAGTGCAAAGAGATAAGCTCTGTCTAGCTAAGCTCTGTCTTTTCTCTTCCACCCACTTCCTGCCCCCCGTCCCTGACTTGGATTACTATCAAGTAGCAAGGTCCCTTGCAATTGTCTCTTTTGCACATGAAGTTAATTTTGCCCTTAAGAGCAACTACAGGTGTTATAATTTTTATTTTTATTAAATTAATTTTATATTGTTGCCACTAACTAGAGCTGGTGCCTAAACTCTGGTTTATGATAGACAGAATGTTCTCAGAATTATTAAAGATTTACATATGACAACATTTTTTCTAATCTATCAAATCCTACTAAAAAATGTTTATACCTTCAAGGTATGAAGCTTCTTCTTTAGGCAGAGCAGGAGGTATTTTTTCTTTGTGGACAGCTTTCTTTGGTACTTCAGGAACTTAAAGAATAGTGCTTTATTTTAGAAATTTGCACTTTGAAATAAGTGTTATAGTTTTGCAAAACAATAAATATTCTAGTAGACTAATATGAAAACACATGGTATTAACCTTTGAATAGAACTCAAAAAGTTCACTGGGTTTTTTTGCTCTCAGAATTTACAGGTCTGTATTTGCCCTTCTCTGAAAAGGTGGTAATAAGGGATTTTTTTTTTCCATATCAAACCATCTTTAGGAATTTTGGCTATTAAAAGAATTTTGTTTTGAACTTTCAAAATTACTTATAAAAGCAATGGGAAACTCCATTACAATTAACTAAATGTCATGTTTCAAACATCTACAGAGTTCTCCAGTACTGAAGTTTATTACAAAACTATATTTCTATGGGGAATAGGTTATGGCTTATATTTTGCTCTAAAAAAAAATTAAATTCTTACTTTAATTCTGCCTTTATTAAAACCCCTGACATGATTGCAAAGAGCGATTGAGCAAACAAGTTTCTGCTGCAACCTTTTAGATTTTTTAGAAGTATTATTCAAGAAAGTATTTTGGGAAATAGAACACAAGACAATAACTGAAAAAAATAAAGCTAATACCAGGCCCTACTGTGAATTTCTTGTCTACTAAATTTCTTTGATTTTGTCTGATTTTGTCTTTTTAAAATTTAAATTCTTGATGCAGAATGTATCAGTCCATTTAGGCATCTGCTAACACAAGACATAAATAAGAAATGATAGAAACTCTTCCTCGATTTTTTTTCCAGAATGAATTATTCTGCTCTAAAAATTGTTTGTTAGCTTAATGACTGAAGAAAGATGTAGAAATACTTTCTGAATTCTTTTTAAATGTTTGCAAAATGACTATGTTTTTAATCTCTGATCTTCCAGTATGTATCCTTTCTTTCTAAGATAAGAACAAACAAACAGAAATTTTAGTCTTCCAAGAAGAGGTCAAGTGGGAGAAAAAAATGTGTATAGCACCTGTTCATACTGTTCTAGAAAAACAACTATATTTGGTTCTCAGTTGCTACCTCACTTTTGAAAGAAGCTAGTGAAAAACTATTTGGAGGTCATGTACCTTTATCTGGAGGAGCTTCTTCTGTAGGTACAGTAGCAGCAATTTTCTTTGGTGGGATGGTTTTCTTTGTTACTGCAGGTACTTCAAAGATATTATATTTTTTAAAGAATGTTATACCATACAAAATGTAAGCAACAAAGACACAATACAGACACATAGTATCTAAGGAAACATTAGAATGCACACATTAAATAACAGATTAGCACACAGAACAATGAAGACAGATAATTAATTTGTAACAAATATAGTGCTTTAAAATTGCTCAACAGTTGGTGTACCTTTAACTGCTGGAACTTCTGTGTCACTAGGAACAGTAATGGGGACCTTTTCTTCTTTTGGAACTTCTTCATAAACTTCAAACTCTTTGAAGATATTAGTTTATTTTACATATTTTAATATAATTTACAAGACAGGATTAGACAGACAATGTATAATACAGAAATGCAGTCATGCAAATGGACAAAGAGCTATTTGAGCATAAATTATTCATATTATCTCACTTTAGCCTGATCATCTACATGCTATTGATAGAAGTGACCATTCCCAATCAGTTAAAGTTAACAAAAGTATTTATTTTATTTTATTGTTACTTAGAATTGTAATTGGATTCTAGATGTTCTCATCTGGCATTAACTATCAGTAACCCAGTCCAAAAATAATTAGGGTTCACATAAATCACAGAATCACTAGGTTGGAAAAGGTCCACAGGGTCGAGTCCAACCATTCCTATCAATCACTAAAAAATGCCCCTCAGCACTTCATCCACCTGTCCCCTAAACCCTTCCAGGGAAGGTGACTCAACCACCTCCCTGGGCAGCCTGTTCCAATGCCCAATGACCCTTTCCATGAAAAAATTTTTCCTAATGTCCCACCTGAACCTCCCCTGGTGGAGCTTGAGGTCATTCCATCTTGTCCTGTCCCCTGTCACTTGAGAGAAGAGGCCAGTACGCTCCTCTTTACAACCTCCTTTTGGGTAGTTGTAGAGAGGAATAACACCACCCTTAGTCTCCAGGCTAAACAACCTCAGCTCTCTCAGCTGTTCCTCATAAAGCCTGTTCTCCAGCCCCTTCACCAGCTTTGTTGCTCTAATCTGGACTCGCTCCAGAGCCTCAACAGCCCAGAACTGCACACAGTATTCAAGGAGCAGTCTCACCAGTGCCAAGTACAGAGGGAGAATAACCTCCCTGGACCTGCTGGCCACGTCATTTCTGATACAAACCAAGATGCCATTGGCCTTCTTGGCCACCTGGACACACTGCTGGCTCATGTTCAGTCAGCTGTCAGCCAAGATGGCTCTTAAACCAGTGTCTGCTTAAGATAATTTCTTAGGTCCAGCGTGGCTAAAGCACTTTCTTGGATCAGAAACTCAGTTTATCTCTTAGCTATATTTCTCTCTCCCATTAATAGAGGGGAAAAGAACATTTTAAAAACACTAAACTGTAACTAAATTTGGAGGGAGATAAGATCTCAAAGATATGAATGGGAGTTACTTTTAAATAATCAAAAATGAATTGAAACTGCCTCATATTTTACAGAACAATCTAGGCATGAATTGATATAATCTCTGCAATATAATGCTCACTAAATATGTCTTTGATGTACCTTCATACAAAGGAGGCTCCTCTTCCTTGGGAATAATGGTGGGTAATTTCTCTTCAAGGGCAGGCCTCTTATGAAACTCAGGAACTTCAAAGATATTAGCTTTCTTTTAGTAACCTCAGAAAAATTTTCAACTTTTAAAATACCAAATAAAAACAAACCCAGAAAACTAAGTTCTTTTAAGGTCTCGTATGCTGTGCCTTTTTGAGAGTGAAATAAAAAGTTCTAGAACTGTCCAGCTGAAGCTCTTAGTTATGTGAAGAAGTTTACAGTTTGTGCTCTCAAAGAGCATGTCATTTGCTTTTCTCCCTGTATCATCATGCTTTTCGTTCTGATATGTGTAAAAGCTTTAATGGTATTAACTTACTAACTATTGCCCTATTACTTCTCCACCAATATCATGACTAATACATTGGCTTCAAAACTTCAGTTTAAATTCACAACTATAGTACAAATACAAAAGCACTGAAGTACTGATAGAGTCAACACCAATACCTTCTTGGCATGCTTTTGTTAATGAATAAATGCAATTACTCTTTAGCACATGTATGGCGTCTATCTGAAATATTTGTCTCAGAGTTTTCAATTTATCACCAAGAGCTGAATCTGCACTTAGAGACTAGATGCTCTGTCTGTGGTGTAATGAACACGAGGATGATTTTAGAAGATGTTAGCTGGGGAGAATGACACAAATATTTCCTTTCCGTAAAATCTCATATTCAAAGTTTCTTTACCTTTAATTGGTGGAACTTCTATTTCAGTTTTATGTGTAAGTTTCTTTTCTTCAGTGACAGTTCTTTTGGGAATGGCTGGCCCTTTAAAATATGATTTACTTTTAGGTCTTTCAAAGTTATTTGGAAGAAGTTAGGAAGAAGAGAAAATCAAACAAGGAAGACTCATGAAACAACAAAAGACTAAATGCGTCCTGAAAGATCATCTAAATTAATGTTGAAGATTAGACAGACAAATAACACATTAAAAAGATGGCCATACATGTAGATGGTGGAATCTGGGGTTTTTTTTCAGAAGAAACAAAATTATACTTTGTTTCCAAACTACGTTAACATGTAGCTTAATGATAGAACACACATCTTTTAAAATAACTGTCACAGATTTTAAACAAATGACTTTAAACAAATGACTTGAAAGCAACAGACAAAAAAAGACTCAACTACAAACAGCTGAAAAAACCCACTGTGGGGACATAAATATGTGTGCATCTTTCTTAACAAGTAATGAAGACAAAAGACAGAAACAAGAGTTCATGATTCATGACAACAATGCAGAGGAATTATACCTTTAGCAGGTGGAGTCACTTCCTTTTTAGGAACAGCAGGTAGTACTTTTTCTTTTGGAGTAGGTTTCTTTTGCACTGCTGGCACTTTAAAGACATTAGTGGTTTTTAAGGACTTTTGCAGTATGAGTATCATGTAAGAAAACAAACTAAACAAACAGCAAACAGTGCAAAGTCTCAGAAAATTTGGAAAAATAAAAAAAAGGAATGTCCTCAGTTGCTATTGAATGACTTATCTGGACTATTTTGCTTGGATTCAGATAGCTAGTCTTTAGCACTCACTGAAAGAAAAATGCTGCTCTTGCTGGGCGAATTTTTTACAAGGATAAACCTTATCAATTAGGTTTCATGAATTATCATCTCTAATTAATGTCAGCTAGGAATATGATAAGGTTTTAATTTCCTATCAAATAACTCCAAGTCTTTATGCAGAAAAACCCAACCAACCCAGACTTTCCCACTGTTTATTATCATTATGATAATTTGTATGGGAAACAACTGTAAAAATTAGCAAAAATTCCTGCAAATATGTGCTCTGAACAGAAAATTACAGAGCTCCAGACAGTAGCTCTACTAGCATTCACTAACAATTACTACTCATAACACTTATCTTTTGCAGAGCCTGATACAGGGAACATCTTTTAAGTCTGTATGTACTCTAAAATATGATTTGGTTGAAAAATGTCCAAGTTTCTGGGAATTCTGTAGAAAACTAGAGTCTCACTGATGTGGTCCTATATCTCAAAAGACTTCTATTAATTTATTGTTTTCAATGATAACTTATGAAATGTAACTAGTACTGTGATGGCAAAAATTAAATCTTGATGGTCCTGCCTGCAGTTCCTTTGTCCTCAGAAAGTATACTAATTTTTCTCAGTTTTCATTTGTTAAATAAATATTATTTTTTTAACAACTTAATGCTGTCTTTGACTGCACTGTGAAAGAAAGCTAAAGATCTAGCAGTCAAATTGGAATAGGTAAATTACTGGATTTGGGGATTTAGAGACTCAGGAAGAAGGCTATGTTTCAAAATTTATCTGATAACTGGTGTACCTTTAGCTGGTGGAGCTTCTTTTTTAGGAACAGGAACAGGTACTTTTTCTTCTGGCAGAGGCCTTTTAGGCATCTCAGGCACTTTAAAAAACATTTAATTATGGATTTTAAGTTATTTGTGAGAAATTACAACAGATACAGCAAGCAGAGCAACTACTCATTTGTAGAAGAACCATCTCATAATTCATGCAACATAATTCATGAACAGCCACTTATCTTAGAGTTCTTGAGTAATAATAGCTAAGGAATATCAGTGTATATCTTTCTGGTACATTTACATGCACTTTCTGTTTGGCATGAGGGATTGTGTTATAAATTTAAATGATGAGAGGGAAGGTCCTAATGAGTTTTAGTATCTCTGTAACACATAGGAGCTTAACTGAGCAAAAGAAAAAACATTGACATATAAAAATATTTAATTAAGGCTGAAGCTGAATTGTATCAGATAATTATTGTTTACTTTGCTTGTGTCATGTCTACACTGTCTCACTCTTGGGCAGTCAGATGTGGAATCCTCCCTTTCCACTCTGAAGGGAAGAATTCCTTAGCAAGGAGTAGGAGAGAAACAATCTTTGAATGGGTTTATCACTGCCAGCAACAGACTCACACAGTACTACAGATGAGGAAAAATATAAATAAAAACACAAAGGCTTAAGCTGGAAAGTCAACAGACTAGAAGAACAAAGAAATCATGACTTGATGTACCTATAGCTGGTTGGATTTCATAAGCCTCTTCATATATCTCTTCATATTTCTCATAGACCTCTTCCTTCTCCTTAAGCTTGTACTTTTCATAGACATCATCTTTCTCTGCATTTTCCTCTTCATATTCCTGTTCCTGAATCTCCTTATATCTCTCAGGTTCTTCAGGTTCCTCATATGCCTCAATTTCTTCTGTTTCCTGAACTGTCTCAAACTCTTCAAAACTTTCATATGTCTCATACTTCTCATATTCTTCATATGTATACTCATACTTCTCCATCACAGGCGTTGGAACTTTTTCCTTCTGGGCAAGTTTCATGGCTGCTTCACGTGCTTTAGAAACAGCATTATTGTTAATATCTTACAATTATTTATCTTTTCTTATACAACTAGTCAAGATGGTCCATATAGAACATAAAATGTATATGCTAAGCATAAGCTTCATTAAAATATAGGAATGTGCTCCTGAAACAGTACATATATTATAAAAGATTTTAGGAATGAGGAGGTAAAAAACATCTCTGGAATAATAAGTAATATATCCATACCTTTAGTTGGTGTTGGTTCTTTGGGTTTGGGCACAACTGCTGGCACTTTCTCTTCTGCAACAGCTCTTTTATGCACCTCAGGGACTTTAAAGATATGGATTTCTTTTAAGAATTTTTTTTAAAAAACACCTTCAAGCAGTAGAAGTAAAAAAAGGCACAAGAAACAGAGCTTTGTGGTTCTACAATGTGGACACTGATAATGAAGATTTTTAACATAAATTCATGCAGAAATCTCATACAACAAAGGCAGAAGAAGTTAGAAAGAAGAAGGCCAAGAGTATTTTTAGCATAAATCTTAATTATAGTTCGGAGTACATATACCTTTTGCAGCTGGAACTGCTACTTTTTCAGGGGAGACAACAGGTACTTTCTCTTCAGGAGTAATCTTTGGTATCTTGGGTACTTTAAAGAAAATGCCTAACTTCAGTGTTCCTTTGCACAATTTTTAAATAGACACAAACCCAGAAGCTTACAAACAGCAGAACAGAAATTTACAAACAGTATAGGGACAAACATAGTACAAGACAGACATACTAAAACATCCCTTGCTAAACCCAGCTTGTATGAAGAATGTTATACGCTAATGATATCAGCATTTACAAGCAGTAATACCTTTGGCTGGTGGAGCTGGAACCTTTTTAGGAACAGTTTCTTTCTCTTCGGGAACAGGTTTCTTTGGCACCTCAGGCACTTTAAAGACATTTTTTTTATTTTAAGAATGTCATCCGCCAGTAGTAAGAGAAAGACAACAGAAAACGTGTACAAACAGACATAGTGAAATAAGAACTGCTCCGCAGAATGCATTTTAATTATTGTAAAGATAACACAGAAATATAAACAAGATCCAGAGGCTGACTTCTTGAACAAGTCAATTCATTTTAGAGCTTATTTTTCACTAAGAATTTGACAGGCACTCAGACATCAACAAAAAAGACAGCAGGTACACAAAACTAACATAAATAACAAATAAAAGAAAATAAAATAGAGACACTGAATGAGAATAACAACACGTATTTTTCCCAGATATTAATTTATGTACCTTTTGCTGGAGGAAGCTCCAGTTTCTTAGGAGTGGGTACGGTCATTTTTTCTTTCGGGATAGGTTTCTTAGGAACCTCTGGCTCTTTAAAGATATTGTTTTGCACAGATATTTTAAAATTACTTTCAGAGCATTAGAAACACAAAAAAATCCACATTAAAAAAACATGAAACAAGATCACAAGCTCCCCCAAAGGAGCAATAAGATTTACATGCATCTTAGAACAAGAGATAAAGATGAATTTTAATGAGACCAGAAGATCTCAGGAGGAGCTTCCAAGAAAAGGTCATGTACCTTTTGCTGGTATAGTTTCCTCTGGAATAGTTTCCTCTTCTTCCTCTTCAGGAACAAAAATGGCAACCTTTTCTTCTGGTACAATTTTCATTGCCTTCTCAGGCACTTTAAAGACATTGTTTTAAGAACTTCAGTATCACAACGTCACAATGAAAAATTCATAACATAGAACGAAACGACACCAACTTTAAAGTAACAATGATAATAAAAATAAGGGAAACTCTTTTAGATATTTTCCACTTCCTGAAAACAACAATGTCAATTGAATTATAAGGCTTATGTGAGAATTAGCTCTTTTGCCCAGTTGGTAACTGCACAGCAACATTGCCAATGGAAAACATTAGCAAGATATGCTACAAGAAAGAAGTTGTAGAAGATTGTTAGCATTTAATTTTTTACATGGAAATCTTCCAATGTCTGTTTTTCCATTTTTCTGAAAAATATTAGCTGCTGAGGTAGAATTTGTTAAGCACCAAAGGATGGCCTTTGCAATAGTCTGCCTCCACTTTGAATTTCACATTTAGGATACGACTTCTGGTTATTCGTACAGTCTGTTATGATTTGATTTAATTTTTCTACAAATTTAGCTAAAAGGCTTGAGATTTTAGTATACTCTCAATGTATATGTCGGAATGATCTCCTTGTACTAAAGAATTTCCCGGAAAGGGACCAGAAAATATTCCCGGTATTTCATTTAAACAATTTAAATTAGTTTAAACATTAGTTCTGTGTAAGAACATCACAATGAATTATCCCATTCACAGCACTTAAAGTGGAAAACAATCAGATCATTCAAGGCCTGATTGTCAAATCACTGAAGTCAATAAGGAAGTTTGCAATCAAACTCTGCCTGAGACCTAACACTGCTCACTGAATGATACAAGTAGGGTACTAGAACCAAGGATCTGAATTTACTTAACTATAAATTGATTTTTAAAATGAGGTCCCACTGAAATATGAGAATACAAGGGAAGTAGTATCTGTGAATACCACAATGGGATATACCTTTAGCTGGTGGAATTTTCTTTGCTTTAGGAACTGCCACCGGCATTTTTTCTTCTGGGACAGGTCTCTTGGGCACCTCTAGCACTTGAAAGACATTGTTTTGATAAGAAATTTTCAATTACTCTTAGAGTATCAAAACTATTACAAACAAAGAACAAATTCACACAGACAATAAGATGAAGAAAACTCTTCTCAGAAAGATAAGTAAGGTGTACAACCAGCTTAAAAGAATCAACAAAGATTAAGATATTTTAATGAACTGATCAAAGATCTCTGATAATTTTCAAGCGGGAATGGTCTACCTTTTTCTACTATCCCTGGAACTGCTTCCTCTTCCTCTTCCTCTTCCTCTTCTTCTTCAGGAACAAAAATAGGTACCTCTTCAGGGGGAGCTCTTAGTATTTGTGGCACTTCAGAAATAGCATTTAATTGAAGAAAACTTAGACACAACATCAGAAACCAAGAGACAACTTACACAGAAGCTAAAGAGTATGAATTAGCAAGTACATTTGTCACAAACTGCTATGATACTTCAGTTAAATTCTAGTAACAAAAACACAGCAACAATAAAAAACATCAGTTCTAAGAAGAGATACCTTTGGCTGGTGAAGGCTCTGGCTTTTTATGTACAGGGACAGATACTTTCTTTTCCGGAACTTTCTTGAGAGCCTCAGGCACTTTAAAGACATTTTTGCGTAAGAAAATTTTCAATGTATCAAAAATACAGTAATACTATAATTATATAACTGATATTAAGATAGTTACACAAATATTCTAAAATTTGGTTGTATGTGAAAGATAAAAGTAGTTTTATGCATGCACAGATGTAAACTTACAAACGTACAGACTACAGCATTAAAAATTGGCGTAGTGAGGCTAAAGGGGAAGTCTGGCTGTTTAGGTACGGCATTTATCTTTTGGAGCATTTGTTTTTGAAACAGTGAGTAATTTAAATAATTTAGATATTTAAGATCAAAAAGACAGAGACAATACAAGACATAAACATAGACATTTTCAAAACATAGAATAAGCATAGCTCCCATGACTAACAGCAACAGCCACAATACAGTGTCCTGATTAAACATAGGTCAGTGAGTGGTTCAAGTATCAAACACACAAGTACAAAGAATGGGATTGTAACTTGTAGTCTTCTATAGCCGAAGAAACAAAACTAGAATTATGCAGTTGAACAAGAAACTACTGTACCTTTGGCTGGTGGAGGTTCTACTTTTTTAGGCACTGGGACAGGCACTTTCTCTTCTGGCACAGGTTTCTTTGGCACTTCAGGCACTTTAAAGATATTATTGTAGTTTAAGAATTTCATTTTTGAACCATAATGTAGAGAACAATTATATGTTTCAATAAAGTCGAATGACAAAAAGGAACACTGAAGAATAGAAAACTGTACTGTACATTACATTAAAGAAAGAGAAAAAGCAAACAAAGATTGATTTTTCTTTTTTTAATCACATTCAAGCGAGAGCTGATATACCTTTGGCTGGTGGAAGTTCCTTCTTTTTTGGTACAGGAACCTTCTCTTCTGGCACAGGTTTCTTTGGCACTTCTGGAACTTAGTAAGATATTATTGTAAAAACCTTGGTGTAAGAATCTAAAACATCATGATGTACAAGCCAGTGACAATAAACAATTTAAAACAAAGAACCACAATACTTAGGAACAAAAATCCTCTTAGTATCGTATTCTTTAACACCAGTGAGAAGATAATTGGAGACTGGAAGATGTTTTTCATCATAGATTATTACAAGTTCATATACCTTTAGCTGGTGGAGCCTCCTTCTTCGGCACTTGGACTTTCTTTTCAGGTACAGGTTTCTTCGGCACCTCAGGCACTTAAAAAACATTATTTTGGTTAAAAAAATGTTAACCATAAGCTATACAGTACAGAAGAGAAACAAAAAGTCAAACAGCACAAACGTATCATATGAAGAGTCCACTTCAAACAGAACAGAAAACAGTAAGGATCAAGAAAGGTATCTGAAAAATACTGTGAATTACAAATTCAAAGGATATCAGCTAATATAAAGAGACAAGATATACCTTTTACTGGTGGAGCTTCTTTTTTCTTCAGAATAGGTATTTTTTCCTCTGGAACAGGCTTCTTGGGAACCTCAGGCACTTGAAAGATACATCAATGTTTTAGGTATTTACTTCTAAACCAACAGGAACATAAAGTGCAGGCAAGCGTCACAAATACACACCCAAAACATTCAGGTACGATTTTACATGGTCTGATCATTAAGACAAAATAAAATAGCAAACGGGTTACATTGACTACTATAACGTCCATTATCCCAGCTCAGGTATTGAGGTACTCAGTAAAAATATTTTTAACTTCAAGGGCTTTTTGCTGATCAAAAGATTGAATTAAGACAGAATGTGACTTTTTAGAGCCAGCTATTGAAGAAGATTAAGATTTATGGTGGGGAAACCTGCAAAAGGACAGTTCCTCTGACTTTTGGGTGTTTACCATAAACATTGTAATAAGGAACTGTTTAAGTGCTGTGTTAGATATTTAGTGGCTTTAAAACTTCCTATCCTAACAGTTCTCAGTCATGTAATAAGTTGCATTTGATCATATTAAATAAGATAATTTTATATATGTATTTAACATATATTGCTGATTCTGTTTTCTTCCTCAGAAACTTCTAAGTTCTTTCTGCACGTAAAACCAAGTACATCAGGCTTATGAACTTGTTTATTCCAAACACAGATTTATGGACAGTAAATAGCAGTACTTTGTACCACAATTTGTTGGGCAATGGCAATGTTTGTGAGTAGTTTAATTTGACAAAGAAAAAATATCTACTTTACTGCAGTGAGGCAAATATTTCAACTCTGATGTATCTTAACATTTGTTTGTACCCCAAAAACCAGAAATACCCATAAAATCCTGAAATACCTATAAAACAGGAGAGTAATCCCAGTGGCTCTGACCATACTGAAGAAAACCCAAAGCACATATAAATTAAGCTTAACTACTATAATAATGTTAAAGGAAATTTTAGCTTACTCTAATCTTTCTGTTCGGGATTAATCTGCCTTTTGTAGTGTACAGCCTGGACTTTTGTTTACTAGGAAAAAAGTGCTAATCAATATGTCAAAATTCTAGTGCAATATGAAATATATTTTTGGCATTCATTAATTAGTGAAAAGAAATTCTAGGCTTCTTTTTGAGGGAAGAAACACTATGGAATGATTTGAATCAGGACTGGAAAACATACTTTAAAAATATTTTAGATTATTATGTAATTTTCAAAATTCAGATACAGTTAGTCTATATTTTTATATTACAATATAGAGAGAGTTTATTACCAAGATCATGGTGTAACCTAGTTGTCTCCTCTAAGGAGTTACTAGTATGTTCATCCTATACTTATTATGTTGAAAATTTGGACCAGGACCAAAAATTATTATTATAAGGAAAACAACTAAAAATAAGAGTACTCAAAGATGGCAATTTAACTGTACTTTTATATCTCTGCTTTCCATGAAAGTATTTTATTCACTTCAAGAAATAAATAAGCAATACCTATAAGGTTTTCAAAGATTTTTGAGAGGAAGTCAGTGCAACTTCTGTTCCTAATCAACTTATTTTCGAGTACCCTACCTATATACTGTAAAAAAAAAAGTTTTTTGTCTGTGATTGCAGAATTCTCATGAATATTTCTGAGTATTTCAAGCACAGTGTGACAGCAAAATTGGGCCCCAGGTGAGGACGAAATAATGGTCAGTTAAATTTTCTTAATGGGTTGTACAGACTTCATATGAAAGTGGAATGAACATGTATGACATGCAACATGTAAATTTACAGAGATAGGAGGAAAGAGTAGATATACAGCCATCATGCATTTTCTACACTCTATACTAGTCATCAGACATCTTGAAAAAAGACACTCTGTAAAGTACACTGGGACATATTAAAGCAAAAATTTGGTACATTAATGGGATGAAAAAAAAATTACTTTTTCTCACAAAAATCCTAAGATTAAAGTATACCTCTAACAGGTGGAGGAGCCTCTTCTTCATACTGAGTAACTTCTGATTCTTCCTCTTCATACTCAGGAACTTCCTCTTCATAATAAGCAGTTTCTTCTTCGTAATGGGTGACTTCTTTGTCTTCATAATAAGGAACTTCATAATGAGGAACTTCCTCCTCATAGTGACTAACTTCTTCATAACGGTGCACTTGTTCCTTGTAATGGATAACTTCCTCCTTGTACCTGGTGGCTTCCTCCTCTTCATATTTTGGAATCTCTTCTTCCTCTTCATACTGAGGAACTTCAACATACACTTTTTCTTTTCGGACAACTGTCTTGACTGCTTCAGGCACTTGAAAAGATATTATTAAAAGAATCTTAAAATTTAGGAAATAGATCTTACTAATTATAAGGATCAAAATGCATTGTCAAACAAGAATTAACCCAAAGGAAGAACATCCCATAGAAAACAAACCAGTATTCACTGTACATGGAACATACAAGACACAAAAAACATTTACACTGTATTTCAAGACTCTATCCAGTATACCTTTGGATGGTGGTCTTGCCAATTTTTTAGGAGGATAAATTGGTGCCCTTTCTTCAATGATGGCCCTCTCTGGTATGTCCGGCACTTAAAAGATACAGTATATTTACATGTAAGAATTTTTTAAAGTGTTGCTTAAAAGTAAAAAAGTTCTTGGTCAAAACCACAAAAATAAACAGAAAATAGCTACAAACATCTTACAAATCCATGGCTGATCTGCAAACAACAAGGGTGCTAATTGACACTGGACATGTAGTTATGGAAGCCATTAGACTGATATTCTATTATGTAACAACAAACATTTTAAGATGCCAATATAAGCAACTGATATGAACCCTGCTTCAGCAACTTCAGACAGCAATGAAGTTGAGCTTTCTAATGGGCAGAACTCAAAATACAAATTCAAGAAATTACAAAATCACTAAATCCCACTGTCCTCTGTGGCAGCACTTCTTCACAGTAGTGACACTGCACTAAATCGATCAGGAGTCCTCAATTGTTGGTAACAAAAGATTTGCATAGGAAGCTCTAGATGAAGATAAGGGAGCACGTAGTGTATAAGAACTCTGTTCTAATTAAAGGCAAAATAATTAATTACTCAGTGAGGAAGGTGCTTTTTCTCTTTTCTTGATTGCTTTACAAAGTGGCTTATTTTTTCAGATACATCAAGGAACCATTAACTGTAAGAGCAGGAGTTTCCAAAAGATTAAGGTGTAAAGATGTTCAGGTTTTAAGATTTGTTCATTAAAGAATGCATGCTATGTTCAAGCACCTTGTTCTCCTTTTCATAACAGCAGTGCATGAGTCTTGTCTTTTGAGGCAAGTGTCTTGAAAATTTTTTAACCAATAAAACTGGAAAGTGCATGGAAAAATATCCTAGTATTTTAATATCTGGGGGACTACTGGGCTTGGGAAATTGGAGATTAATATTTTCTTAATAGATTGAAGATTTTTTTTTTACCATCTTCGGAGACAGAATTGATTCTTCCAGATTTCAGAATTCCTACATGCTTTCTTCATAACAAGCTACAGTCAGAGTAGGTGAGTGGCTGCCACAAGTCTTGATGTTTGCTAACTGGGTGTTATTTTGGGGGCAATGTGAAAACTGACCAAGTCTTTAAATGTATTCAGGCAGAGCTCTGCTTGATATCTTATTGTAAGAATCAGGAACATCTACATTTGAAATCTTAAACTAAATCTGATTTGATAACTGTGGATAATAAAAGAACTGGAGAAAAAACCTGCACTGTCCATGTCTGCCCTTGCCAGGAAGCTCAGGTTCATTTGGATTCTTCTGTCCTAGCTACAACACCTCTATTTGATATCCCATGGGATAACCATTGCATTTAATGACTTTCTGTTTTGACCCTTTTTTCCCCAGACCAACAGGACTATTACCCCAGCCCTACAGAAAGCCAATCAAAGTTCCTTTTCCTTCCTCTTTTTAGTACTCATGATCTGCTTGTCATGCCATCAAACTCCAATAGAGAGACTAAATAGGATGTTTAAATTCACATTAATGTGATTGTATTAATCTTTCATGATTGTTTTATCGGCAGCAGCAGATCTGAAAGCACTAAGTATGAGTTATCTTGCAGCTCATTTTTTTGCAAATCAACAGTTTCCTCCAGAAAGGATAGAACAATAAATTTTCTTTAGAAGCTGTGGACTATTCAAAACCCTTGAGTTTTCAGGTCCAATATAAGGGATTGTGTTAAGTGTCTCAGCCAGGCAGGCAGAGGCATGGGTAAAGGTTTTTAATTTGATCTTCAGATTTAGGTGAGGAATTGCTCTCACAGAACTGGAAAGGACAGGCTTTGTTTTCAGAAGAGAAAAACATGTTAATATAAATGAAGGAATAGGCTATCCTATTTCCCCTCAAGTCAGATACATGGCAAGATTTGCAAAGGAGCGAAATGGTTCCATTTCCAGACTTCCACTATGACAACAGTAGCAAGCCAGGAGTAAAGATTTAAACCTTTTGTGAGAATAGAAAGTACTTCACTTTCAGGACAACCTGATGATCTGCAGAAGACATTAAATTGTCTTTTGTTTTTTCAGTCCATGCATACCTGTATATGAAACCTCCTTTTCTGTGTGAAGAGAAATGGACACTTCCTCTGATAGAGCCCAGTGCTCTTCTTCTGTTGGTACTTCAAAGACAGAGACTAATGTAAATACTTTTCTCTGGTGGAGTATAATGTACAATAACAAAAATCCCATTTGGGGTTTCTTAGAAAACTAGTTATTATTTCCTGACACCTTTCATATGCAAAGTAATTGGAAAAATGTATCTCCAGTGTTTCTCAAAGACTCTGTTAAGGTTCCCCCGGGACTATAGTGAAACAGACTAGTGGACTTGGCAGTGTTAAGTTAATGGATGGACTTGAACTTAAGGGTCTTTTTCAACCTAATTGATTCTGATTCTAGCATTAGAACTTCAAGAAAGGTGTCAGCCTATCAGGCTTGAAGCATGAGGACGGTTTGTTCATAGATTAATCCATCAGTAGGAGTACCTTCTGGTGGTGGAGACACTTTTCTTTTTGGAACAGCAATGGATACTTTTTCTTCTCTGGAAATTTTCTTTGGCGCTTCTGGCACTTTAAAGATAGCAAGTGTGAGAATACTAAGTTCTAAAAGATGTCACACATTTTCTGAAGTTCAAGTGAAAGAATTACAGAGAAACAATTACATGCAAATAGTACTCATTTACATAGCACAGATATTTATAATAAACACAACAATCACACAAGACGTACAAACAAAGACATTTAGACGAACAGAGAAAATGACCAGCTGAAGATTCAATGCATAGCAGCTAAGTATGCATTAAATACAGTGAAGACTACTAGTGTGGAGGTTTCCAGGTATAAGTTCCCCAGATGAATTAGACAGTTTGAAACACCATACAATTTTAGTAACAGCAGAAAAATACTTAAAGATTAAAATCATAGCTACCAAAATAATACATATAATACTAGAATAGTATATATACACCTAGACAGACAGCACATTCACACATCATTTAATAAGATGAAATGGTTGAGATGAAAGTAAGATGTAAATATGCTTCTGGGCTCTTCAGAGTCATAATTAAACCACAGAACACCACACATACAGGAGACACAACAAAATCACCTTTCAAACACAAGAAAATCACAATAAAAAAGGATGTATTTTTAAGTTTGAAACACTTCACTGGATATTGACAATATTATAAAATACTGATAGATTTTCCCTAATTGTATTCATATTTGTTTAACTTTACTGGGTAAATATCTTCACTCTGCTTTCCAAAACTCTTAAGCACAGAGTGATCAATGGAGTCATATAGTGTCTAATAATGTAACGAATGCAGGTGTGCAAGTATTCTTTGTTACCTCTTGCATTCTTTGACCTGGGAGAAGACAAAGATCCTTTTAATTTATTATCAAGTCAGAAGAGACTGGGATTTGTTTAACCAGGCAGATGCTGATGCACAGGGACATGTGATATTTAGAAGCCTTCTCTACTTTCATATGAATTTGTATACATTTACCTGGTGGACCTGCCACTTTCTGTGAAATTGGAACAGGTACTTTCTCTTCTGGCATGGGCTTCTTGGGCACTGCTGGCATTTTTAAAGGAAAGAGTTCATTTTAAAGGATTTTGAATTAATCTCTGTTTATGAATGTAATCAAGAAAAAACACAAATGAAGAGACTAAACATTTCTTCAGGTGAGATTAAAAAAAGACAGCAAACACTGATCATTACGGTTTATGTCAGAAGACTAGACATTATAAATGTAAATCAGTATTCTGAAACAAGACTCCTCTGAAACATGATATACCTTTTTTTGGTGGAGCCTCCTGTTTTTTAGCAACAGCAACTTTTTCTTCTGTGACAATTTTCCTCTGCACTTCTGTCACTTAAAAATAATAAGTGTAAAAATATTTAATTGCAATGTTTGAAATGTAGACATATGTAAGTTTTTTCTACTTATCTGATTTTTTTTTAAAGAAAATGCTAAACAAAATTTGACAGCAACACAAACAAGACACTACAGAAGAGTGTACTTTACAGGCATAGCACAAAGATGAGTAAAAAGGGGAGATCCAGACAGATGTTGCAGGCACTAATGAACAAAAATTTATTTTAATTAAAAGGCCTAAACACAACTACTGTAAGTCTAAAGAAAAAAATCCCCATGATAATATTCTCAGTTTGTTTACCTATGGTGGATGGGGGCTGTTCTACTTCTGTCTCAAAAGTGGGTACCCATTCTTCTTCAGGTTCTTAAAAAAGATTGGACAATTTAAAAAAACTTAGGTTGATTTCACCAACATGGATAAGATAAAATAGCACGTAAATCTCAACAAGATAACACAGATCACCTTGTAGACAAATGGACATAAGGACATGTTTGATGTTTAGGAAATTCATATATAAGACACATTTTTATAAATACGCAGATATGTTAAAGATGAAATGCAGAACAAAAAGCATTTCTTGCAACAGGAACAAACCACCGATATACCTCTTGATGGTGGAGCCTCCATTTTTTTAGGCACAAGTGCAGGTACTTTCCCCTTAGGAACTGCTTTCTTATGAATTTCAGGAACTTTAGAAAAATGAGCAAGACAAGAAGGAAGATGAGAAAGAATATTAAGGTGTGATATTTGTAACTGTCTACTATCTCACAATGTGTTTTACTGAGTTAACATAAACAATACTTTTCATACTACAAGATAGAATAAGAAACAACTTTTCATCACTGGAAGCAGACACTACTCAAGTCAACACGAACAAACAAGACAGTAAGACAAATATTATTCCCTGGAAGATAAGTCATACAGATGAAGAACTGGTTTATACCTTTAACACCTGGAGCTTCCTTAGGGGCAGCTGGAACTTTTGGTTCAGGGACAATTCTTCTATGCTTCTCAGGCACTTTAAAAGATTACAATACGTAGTTTTACAAAGAGGAGTAGTATCACTATAGCATGCACACATTTCCAATAATAAAAATAAGTACAAATGGAGATAAACATATAGTGGCAACATAATGCTCAGAATGATGAAAAGCCCAATATTTTGTAATGAAAGAATGTATACCTTTAGCAGGTGGGGCTTCCTCTCTTTTAGGAACAGTTACCCTCTCCTCTATGTAGTAAGACTCTTCTTCAGTCACTTTAAAAGAGTAAAATAAAAAAAAATACTTCAGTACTTGACATCTATTAGTGATTTTATGGCCTTGGTAAGCAACAAAACATTTGTAAGACAAGAATAAGCAATGTGCTTATTTTATAGATTACAAAACCTACATTCAAATCATCCTACTCCCTCTGAAGCCAACAGAAAAACTCCAAGCAAAGTAAATGGAACTGAGACTGAGCTCTCATCTTGTATTTTTGTGGAATTTGAAAATGGTCAGCTTTTGAAGTATTAGATCAGCACTTTCCACTCCTCTCTCCACTAAGTCATTAATATTGGAATTTGTTTACTTTGAGAAAGCCTCTCTCAAATTCCAAGAAAATCCCTTGACTAAATCCAGTTCTTGAAAATACTTTCTACAGTGTCCTTGTGATGCAAATAGGGTCAACCGGTGTTACTGTCCTTCACAGCATTGTTACCACCAATAAATTTACAGATGAAAACTATTCATTTATTTCAGGATGAAATAGTCTGAGGAATTAGTAGTGCACCATGATATTTTGAAGGAGCTTTACTTCATCTATTCAACGTCGTGGAAGAGAAACTTTCAATGGAGAATTTCGTAAAAAAATGAAAAGAAAAAAAGAAGGGCTGATAATTCTCAGCATCCAAGAGATATCAAGTTATTCTCACTATATTGAAACAGGCTTTACTGTAATTTTCAAAATCAAGTAATAGAAATGTAGACATTCAGACGTTCTTAGCATCAAAATGTATAAGATATGAAATATAAATATATAATAGTAAATTTTTATTTATGAATGAGTAGATATTAATCCACACCATTAGTTTTGCCAAATACTTCTGAATTGTGTTTGTACCTTCAGAAATCTCTTCTCTGTGAACAGAAATAGAAACCTCCTCTGCTTCTTCTTCAGACCATTCTTCAACTGTTGGTTCTTTAAAGAGAATTATTAAGTTTAGTATTTTTGGTGGAGGGAAGGGTGAATTGATGGATAAAGAAGGGGAAGACCAACTTGACAAGTTTTATACAATGACAGACAGTTGTACAATACTGAAAGTGCTGCACACACAGGTATGTATGATTTGCTCTAAAAGATGTGTTTTGTCCATGCCCTATGTGCCCTATTGTTTGCTGTTTGATCTCACAAATATCCTTTACTCATCAACTGTCAGTCCATCAGAATGTCTTGGCTCCCCAAAGTTCCCCAATACAACAGCTGAGGTGGAGGAAATAAGTCAAAGAGTTAGTGGTTGCCCCTTGATCCAGCTACATGAAAGTAAGATGGACAGGGATGAGATAAGAAGGATAGGTCAAGAACTGAAAGTAAAATCTGACACTGCACATCTACAGATGTGACTGTATCAGCAAAACCATCAACTTGTTAATTTGCAGGAGACACACAGAAAATAACAGTGCATGTATTCATATGAATATACATTTGCATGTTCATATTTTAGACATAAACTTCTATATCTGCTTTTAAAAACTCATTTATGCTTTTTAGTACAGTATGTAGTATTGACTGGCTAGTTATTAGTGGGATATAAAAATGGTCAAAATGTTGATTTCAGCTTTCTTGAAGTATGTATTTTGTGGAATTATGCTAATTTAAAAAAACTGATTTCAGCCTGCCCTCAGTGTGAGACTGTGAACTAAAGACTTGTTAAGAAGCTAGCACTGGAGATAGAAATAGTTTTGTTATCTGCAGGGCTACAAAGAGCTTTGTAGAGAGTATGACAAGTGGATGCTTACAGTCATAATTTGTGGAATCTAATATGAATGGTATGCATCAATACTTCTTACTATTAGTTGATGAGTTCTGATCTCAAGATCATTGTATTCAGTGGCAGTCTCTATTCATGTCAATGTGATAGGACACTGGCATTCAAGACTGAAATGGTAAGTGGCACTCAAAATGTTCAATAAAAAATAACTAACACAAAACTTTTGTATACATTGATCTCAGTTTTAGAAAAACAAACTTGTGGACAAATCACATTTCTCACTATTGTCTGTTTGTAGTGTACCTTCAGGTACTGGGATTTCCTCTGGAATGGCAACAGACATTCTTTCTTCTGTAATAAGTACTCTTTCTTCAAAAGTGGCTCTCTTCTGCACTTCAGGCACTTTGAAAGATAGTAATATTAAATGTATGCTATCCTAATTCCATTCTGAATGCAACGTTGCAAAGTGCTATATTTAAGATCATAAAGAATTGCTTAAGGGTACTGAGCATATAACAAATAACAGGGATTCAATACTTAGAAACAGTATTTTGTAAGTATCACACAACACATGACATGCTGTAATGATTCACAGTCAGTAAATCAGAACAGAATAATTCACAGGGGAAGCACAAATCAATGACTGATAACAATACGGAACAAATAAACAGAGGCTGAGAAAAAGTATTCTTTCATTCTGCTGGAAAGCATACCTTTTGCTGGAGGTGCCTCAGCTTTTTTAGGAACAGCAGGAGCTACTTTTTCTTTAAGGACAGGTTTCTTAGGAACTGCAGGCACTGAAGAAAAAAGTATTTAGTTTTAGGTTTTAGGACCTATAAAGTGCAAAACTGGCAGAAGTATCACATAACAGAAATGTATCATTTCAAAAGATTATACACGGACGTATTTTGCTTACAAAACACAACAATTGAGCAAGCTGAGACAAATGCAATGTCCTGAAGACAACAATAAACAACATTATAGTGAACAAAATTGTACCTTTTGCAGGTGGAGCTTCTTCAACTTTAGGAACATGTGGTATTTTTTCTTCTGGAGCTCGTTTCTTAGGTATTTCTGGCACTTCAGAGACATGAATTATAAAATTAAGTAACCAAAAATACAGGTATTTTAAGACTGCATCATAGAATCATAGAATAGTTAGGGTTGGAAAGGACCTTAAAGATTATCTAGTTCCAACCCCCCCGCCATGGGCAGGACATCCCACTAGAACTGCATCAACAGCAGTTATCCAGAAAACTGACAGAAAACATCTATAGCTAAGGTAGCTGAAGTATAACTAAAACCAGATTCACTTAACAATCTAAATTGAAATTGGACATGAACAAGATGCTTAAGATAACAAGAAAAGAATTTTATTTAAGTGTACCTTTAGGTGGTGGAGCTTCCTCTCTTTTTGGAACAGCAATTTTTTTCTCAAGGGGAGCTCTCTTAGGCACCTCTGGCACTTAAAAATGATAAAATGTAAGATAACTGAATTCTATACTTCAAAGATGTGTTATGCATTAATCTGTATTTAAGAATATCAAGATGCACCAGATAACACTTTCATACACTTAACATAGAAAGGTAATAGACAAGAGCAACACACATTTGAAAAAAATAAAAATGAAATCAGTCTCTCAAAGCCTATAAAGTGCTTTAACACAGATTTCTTAACTGAAGAAAGAGCTACTCAAGTACAATTGGCCTTAAAAACTGTTACATATGCACAGAGAATTATACATATAAAATAAATTTCTAACACAAACATGTTTACACGTAGGCTAACAAAAAATAAATAAAAAGATATTCAACAGGTACATGTACACTCCATCACTAAGTATGCCTTTGGCAGGTGAAGATTCTTCTTTGGGAAGAGGAAAATGAACTTTTTCTACAGCAGTTTTTTTAGATACTTCAGGAACTTTAAAGGTATTAAAATTTAAGTAATGTTTCTAAGGCTTTTGAGTTGGTCTTATATGAGAACAGACATACAACATAACACACAAAGACTGTATCACATGTTTATGTAGAGAAGTGAATAATAGTTAGAAAAACTGCACAGTAGTACAGGACTGGTTAAAATCCACATGCAAAAGGCGCTCTACCTTTTGCTGGGGGAGCCACCTCCTTTTTAGCAACAGCAACTTTCTTTTCTGGAAGAGGTTTCTTAGGGACTTCAGGCACTTCGGAAAACATTGTTAAGGTGAGAGAGCTTTAGTTTTGGACCATTTATTCAGATATCAGTAATACAAGAGTGCTTTATAAAACATAGTGTTTGGACAAGAAGATGAGCACTGAACACAATACAATGTACCACCTCTTGGACAGACAGTGGACTATATGGGAAAGACACTATGACAGTATAAAACTCCAATGTTTCCATTTCTGCACTATGAACTTTCACGACACCCCATTGAAGTAAAAATGCCAGACCCTTGTTGCAAAAGCCAAATACCCAAAGGGCAAAAAACAAGCACAAGATTATTAGGAAAGAGAAGGGCCGGAGCTGAGACAAGTGCAAGATATAAGGCAAGTTAAGGCCCAAATAAAAAAGTGAAAGTATGGAGATTATGTAAAGTCAAATAATGCAAATGGAGATACTGTAAAACCAAAGCCACATAGAGAGTAAATTCATAAATATATTCAGGAAAACATGAAGAATAATATAATGTTTTGGGATTTTTTGGTTTGGGGTTTTTTTTGTTTGTTTTACTAGGGAAGTAGAAATACCTTTAGCTGGAGTTTCTTTCTTAGGGACAGGAACAAGCTTTCTTTCTTCTGGAACATGCCTCTCTGGTATCTCAGGCACTTTAAAGAGATAAGTGATGAACACTTAGGAGACAGTAAAGATAGCTGGTAAGTCACAGTAGGTTACTTTTAACATGCTGGATAAGCAAGCACTGTAAGTTTAAAAGTATGCTGTTTTCATCAAGTAGAGACAATATGCTTATCTCAAAAAAAAGCTGTTCAAGGAATTATTTAAAGCAGTTGTGAAGAGTAACTAGATTTAGAAATGTAATAACTTGTGAAAGTAGAGCCATAGAAAGATTTCAGTCCTGACATATTACCCTTGGGTAAACTTTAGTGTCAGTAGGTAATGTGAAGGTTCAGAAAAATGGAACAAATGATGATATAAAGGTTTTATTCACCTCCAGCAGGAGGAATCTCCAGTTCAGTAGAAACGACTTCTTCTTCCTCCTCTTCCTCCTCTTCAACTTCCTCATGTGCTGCAACAGGAATTTTAAAGATACAAACTTTGATGATGGGTAATATCAGCATTGGCAGTAAATCTGAAAAACTCTTAAGAAGATATTATGTGTGTCTAGTACACAAAGGTCACTGCAACACATATGCTAATATGTAAAAAATTAAAATCCAGAAAACCAAGAGCATGTGCAAATTCCACAATAAATTTTGATTGACAAATTTGAACTGTTTCAAAAATATTAAATATTGATTAGCCTTTCATTTTTAATAATTCTACCTTCAATTGGGTAAACAGCTTCAAAGAATCTCTCTTCAACTGTTTTCTCATGCTCTGTTGGCTCTTCAAAGAAAAGCATTTAAACAATGTTAAGATAAAATAGTTGAGATGTTGATATCTATCAGTCTAAAGAAAACTGAGGCTACATAACACAATGAACAAAAAGAAGCAATGCATATTTAAAGACAAATATATGATGTGTCTAAATATGTAATTTCCCATACATAAAAAAAAGATTAAAAGAAAATCTAGTAGGATTCAAATATTGTTTTGATTTGGGTGCACAGATTTTTTGTTTAGTACATACCTGTGACATATGAATACTCTTCTTCTCTGTGGACAGAAACCGACATCTTTTCTTCTGAAATACTCCATGTTTCTACTGTCGGTACTTTAAAGATAGGATTTTGTTTTAGTGTTTTAGTGTTTTATATTCTAGATCCACATTAGTGGTAGTCAGCATGTGAGTTTTTATCAAATCTGTTTCTGTATTGCACATTTAAATCTTAGACATATTTAGACAGTATTCATATTCTAAAATACTGAACACAAAACAAGCATAGAAGTATAATATTTAGTATCTGTTAAAGACTAAAGACACTGACAACTTTAACCCCCAAACTGAAGATAAATGCATGCACAGTCTTTTGAAAATGGTGTAACAGAAGAATTCCAAAGGTGGTTCTTCAAAGGAATTTTAGGGTGCTGGGCCATTATTATGAAAGCATAGAAGCACAGGTCAGCAGGCAGAACAGATTAAAAAAAATCTAAATCACACTGCAATATCCTGCAGGTTGTTTAAACAAGAATCAAAAGGATATTGCCCCAAACTGTTAAAAATAGACTTCATGAAAGATAAAAACATGGTACACATACTGTTTAAACACTGGGAGTAGTCACAGCATGACTAGTACATACACACAGGCCTACATATTCACAAGAAGCAAAAGAACACAGAGGGTGCTGGAAGAAATGTAAACTGGAATTGAAAGATGCTTATCTGTACCTTCCTTTTTCATAACTTTTTCCTCAATGATCATTGGTGTGGGTTTTGGTGGTATAACTTTCTTGGTAACTGTTGGCATTAAAATTTTGTTACTCAGTCATGTTGAAAAGAACAAAAAAGAAGACAAACATAATTAAACTCAGAGGCTAAGTGAGACACCTTGGAACCATGCAAAGCAACAGAAGGGATGCATTTGCTTCTTTTAATTGTTGCCTTCTAAAGGAGCTGGGTGACTTGGGTCATTTATTGCACAGATTATGTCCTGACACACATAGAATTGCAGCCAATAGACTCCTATTTGAGACTGGGAAATGCTGTATAAGAGGATGTTGTTAGCAAGAGAATAAGGATGCATCTTTATTTTATAGTTGAACAATTAACCAAGACATCCTGGTAGACAGGTCAAGGTGGAAATCTGAGGAAGATGGGAATTTCACAATTTCAGCTTGGAGTGAAAAATAGTTTCATCAAATGCATTTTTCCACTCACTTCCTTTCTTAAAGCATTGGTAGTTAGCATCTACATTTACTATTTTCCCCTTAAAAGCTTTTCATCTTCATTTTATGCAGCTCAGCAGAAACTTTTATTAGATGTTTCAAAGACTGAAATATCAATTGTACTAATGTTAAATAAATACAAAGTATATGCAGATCAGCTAAGCAGTAATAGCCACTACTACATGTAAAGTTGATATTAAAGTAATTAAGTAGTAGTTACCCTCAGCCCGTCTGACTTTTTCTTCTGCAACCCGCTGAGTGGTTACCTCCACTTTTTCATCGACAGGTTTCTTGACAACTGTAAGTGATTCAGATATATTTATTGTAAAAATAATCTTGCAAATTATTTTCTGGACACAAAGCAAGTAGAACTGGTTATTTTCTTGTTTGGTTATAACTTTTACACTTCCTGTGTGTTGTTGGGTGTATTGTTCACTTGTAGTGAACAGTGGTGCTAAAGGTAC
Organism: Piaya cayana; assembly: GCA_013389865.1. Taxonomy (NCBI): domain Eukaryota; kingdom Metazoa; phylum Chordata; class Aves; order Cuculiformes; family Coccyzidae; genus Piaya; species Piaya cayana. Next base: position 141,140 of record WAAB01020717.1, on the reverse strand, counting down.
TTCTGAAACTAGTGATGAAGCCCACCCTTCCTGAGAGACATGCAGTGATCTACACAGGAGACACTTCTCAGAAGAGCAGCATTTGCTGGTTGAAAAGCACCAGCCGTGTCCAAAGCTAATATACTGAAAGAAGGAAAGATAACTGAAGCTCAGTTTGATTTTGCCAGAAATTCTTGGTTGGCTTCAACCCCCATTGCCACTATTCTCTCTCTCCTCAGAAATACAAGGTGTAGGAAGAGGAAGGGCTGCCATAAGCCTTGCACATGTCACTGTCCAACAAAAAAAAGGATTCTCTCCTTTTCAAGGAAATGTGAATAACTACCACAGCTGAGCTTGAAGAAGATGCATCAGAAATCTTAATCTGTCTGTTCCCGTTAGCTTTGCAAGAAAGTCATACCTTTATGAGCTATTACTTCTTTCTTTTCCTTCTTTTCAGCTGTGATTGTGGGTAATTTTCGCTCAGGCACAGGCTTCTTAGGAACTCCAACCACTTTAAAAATAATAACATTGCTTAATGATGAAAAATGTATTGTCTAGAGGTTTAATATGCACAGAACTATTAGTTATCCCATTATAAGTTTATGGTGTTGAAAAATACACACAAAGTTTTGGAGATCCAATTGTCACAGTGAAATATTCTGATGATTTCCAAGTTTGATGATTTCTCATTAGAGCCAAATTCTTTTCATAGAAGCATACATATTACTGCTAACCTAAACAGTTAAAGCATGTGAGCAGTTGCAAATACAGCTAGTAACGTCAAGCAATTGATTTGTGAAATATTTAACCTAAATCAAGTTTATCTGGAATGCATGGAAATCCTAGAAGGAATATCCAAAACAACTAAACCGACACATACTAGGTTTTAAACCGACTCATATTAGGTTTTAAATCTCAGTCTGCAGAGTCCTTTGGCAACCGAATTATAAATTATACATTTCTATCTGCATCTATACCTCACCATACTAGACTCCTTGCCTTATGGAATCATAGAATCATAGAATCACCAGGTTGGAAGAGACCCACTGGATCATCGAGTCCAACCATTCCTATCAAACACTAAACCATGACCCTCAGCACCTCGTCCACCCATCCCTTAAACAATTCCAGGGAAGGTGAATCAACCACCTCTCTGGGTAGCCTCTGCCAGCGCCCAATGACCCTTTCTGTGAAATTTTTTTTTCTAATGTTCAACCTAAACCTCCCTGGTGGAGCTCATCAATGCCAGTTAAAACTTGGTAGTGTATTAAGTTTTCAGTTATTGTAACAAAACAAACAAACAAAAAAGCTGCCTGGCTCAGAATTACTGGGGGCTTTAATAACAAATATGCCAAAAGAGAAGAAATAAAATGATATTATAATTGAAATACCTTCTTCATGAATTACTCGCTTTTCTTCATAAGTCACTTCTCTCTTCTCATAAGCTTCTTCCCATTCCTCTTCCCCTTCATCATAGCCTTCTTCTCTGACATAATACTCGTGGTCTTCTCCATAATCTTCTTCCCATTCTTCATAAATTTCTTTGGGCTTTTCATATATTTCCTTCTTTTCTTCATGAATCTCTTCTCTCCTTGCCATGGATGCTACTTTGATCTCTTTAGGTTTCTCTGGCAGCACCTCCGGAACTTAAAAAGAAGATTATTTGTATAATAGCCTGGAATTTGTAACATGTATTGGATGTTCATATTAATGAAAGGATTTCACCCTCACAAATGGTTTAAAGAGTGACTATTTAGTAAGCAGTCCTAATCATCTTGGATTTAAAATTGTATGTTGTTAACATAAAGACAAAAAACAAACAGGCTTGATTGAGTCCAGGTAATTAAAAAAAAAATTGCCTTGTTTCCACAAGGTAGTTTTTTTCAAGAAAAGAAGGAAAAGTTACCTTTAGGTGGTGGGACTTCTTCAGGACCTTTTTTAACCACCTTTTTGGCAACTTTCTTTACTGGAAGCTTTTTTTCTGCTTAAAAAAATAATATATTTTTAAAAATCGAATTAAAAACCTAACCCAATAGTCATAATGAAACATATACACATTGTCCAAATACTCTTACCTGGCTTTTTCTCCTCTGGTGGTGGAACAAGAGGCAGAAGAATAGGAATAGGGGCAGCTTGTAGGAAAAATGAAATATTTAGAATACAATGTGAGTGTGACTTTATTTTGTAAATTAACAAAAATCCTAGTGTATCTTGAATATAGATGAGATTGTTTTATTGCAGCTGCAGAATAAAAGCAAACATGGTACTCATTCTGACAGTTTTCTGAAGCTGGAAGAATATATTTTGAATGGGAATTCCCAGCCTACTTTTCCTTGAACCCTGCTCCTTGGCAGCTTCATTTTCTTTACTTCCATCACTCTCCTGTCCTTGCTGACAATAATTCCTCTTAATATAAAATCCCTCCTGCTGTCACTGCAAGCATTTACTAAATTATCCTGGAAGTGAAACCTGGAAGATTGAACATCTAAGGTTCATAGTAGACTATTAAATGTAACAGAAAGCTATGTAATATTTGTAGCCTGTAATCTCATACCAGAGCCTAGGGAGAGTTTCTTTGCAATAAACATCCATTGTATGGCTTTAAAAGAATATTTGGATTTTATTTTCCTTTATTTTTTTACCCCAGAAGCGTGATATTTTAGGCAGCTTGTTTAAAAGATATTTCTGTGGTGAAAAGATGAAAAAGTTGAAAATAAAGAATGATCAGAAGAAGAAAACGGGAATAAAAGGAAGAGAAAAACATGAAAACATTTAATGGACAAACTCTTTTTAATAGAAAAGATTTCATTTCTACCACTGCATGAGTATAATTTTTGCTTTTGACACAGGAAAACACATCTATCCAAGCCAAACCTTGCTCATATCATAACTGTACAGAGACAATTAACTAGATCTTATCACTGATTTGTCTAAGATTTTTCTCTGAGGTTCCTATCGACCTGCTGCTTCAGTGCAGTTATTAAAGATCACCATGAAAAAAGTATGGTTTTACCCTACCTTCAGCTGCTTTTTGAGGTGGAACTGCAACTTTGGCATCAGGAACATCTAGAAAATGAAAATGTTTAATTGACAATTGAAAGAAGAATAGATTCGAATATGCTGTCCCCAAGAAGAGTAGTACACACTTTAATCTTTATGTTCTATCACAGAAGGATTGCAGCTGACCAAGAGATAATTAACTACATTAATCCTTCAGTCTGTCCAGGCTCTACGCTGTTCCATTTTATTTCTAAATAATTCTTGCATCATTTTGGAGTAGGTTATTTAGAACATTTGGAAAAGATCACTATATATCATAGGGAGATGATTGCTATCCATTTTGCTTCTTTGGTTATTTTTTTCCAGTTGTGCAGAGGATGTTGAATATATTCATTGGCACCTCTTCATTGCTCTACTTCTTGGTCATTCTAATGAAAATAAACTTCTATGTTTTAGAGAATGTGGGTTTCCATACTGCATGAAATAGGACACCAGACACATTAATATCACTGATTTTGGAGATATCACAGTATTCATTGACACTGCTTATGAGAATAAATTGCTCCTCACATCTATGAATGAGGAATATTTTTCAGGGTATAAGTTTGACTTATTATAACCAAGAAAAAAGAATTTGAAAAGACAAAAATAAAGCAGAGTAATGCACTAAATCTACGACAGAGTACAGACATGATCTTGTGCTGGTCTTGCTTGTGATCTTTACCTGGTGGCTTCAACTCCAGTTTGATTTCTGCAAAAGAATATTAGATTTCTTTTAAGACTCTTTTTTTTTTCCACTGACTACTGTTTCAAGCTCACAAAATTGCAGCTGGATATGATCACAAATTGATTTAACAAATTTGCTAACCTTTGGTTACCAGATAGAGCTCTGCAGTGCTTCTTGCTTCTCCTCTTGGTTCAAGGCGAGCTATTACAGAATATACACCTACAATAGTCAAAAAAGTTGACATTTATATGCTTTTATCTTTAAAATCGACCACATAATCAGATAGAAGAGCAGCATTAGCAAGAGTATTACATGCGATTTTACCTTCATCTTCTGCAGTAACATTGTGAATAGTCATATAATGACAGCGACCTTCACTTCTGAAGCTGTACTTGGGGCTCTCTCTCAGTTCAGTGGGGCCTTTATACCATGTCACGACTGCATCATCAAAAGACACCTCACACTCAAAGGTTGCAGACTGGTGTTCACTCACTACAATGTTCTGTATGCTCTTTGTGAACTGAATTGGTTCTGCTGTTTTTAGAAACAAAAAAATGTATCAGTTGCTATGCATCATAAAGCCCCTTAGTTTATCTAATTACTTCTATGTGTTTTCATAATAATATCTATATTATAATAAGAGATAATAAAAATAGATCTTGAAATAGCATAGTAAGAAACAGGCATTTAATCTTCTATGAATATTTCTAGGTAAGAATGAAGATTAGAAGTCATAAGAGTACAACTATAACAATATTGCTGTGCAGATAAATTATACAAGAGAAGTCATTAAGAAAATTAAAGAATAATTAAGAAAAAGAGGAAATGCAAGGAAAATATGAGAATAAGAGAGAAAAACAAAATAAAAGCAAGTATGACTCAGATTGTTTGAGGGACAGGGTACATTAGTAATAATGATTTAATAAAAAATACTAACTTAAGACAATTATGCCACATAATTTTCAAAAAAAGAGACAGCAAATCTTCTTATTTAGTCAATGTCCAAGTTTCAGAATATATCTTTAAGAAATATTTCATTTCTTATATTTGTATTTTCATTTTTTTTCTTTTAATGGAACACCAAGAATCTGTTTATCATTATCGTAATAAAGAGATTCTAGATCTGTTTACAAACCTTCAATGGTCAGATCTGCAGTTGTTTCTAGATTGTCAAGCTTGCAGGTATACCGTCCCTCGTCTTCTGTTCTAACATCCTTGATGATGAGTTTGTGTACTTTGTCAGAGACTTGTGTTGAATATCTCCCTCCTATCTTAATGGGTCTCCCGTTTCTATACCACTGAGACTTGGCATTCGGGATAGAGAACTGACAAGACAGTGTGCATGTGTTTCCTTCCTTGAAAGTAGCGTCATGAAGATGCCGTTCAACTGCGGGTTCTATCAGCATTTTAAAACATATATTTCAGTAGATGTCAGACAGTGAAATAATTAAAGTGTAAATTAATTTAAATACATGCTTCAGAAGTACACTTACCGATCACAGTTAGCCTGGCACTGGCAATGTGTGGTCCACACACTATTCTGTAATTTCCCTGATCTTCAGGTTGGCAGTTCCTAATTCTTAGTATGTGGCGATCACCTTCAATTCTAATTTCATATTTTTTATCAGAGTCCAGTTTCTGGGTTCCCTTGTACCATGTCAGTTTGATTTCTGGATAATTAATTTTAATCTCGCATTCAAAGATAGCATCCTCATCACTTAAAACCGTCTGATTTTCAATGTCTCTGATCAGAGTAATAGGCTGAAAAATATTAGTTTAATTTAGTTTCAAATTCCCTGTCATGGGTTTGAATATTTTTCAGATCAGTCAGAAAATATATTACCTCTGTCTGTGTTAGTCGTTGTTGAATAAAAGCTACAAGTTCATCGAACTCCTGGTCTTCTCTTTGAGCTTTTTCTCTGAGCTCAATTTCCTGTAAAAAGGTAGAATATACTGAAAGATTAAAGGATGCTACATGTCAGGCTGTCATGTTTAGCCAGCATAGGATTAGTTCCTTCATAAAATGTTCTGTAGAAGTACTGTAACTAGCATGTTTTCTACCTTAAAAATTGTAGCCAAATTGGGAAGACAGAACATACTTGGCCAGAAGACCCATTCTTTCATCTTAGATTTGAGCATGCAAGAAATTGAGAACTGTCAGTAAAATATCTAGAGCGGAGACAGAACTTCCTGCACACACGGTAACATCAGAGCATGGACACCAATTCTGTTCAGAACCATGTTACTCCAAACAAAGCCAATGCTGCACTCATGCTGTATCTTACCAATCTATGGCTTTCTTCTGCTTGGGTTTGCTTTAGTAACTCAAAGGCTTGTAGGAGGCCACGGAAATCTGTAATCCCATACATGCGAGCGTATTTCTCGTATTCTTTGGGATCTACATTTTTCAGAAGTTCCAAGATATCAATAGCTTGCTCTTCCTCTCCTTCCTTCTTTTTTGTTGGAGTGCTATTCAAATCAATAACAGAAGTTAAACATGCATCCTTCAGTCGCAGGAAGTTGGTAACTAAAAAAATGAATCAGCTTAGAACTGCTCTGTGCAGTGTAATCCTTTAGTTTGGTCTATACAGGTGCTTCCATTTTAAATATTCTTTTTCATATTTAAGGAATATTAAAAAAATATACCATAATCTGAGATATAAAATAACAAATTTTTATTATGTGTTGATGGCAAATTATTCTTTATACCTTTTTAGTTTTGCCCTGAAATCCCCTTCAACAACTTCTTTCTTTCTTTCTTCAACTTGTAGGTTTACACTCCTCTCAATTTCACCATGTTGGTTGAAAGCCACACATTTGTACATGCCAGAATCAGTTTTTATTGCATCCTTTATTTCTAGTTTGGCTTCATTTCCCTTCTGCTGGATAATTATGCGGCCTCCCTGGTTGAGTTGTCTCCATTTTCCCTTCATCCATTTAACATTTGGAATTGGGTCTCCACCAACTTTTGCAACAAATGTTGCAACAGTCTCTGCAGAAAGATGCAAATGAGGAAGCTAAGTCTTTTCCAGCAGGAAAGCAGGACATAATCTCAAACAAAAGTGTAGACAAATAGAAAAAATGTACTCTTTGATTCTTACTTTCCATGACTTTGATACTTTGAGGCTCTGAAACAAAATAAAGTTTTCCTTCCACTTCTGCTTTCTTAGCTGCTGGTGCAGCTGCTGGTTTTTCTAAAAAACAGAGTCAAACAATTAAAACAGATGGTTTCACATAATAGTTTATGTATATGTGTGATGATGCTTCCAAAGGACTTGTAAAAGAGGAATTAATTACGGAGGTGGAACAAAATGTTTTGGAAGAGATGAAAATGCAAAATACTTTCTTTGTGTTTTAGTTGACTTGGTTTTTTCCTTTCCATATGAAGCTGAACACTGTCGGCCATATTGTTCTGTTTGTTATATTCAGTCAGGTAATTTATATTCTGCATGGATGAAAATTCATTGGTGGATGTGCAAATAAGAAGACTCATTTTCTACATTTGGAACTTTTAAATTGAGATATTATCTTTTCTATTTCTGGTAATTTCACCCTCAGACTTAAATGCATTTTTTAATCAGTGATCTGTTAAATTATTTTTTTTTCCCTTTCACATAGTTCTTAGCCTTGTGGATACTCATGCTGTGAAAAAGATACTTTTTCTACATATTAGTGAACTTTTATGTCTTTCATGCAATGATAAAACAAGACCTACATGGAAGGACTCACACTTAGACAATACTGTCAGCTAAAGGTCAAGGTGTCTTAGACTTGCAATAGTCCTGAAAAAATTAGCCTCCAAGACCATGCACTCAAATTTCTTTTGTATTTTCCTTTGTTAAACACCACTGTTCCCATCCTTGGACATGAATGTCCAAGTAATTTTACTCATTTAGCTTGAGTTTTAAAAAAATTTCATGTTTAGTTTTAGAAAATTTATTCTTAATCTTTCTGGTAAGAAAATACTATTGATTTGACACTTATCTATCTCCCACTGTTTGTCACCATTTATATATAAATTATTGTTAAATATATTGTCTTTCCAGATTGTACAGTTTTGCAAAGAATTGAATGATACTAATTGTTTGCTATTAAATTATTAATGTTCCACAGGACAAAAAAGCAGGGTGGAATTTTGGTTTAAATTTCCATATTTCCATCATGTGCCTTGATTTTCTCCATGTTTCTGTACCTGTAACTGTCACTTTAGATTTGCAAGTATCAGTGCCAGCTGCATTTGAAGCTTTGCATACATATTCTCCTGAGTCAGATTTGGTAACTGCAGCAAGTTCCAGAAGAGCTACTCCATTAGCAAAGCTGAAGTTGCATCTGTCTGAAGCTCTTATTTCTCTCCCTGCCTTCAGCCACTGAATCCGTATTGGCTGTGATCCTTGGACATGGCAGCTGAGCTGTATGGTATCGCCTTCTGCTGCTGCTGCTGGCTGAAGAGGCTGGTCAAAAACTGGAGGCTTTTTAGGTTCTGGAATATGAAAATGCTTGAGTGAATATTCAGTGAAGGAAAGCATGATTAAGAATGTAAGAGAAAGACAGACACATAATTCTTAGGAAGACAATGACAAGGAATGAAAGAGGATAAACAGAAGTCTGAGAATGGCAATCATAGTTTTAGAAAATGGAATAAATGTCAAGACAGTATTTTTTATATGCAAAGATGCAAGAAATATATTTTTTTCCCCACACATCAAGGACACTCACATGCAATAAGTAGTATAAGAACCAAAGCACTACCATAAGGCTGTTAAATTATATAAGCACCTTTAAAAAAACAAATGTGCAGTCTCCTGCAAATATAATATGATGAAATGCCATGCTGCCACAATACACTGTCAATGCTGCCAAAGCTTAAATGTAATTGCACAGAAAGATTGTTATTCCATGGGAAAAGAATGATTAAAAACTCAGCAGAATTGCCACATAAAGATGTCAATGTTGACTTTAAATCAGTCATAGCACACAGTGAAAAAGTAAAGAAGCTTGTCCCTGAACAATATTGTTTTATTTTAATCACAAAATTTGGAAAATTATTTCATTTTGTGGTTTAACTCAGTTGCACCTTGTCCATCTCAGGACAAAATATTGTTCAGGTGAGTAAAACCAGCTCTTAAGATAGAAGCTGTATATTTGCAGCTAACATACAACAAAGAAAAGTTAGAAGCAAAGAAAAATATGGATTCCACTAACCTCTGATAACAACAGAAGATGTACACAACACGCTTCCTGCTTCATTGGACACTTTACAGGTATATAAACCAGCATCTGATTGCTCTACTCTCTTTATATGCAAAAGTAAGGTATTGTTTTTGAAAGAAATTTCACAATGTGGGCTTGAATGAACTTCCTGGTTGTTTTTATACCAAGCAACAGTTAAAGGCTGAGAGCCAGAAACACAGCCCTCAAGTTTAAGTTCATTCCCTTCTGTTTCTTCTACTGCTTCAGACAGTTTCTTAGTAAAAGTGGGTGGAGTTTTTCGTTCTGTAAAAGAATGTATTCAAATTCTATGAATCAAACCTGAAATGCAAAATTCTCAAGAAAATGTTTCAAGAAAAATTTGAACATTGGGGAATTAATATTTGCTCTGAATTTTGTTTAAAAGTGAAAGTATGCCAGGATAAAAAGCAAATGTCTTGCTCTGACAGTTACTGTCATAGTTTTTCCTATTTGGAAAAAAAAAATCCTCTTACATTGACTTAAGTCAAATGCTGTTTTAAAAACACCTATGATTTTGGTCAAGTTCTTGAAAAAGATATAGGTCAATATCTAATAAAAAACCCAAAACAGGTGGAAGATTATACTCTCACATTTCTCCTCCCACTGTTGTTAGTGACCTTTCCTAATTCCCTTAAGAGACACATGGTTATCTCCAGATAGGTACTCTAAAGCCAGCTTTTCTCAAACTTATCTTGCAGCAGTAAGACTAACTATAATTAAAAGAGAGAAATGTACACATAATGTATTATCTATTCTGTACCTTTAACAGTCAGCTGAGCTGTGCAAGATTCCTTTCCAACTTCATTGCTAGCATGGCATGTATACTTTCCAGAGTCCCCCCTGTCAACTCTCAAGATGGTCAAATGGGCTGTGTTGTCTACATAACTGATCTGGTAGTTTCTTCCAGTTCTAATCTCTTGGTTATCTTTTGTCCAAGTGACTCTAATAGGCTGTGTTCCAGAAATGTGACACTCAAAGTCAGCACTTTCTCCAATAATACCATCCACGGCTGTAAGTGGGATGTCAAAGAATGGAGGAGTCTTCCCTTCTAAAGAATGAAAGAAGTAAAATGGTATCACTTTACAAATCTTGATTTGCTTTATATCTCTGTGAAATAAATATTATTTGTATATTATTAAACCCATTTATAAGGCAAAAGTGAATTTTAAGATATTTCCATTAAATATTTCACAACCCACTGACCTGTAAGGACAAGCCTGCCACTAGAAGAAGCAGTCCCAATTGCATTGGTTGCTGTGCAGGTGTATTGCCCAATAAGGGTCCTATCTGTCTTCAAAATCTGGAGGGTTGCTACATTATCTATGAAGGATGTGTGAACATTGTAGTCCTCTTTTATACGTACGCCGTCTCTAAACCAAGATACTTCAATAGGTTCTGAACCAGCAATGCCACAATCAAAAGTAACTGGTAAGCCAACGGTTTCATGAATATCTCTCATTTTTCGTGTAAAAGAAGGAGGAAGTTTACGCTCTGCAAGAAAACAGGTATTGTACAGTGAGGGCTTTCAGAAGATATGCACCTATTGATATATTTGCCAATAATCAATATCTAATAAGAGTATGCTGGAATTTTTGCATGTAACATCTGACTAAAGGTGTTATTCAGCATGTAATTTATTTGTGCCTGATATGAAAACAGCTCTGTGCAGGAAAATATGTAATCATTCTGCTCTCAGTTATAACCAGCCAGCCTATTTAATTCTCAGGACTGCTAATGGTAGATACAATCAAAGCAATATCCTCAATGGGGAAGGAAGGTGTAGAAGTTTGTGTCCCTACAGAAGAATTGTGGTCAGTAAGAGGCATATGTCCATCAGCTTTACTAGTAGGCCTTTGTTAATAGAGGCAGAGCCAGAGGGTATGGTACACATCAAGAAACAGTGAAGTCTTTGACAAGAAAAAGTAATATGTGTTTTTCAAAATAGCAAAGCATGCTTAAGAAAAATAGACCACTTTCCTATATCTTGAAATTAAATATTCACCTTGAACTGTCAGCAAAGATGATGAAGAAGCCTCTCCAACTGCGTTTTCTACTTTGCAGATGTATTCCCCACTATCACTGCTGTCTACCTGGCTGAAAACCAGAGTGGCAACTTGATTCTTAAAATGCATTTTCATGGTAGCAGTTCCTCTCAGCTTTGTAGTGCCTTTATACCATGATACAATCATTTCTGGTGTTCCAGCAACCTGGCACTGTAAGGATGCAGAATCTCCAACCATCACTTGCACCGGCTCCAAGGGTTTAATGAAATAAGGTGGTTCTGAAGAACAAATACATGCCATTAACATTAAAAATTTTTGCACAATGACCATTAATAGTTCAAATAATGCGTGTTGAAGTAATGGTGGCTTGACGCACCTAGTATTGTGATTGTACCATGACAGTTATCTTGTCCAGAATCATTTTCAATATGACAAGAATATTGCCCCTGATCTTCTAGTTTGCTGCTAAACATTTCCAGGATGGCAGATGTTTCTGTGGTGGTGATACTACACTTTTCAGAGTGCATTATTTTTACTCCGTTTTTCTTCCATGTCACTGAAATTGGTGGAGTACCTGTATATGTGCATTCCAAGACTAAATTTTTCCCTTTCTCTACACTTAAATCATTCACCTTCTTCACAAATTTGGCTGGTTCTGTAATGAACAAGAGGTAGAAAACCAATCAAATAAAGCCAAGAGATCATTTTTAGAAGCATAAGAAGTGAAAGAAAATGTAGTCTGGACAAACCTTTGACAAAAAGATGTGCTGTGCAAGAAATCTTCCCTGCCTCATTAGAGACCTGGCAGGTGTAGTCTCCACTCTGAAGTGGATTTACATCAAACAGCTCCAGTTCTGCAACTGTATCTTGCAAGGTGATATTGCATCTGTCTCCTGGTACTAGCTCAACACTACCTCTAAACCATTTAACTTCCAGTGGAGAGGAGCCTCTTATGATACTGGTAAAGGTTATGTTTGCTCCAGACAAAACATTCAGTGGTTCAGGTTTCTTCACAAAAGATGGTGGTTCTAAGCATGTAAATAAAAGGGACAGAGAAGTGGTACATTTGAATTTTTGATGAAGAGCATAGTGACAAGAAATATGTAACAAAGCCATAAATTAAATGGCTTTGAAAACAAATTTGTGCCCTCTGACTCTGGCTTCTTATTAATACTGACCTCTAACACTCAGAAATGCGCTGCATTCATCAGACCCAGCTACATTAGTAGCTGTGCACAAATAAGTTCCCATATCAGATTCTTGAAGTCCATTCACTTTCAGAGAACAGGTATTGTCAGTAAGGGTAGCTTGATACTTGTCTCCACTGGTAATCTCCTGTCCATCATGGAACCAGGAAACCAGAATGGGTGGTGAGCCATAAACTTTGCACTCTAGTACAGCAGAAGAACCCAACTGACCATATGTTTCTTTCAGTTTTCTTGTGAAAGAAGGAGGTATAATACGATCTGCATTTGTTTAAAAAAAAAAAAAAAGAATCCAAAAACAAAAGAACAAATAAAAAACAAGCACAGAAAACCAAACAAAAAATTACCATGTGGGAGCTTAAGATGCAAAAGCTCCTTATGCATGATAGTATCAGTTAGTTTTCTTTTGATGTATCTGCTTTAGGAATCTGTTCCTACACATGTAAGTCATTGAAAAATAAAATAGTTGATGGGTAAACACATGCTGGAGCTTTCATTCACAGTTTTTGAGGGGCACCTTTTATTTTTGCATTTGTTTTTTCATAAGAAACATGATTGCACCAGCTGTCAAAGACAACATGTAGATTAAGGCTGAAGAAATCAAGCCCTTGCAACAACTCCTGCCCCTCAGATATTAGGTATCTTGCATCTATCCTTGATGCCTATTAAAGCGACATGCCGCGTACTCCTAAGATTACACAAGCAATGAGTCTCTTAGGAAGTCACTATAAACAGTTTCCTGTCTGAAGGTTTTGAAAAAGAGCTACAGGATCCAACGTGACTAAAAAAGAGCAGTCAACTAACCTGAAACATGCACTGAAGCTGTGCAGCTGCTTTTACCAACACTGTTTTTCACCTCAAAAGTATATTCTCCACTGTCTTCTAGTCCTGCATTGAGGATCTTAAGCCCAGATACTTTGTTGAAGAAACTGATTTTATATTTATGGTCAGTGGACAGTTCATTCCCATCCTTAAACCACCTAGCCGTAAGTTCTGGTGTGCCGTCTACTGTACATTCCAGAGTACAAGAGTCCCCAGCTGTAACTTTGACTGGGCCTGGTTTCTCTACAATGACTGCGGGTTCTGAAACGAGATGCAAGTTATAACATTTTTAAAAACAAGTTGTTAGTATCATAAAACCTGAAATTTTAAAACATCTTAAGACACGTTGTGGATTTTATCCCATGCTACCAACCTAGCACTGTCAGCTTGGCAAAGCATTCCTGAACTCCAGCATCATTTTTTATCTGGCAAATGTATTTCCCAGCGTTGGTTGGTTCTGCATTTCCAATCCGCATAGTTGCAGTGTTTTCTGAATAGGAGATCCAAAGATTATCACTTTCTCTAATGATTTCCCCTTTGTCTTTCAACCAGAGAACAGAAATGGGCTGTGATCCTTCTACTACAGCCTGCATTTCAATCGGCTCCCCAACTACGACAGTGAGATCACTCAGCTTCTTCACAAAGGTTGGTGGTGCTATTTAAGAGAAGATATTTAACAATTACAAAACATGCCAGGAGCGGAAAAGTAGGAGGAGAATGACAGGAACAATGAAATGCCAAGAAGGTGCCAATCTTTATACAAACCTCTTAGTGTTACAGAGCCAATACAGGAGTCACTTCCAACATCATTTACAGCTTTACAGTGATATTCACCGACATCCGCAGTATCCACACTGAGAATGTGAATACTAGCTAGATAGTTCTCAGACATGACCTTATACTTCTTGCTGCTCCGAATTTCTCGCTTGTCTTTATACCACGAAATCTGGAATGGAGGAGTGCCCTGAAGCTCACATTCCAGGTGAATGTCAGACCCTTTCAAGGTCTGGACTGGATGAGGCTTCTTGGTAAAAATGGGGGGTGCTGTAAAAAAAAGATGTTAAAGTCTGTGTTATTTGAGCAAAGGTTATTAAAGAGGACACACTATCCAAGCAGCCACTCTGAAGCTGAACAGCAAAGACACACCATAATAAGAAAATCTTCCACAGCATAACAGGCAAGAGATTTGTCATCTATTTAGAAAGGGTTTGGCCTTTCTGACTAAAGAAAAAGGGATTTAACAGCTTTTCCACAAAGGAGGACTCACACAGATATAACAGTAAGGAAAGAGCTTGAATTCCAACCTTTTACTTTCAGTGAGGTACTGGTGCTTGCACTACCCGCAGGATTCTGAGCTTCACAAATGTAGTCACCACTGTCTTCAACACTGAGGTTGTACATTTCAATGACTGCCACCGAATCCACAAAGGACATTCTGTATTTTTCACTGGGATGGATCTCAGTTTCACCTTTGTACCAGGTGACTTTGATTTCTGGAGATCCACCTATTTTGCATTCGTACTTAGTGGAATCATGCTGTTTCACAAGTCTTGAGGAGTCTAGTTTCTTAATAAATCTTGGTGGTTCTGAAAAGCCAAAAAGGGGAGATAATGCTTTAAATTGCACTGTTTTTTGTTTTTTTTTTTGAATAAGCAAGGAAACTTGTAACAGAAAATGTAAACTTTGAAGAATTATATAAACATTCTAATTGTGCAATTGCTATGTATTCTTTTTTTCTTGATGATTTCAAGTTGGTCCAAAACCTAGATGAGGAAGAAAACAAATTCCCTATCTGGATTTCAGTTATTTTTCCTTACTTAACTGTCCCACTATACTTCTCCTACGTATTCAGTATAGTTCATCTGATACCAGTGGTTTTCTTTAAGTAGCATCCTCTTGCAATATATAAGTAATCAAAACACCTTACAGAAGTGCAAAGATATGAACTGTTCAGCCAAGCAATATCAGTAAGAGCATTTATACTGAGCGTTATAGCAGCTGTTATTAACAACAGAGAGTCCATGGACATGATGTGCATATAAGGAATAAAACTCAAGGAACTTAAGTAGCAAACAAAAGAGATTCAAAATAATCAAGCTGGGAAGAATTTAGAGATGGTTAGTATTACAGAAATTGGTGTTACAGGTCCTGTGATTGAAAAGTAAACCGGATGGTTACACTTCGTTCTGTAAAGTGAGAAAGGAGTGGTCGTTTGACACTTTAAATGAAAAGCACCATACACATGATTCAGAATCACAAGACTGAATTCTCATAGATCAAAGATATAAGAAGCAAAACCAAGAGGTGGTAATGAGGGCACAACAACAAATCTCCTTGCAAAACAGGATGAAATGTGTCTATGTGCATCTGTCTGGAAAGTGTAGGAAGAATAAATATATTACTGTGGGTTACTTCAATCCATGGGTCATTTGCAGAAGGTCCTATGTTGTTAGTAACAAAACTTCCTTAGAGTTTCTGAAAATAGAAATGTTCACTTGTTAACACGAAGACTCCTGGAACCTCAGTAGTGTACTCAAATATTTCACTTTGACAGTTGTTTGTCTATCTACATACTAACAATTGCTGAGCAGTCACACTAATTCCATTCCTTTCAAAAAACGAGAATGTGCAAGTTAGTAAGGTATATATTTAGAATGTAAGGCAGTTTCAGGAACATAAAAAAATGCTTAAAACTACAGATTAGGAACATTAGATATTAAAGAGGGAAAGCTAGTGAAAACTGTAAGATTACACAAGCAAAAGGCTCTGTTTCGTGGAAGTGAGATGGTACCTGCTCAAATTAAAAGCATGCTGGCACGCAAAAAGTACCATCATTAATTTTATATACTTAGAGAAACTGTACATATCCTAAAGGCTTGAAGTAAGTGCCACTATAAGTTCAGGATCAAAAAAAGAAAACACTAATCCTGATGGAGGAGGGGGCACAAAAACACACCATTTTTTTTACAAACCAAGAGCTGAAGAATAAGAAAATAAATAAGGTCAGTCAGGATCATTTTATGAATGGTATCTCTGGCCAAATAAATCTGTTAGTAAGGTTATCATTAATAATGAACAGTTTTACAATTCTCATGGAAACAAGCTTTAAACATTTAGAGACCTTAGATTTCTTGCTCCAATCTTTCAATGCTTTTTGTATGTCAAGCTACATAATAATAGCATCTCAATTTACCACTGAATGTCCAGGTAATTCAGTGTTCCATAGTCTTCCTATCCCCACTGAGAACCACCCCCTCCATGGACAGAATATATTCTGGATATATATAACACTTTTGACAAGCAATTATTACAAAATCTTTTTAATGGTAGTCCAACTTCTTGTGTTATTTGTCTTAAAAAAATAAACATCCTAGTATTCACTCTTCAAATGTTTTCCATTCTCCTTAAATTCATACAGAGGGTGAAAAAAAAGAAAGCACTAAATGAACAGGGATATTTGAACTCATGTATAATTTATGTAGTGTATTTTACATTTGTTTGTTTACAAACCCAATAATAATCTGGAACAGCTATAAATAAATACAGTGTTCTCACCTACAGTGAGGAAATTACAGTAATATACAAGTGTTACTTGTATCAAGAGACTTTGATCCAGTCATAAATTTAGATTACTGAAATGTATAAGATCAACACACTATGTAGAAAAACAAAGTGTTGGCAGAATGGATATTTGTCTCCAACTTTGCCATCAGATCATCCAGTTTAACTGCCTAGAACAGCAGTTTGCAATGTATTTCATTTGTGAAAGAATAAAACCATTTGCAGGATCTGCAAATCTATTAAAAATACATTTAAGTCTCATAAGTGAACTGAGTATCTCTTAGCTACTTTTTCCTCCCCTGGACAATTTAGTGAATGTTGCTGTTGTAGAAAGACTTTAAGGAAGATGGATTTTACTGGCCAATGGAGCCATTAATAAAGGCACAACAGGGTACTAAGTTGAAGTTAACATTTAATGGAAGAATTCCTTTGATAAGACAAACAATGCACTTACCAGACCAGAAGAAAGATTAATAAGTATTACAAAAATATTTAAACTAAATAAAACCTCTCTATGTAGCCTCTTGTAAAGACTGCTACTCTTGCACATTCAGGGCTTTGTTTTCCAGGTGTCTGCCTTGCAAAGAAATGCATCACAAATACTAAAGTTTACAGCAGTACCTTGTACAGCCAGCGGAGCTGCGCATGCATCCTTTCCAACACTGTTGCTGGCCGTACATGTGTAGAGTCCAGCATCTCCTTTACCAACTTTTAGGACCACCAAGGTAGCTGTGTTTTCCACAAGTGTCATCTTATAATTACCACCTGGGCGGATCTCTCGGTTGTCTCTTGTCCAAGTAATCCTCATGGGAGCAGATCCAGTGATGTGGCACTTAAAGGTTGCACTTTGCCCTAGTGCCACATCAATAGGTACTGGCTTGATGTCAAAGAAGGGAGGTTGTAGTTGTTCTGTGAAAAGGAAAGCACGGCAGAGCTCACCACCAAGCCCTCCTCACCACACACTTCACCATGCCCATGCTCCCTGGCTAATGGGCAGAGTGGGGAAAAGGGTGAAGAAGAAAAAAGAGCAAAAAAAAAGATCTTTGTTTAAGTGTGAGCTACAAACCTGTAAGGAGAAGTTTGGCACTGGAAGTTGCTGTTCCCAGAGCATTTTGGGCTGAGCAAGTATATTTGCCACAGTAAGCCATACTAGTCTGTAAGATCTGGAGCGTTGCAACGTTATTTAAGAAGGCTGATTGCACGTTATCACTGTCACTTAAGAGAACCCCATCCTTGTACCAAGACACCTGGATAGGCTCTGAGCCATTTATGCGGCAATCGAATGTCACTGGGGCACCAACCGCCTCCTGAATATCTTTCAGTTTTCTGGTGAATGTAGGTGGAAGTTGACGTTCTGCAAAACAGTAATTGTCACCACTATAAGTAGGAAGCCACCCTGTCAATCTAGAATTAATTAGTTCTGAAATTAATAAGACCCCCTTTCTGTAGACAATAAAGAGTTCCCACAAAATACCCAGGAAAGAGTGGCCCTTGGCCCATCACCTTTAACTACAAGCAATGCTGTGGAGGTGGCGAAGCCGACGCTATTTTCTGCTTTGCAGATGTATTCTCCAATGTCACTGTCCTCCACGGTGGAAAATGCCAGTGTTGCCACATTATTCTTGAAGTGCATTTTGTAAGCCTGTGTTGATCTGAGCTTGGTGTCATCCTTGTACCAGGACACCTTGATTTCTGGTGCACCACCAATCTGGCATTTTAAGATCAAGGGCTCACCAACATTTACCTCCACACGGTCCAGGTGTGTGACAAAATAGGGTGGTTCTGGGGAAGGAGAAAGCATGGTGAGCAGAAGCAGAGCATCTGGGATGTCTTAGGGAGACGAGGGGCCATGCATACCTAAGATGGATACAAGGCTGTGGCAAACATCCCCACCCGCCTCATTGGCCACCTCACAAGTGTATTCGCCTTCATCACTCTTGGTGCTGTTGAAGATTTCAAGAATGCCAGATTTGTCAGTAGTTGTAACACTGCAGCGTGGAGACTGAACAATGGGCATGCCATTTCTTTTCCATGTGACAGAAATGGGAGGGGTGCCTATGTAGCTGCTTTCCAGAACAATGGACTTTCCCTGTTCCACACTGAAATCACTTAATTTCTTCACAAAGACTGCAGGCTCTGTGGGGAGGCATAGATCAATAGTAAGAGGGACAGATGTGGCAGGGCTGAAGATAGAGCTTTGTTGGGAGATATCTGTATGGGCATGCACACACGCAAACACACCTTTCACAAAGAGCTGGGTTGTGCATGATACACTGCCAGCATCATTTGTGACCACACAGGCATAGTCCCCACTGTAGCCTGCTTCCACATTGTACAGCTGCAGTTGTGCCACAGACTCATCTAGAGAGATGGAGCAGTTGCTGTCTGGCACTAACTCCCTGATGCCTCTGAACCAGGTCACTTTGAAGGGAGTGCTGCCTTTGATGTAGCTGGTGAATGTCACATTTGATCCAGGCAAAACTTCCTGAGGATCAGGTGTCTTCACAAAAGAAGGTGGTTCTAAGAATCATACAAAGGATAGAAGAGGGAGAAAGTTATTAATAGGAGAGTCTCTGTGAAGAAGGAAAACTGGAGCAAGTTTGAGTCAAAAAAAAGAGAGAAAGAGGAAGAAAAAAGGAAAAAAAATCCAACCCCAAATCCAAAACATGAAGAAGAAACTACGGGAAACCAGGGGGAAGGAGAAGAGGGAAGAAGGATTTTGTTGAAGAAGTTGTAATATCCTACTGACCTTGTACAGTCAAGAAGGCACTGCATTCATCAGATCCAGCCACATTAGCTGCCACACAGGTATATGGCCCTGTATCTGTGACATCCAGGGCATTCAGCTTCAAAGCACAAACATTATCCAAGAATGAGATCTCATATTTTTCTCCACTAACAATCTCATTCCCATCCTGAAACCAGGTCACAGATATGGGGGGTGTGCCAGACACTTTGCAATCCAGAAGCACCGAGGATCCCAGTACCCCATTTGTTTCCTTTAATTTTCTTGAGAATGAAGGAGGAACTAGACGGTCTAAATAGGACAGGGCAGAAGAATGAGAAGAAAACTGTTGGGTTTTTTTTTTTTTCCTGGGAAAAGGAAAGGCAAGGTGGGGTTGGGGAGTGAAGCTTACTATAAAGACAAGTGAGAACAACAAAGACATAAAGCTGACCTGAAACATCAACTGAAGAAGTGCAGCTGCTGTCCCCCACCTCATTGTGCACCTCAAAAGTATATAAGCCTCTGTCTCCCCTGTCTGCAGAGAAGACTTTCAAAGTGGATATATTGTTGAAAAAGGTAATTTGGTATTTGCGGTCACTCCTTAGTTCTCTGCCATCTTTGTACCACTTGGTGATAAGTTCAGGTGTGCCTCCTACTTTACACTCCAAGGTAAAAGGATTGCCAGCCATTACTGTAATTGGCTCGGTCTTCTCTAAGATGACTGCTGGTTCTGAAACATGAAGGGAGGGGTCAGTGTGCCACCAGGAAATCTACCCACAGACTGGTGAACACGGGATATAAGCAGAAAAAAAAGGCCAGCAGAAGCAACTGTGCGAACTGTAAGATATCGCACTTGTGGTGCAGGTTATACCCACCTAGGACTTGTAAAAAGGCTGAGCATTCCCGCATGCCAGCATCATTTTTGATCTGGCAGATGTACTTCCCAACATCAGCTCCCTCTGCACTGGCAATCTCAAGAGTTGCAATGTTGTCCATAAACCACATCTGGATATTTTCACTCTCCCTAATAACTTCACCCTTGTCCTTGAGCCAGACAACAGAAATTGGTGGGGATCCTTCCACCACAGCTTGAAGGGCTGTTGGCTCCCCAACGAAGATTGCAGTGTCACTCAGCTTCTTGGCAAAGCGTGGGGGTTCTGATGGCAAAAACAAGGAGGCAGAGGAAGGTTAATCATGAGTGCCTGCTCAGAAGATGGACAGCCAGGACATCAAGAAAAGAAGGTGATGATCTTCTAGGATACAAACCTTTGAATTTCACTGGGCAGGTGCAAGTATCGCTTCCCACCTCATTCATAGCTTTGCATTGATATTCTCCAGTATCTTGAGATTCCAGGCTGAGAATATGAAGACTGGCAATGGAGTGCTTTGTTGTCACCTTGAACTTCTTGCTGCTCCTGACCTGCCTCCGGTCCTTGAACCAAGCTACCTCGAAGGGTGGAGTCCCTGCTATCTCACACTGG
This sequence comes from Piaya cayana, assembly GCA_013389865.1. Taxonomy (NCBI): domain Eukaryota; kingdom Metazoa; phylum Chordata; class Aves; order Cuculiformes; family Coccyzidae; genus Piaya; species Piaya cayana. Next base: position 120,408 of record WAAB01020717.1, on the reverse strand, counting down.
AGGATAACATCTGAGCCTTTAAGTGTGTCCACAGGGCTTGGCACTTTGCTAAAAACAGGTGGTTCTATAAAAAAAGAATCACATTATAATGTGTGAATCTGCTTCCCTGGGTGGGTTTTGGGATAGTAGCAGCAGGCAACATAATCAGGAAGAGGAGCCTACAATTATTCTTGTAAACCTATATTTAGCTTCCAAATATGTGACCTCACCTCTAAAAAATGCTGAGCCCTGACATCCCAGCATTGAGAGTCCCAAGGGCAGAAAATGTGACACTTCTGCACCTGTTTGTAGTCATTGCTCACTGTTCCTCCCCAAACGTCACTCTCCCCTCTCTCCAGGACCACATTCCAGCTTTCCCCGCCTCTTTCCAGTTATGAAAGCTATCATCAGTGAGGCTCAGCAACAGAGCCTCCTCGTCAATCTTAAATTTCATTCCTGCCAGGATAACTGTGTATAAAAAGCAGTCACAGGGATGGCTGCAAAGTGTGTGGAGCTCCCAACCAAGGGTGATGCTCTATCTACTCCACACTTCCCTTGTGACCTGACAAGCTTGCCTTATTCAGTGTGCAACTGACTTTAATGGGGAGATAATGGAACAGCTGCACAGTGCTGAACACCCACCGCTGTTTCCTGCCTCTTCACCACTGCTTAAACACAGCAGCATTTGAGTGTGAGTGTGGCTGAAGAGACACTACACCAGCAGCCACCAGCTGCCATAGTAGCAGCTCGCTGTCCAAGGAGATGACCAGCTGGGAATGGGTCTGGAAGCCAGGGATTCTGATGGTTTGTGGAGTCATGCTGCTAACCTTTCACTGTGACTGAAGTGCTGCAGCTGGCTGTGCCGGCAGAGTTACGGGCTTCACATATGTAATCGCCTGCATCTTCAGTGTTGGCATCCAAGATGGTTAGCGTCACCACAGAGTCTACAAAGGATGTGTGGAGCCTGTTGCTTTCCTGGAGTGCCTGATCATTTTTGTACCACGTGGTTTTGATCTCTGGTGTCCCACTGATTTTACATTCAAGTTGAACTGTATCCCCCTGCTTCACAAACCGCAAAGCTTCAGGCTTCTTGATGAACTTGGGAGGTTCTGCAGGATAGAATAAGTATTCAGAGAGTGACAGTATATCTGTTTGCCATGTGGGATCTACAGTGCTGAGTAAGAGTTATGGGGAGAACAAGACTATTGGGGCACAACAAAGTAAGCTTTTACAGCAGCTGCTTGTATCCCCAGAGTTTCCTTTCAAGGAAAGACGCAAGATGAAGAAAAGAAGTCAAAGACAACTATATTCTGCCAACTCTGGTGCCTGCTGCATCAGACAGCTGGAGTTGTAAGAAAACAAATGAAGGACAATCGCTCCAATCCGAGGGAAATGTTGCTGCTACCTTTGAAGGGCAAAAACATCCACAGGTCAGCATGAAAGATTTGACAAGTCCTTCACCCCCAGGAGCAGCAGAAACATGGTAGGTATAGTTTTACTTGCTTACACATCTTTAAAACATATTCCTGCATGAATAACCTAAGTGATTCATAGTCTAGATTAAATCAGCAACTCAGAACTACAATTGAAATCTGCAGCAAATTTGACAGAGCCAACAATGCTGACCTACAAATGCAAAGTAGTGGTATTTAACATATCACCATTTTCCATATAGTAATTTCTGCATGTGAATGTCACTGTGACTGTAGTTTAAGCACTAATGCCAAATAAAAAGCAGAGTGAGTGCAACTCTCTGTACAAACAGCTTCCCAAGGGGATCTTTCCCATTGCACATTTTGCAGGCACATAAGTTTTCTACTGTTATACAGTATGACAGGAGAACATCACCACACGGTATATGTTTTCTACTTTATATTTCCAAACTGTGAAGGGTGGAAGATAAAACTCAGTAACAAAGAGGTGTCTTTGGCAAAGAAAAAGAAAACACACAAATGAAGGTGACTCAATACCTTTGACACTGAGCTGGGCTGAGCAGAAGTCTTTCCCAGCTTCATTACTAGCTTGGCAAGTATATTGGCCAGAGTCTCCTTTACCCACTCTGAGCACTCGAAGGTGAGCTGTATTGGCTATAAATGTAATATTGAAGTTTCCTCCAGTTCGGATCTCCCGACCATCCTTGGACCAGGTGATGTGTATTGGCTGGGCACCAGTAACATGACATTCAAAGTCAGCACTTTCTCCAAAAGGCACATCGATAGATTCAGGTTTGATGTCAAAGACAGGTGCTTGCTTGGGTTCTAGAAACACAAGAAAACAGTGTAATATTTGTACCTCACAAAAAGGCTAATCCAACATACAGATGCCCTCACAGGTATTAAATGGGAGAGCCTGTGATCCAAGGAAAAGATTTGTAAGCCAACACACCTGCCACTGTGAGTCTAGCACTTGAGGTGGCAGTGCCCACAGCATTGGTGGCTGTGCAGGAGTATTGCCCAGTATGATTCATCTCAGTTCGCGCCAGTTGTAGCACTGCAACATTATCTACAAAGGATGTATGTATATTGTGGTCATCGCTTAGCAGCACACCATCTTTATGCCAAGTCACAGTAATGGGTTCTGACCCATTGAGTCGACACATAAATTTAAGGGGTAAACCAACAGGGTGCTCGACGTCCTTCAGTTTTCTTGCAAAGGAAGGTGGTCGTTTGCGCTCTAGAAGAAAGCAAGTAACAGATAAATATGCCCCAGGAAGAATTATTTCATAGTTTTGCAAGAGTAATTCATAGTAAGCTAATATAAAATAATCACCTTGAACTGTTAAGACAGCCTTTGTAGATGCAGTTCCTACATTGTTTTCTGCCTTGCAGATATATTCGCCGCTGTCATTGCTAACTACTTTGTTGAAAATGAGTGTAGCAACATTGTCTTTAAAGAACACCTTGTATTCAGGAGTAGACCTGAGTTTTGTATCACCTTTGTACCAAGACACAGTGATTTCTGGTGTTCCAGCAACACGACATTGCAATGTTGTATAATCTCCAACTGACACCTCAAGAGGTTCCAAGTGTGTAACAAAATAGGGAGGTTCTAAAAAAGAGAAGCAATCGGATAGGCTCATTATAATGTGAGGTCTTGGGAAGCACAGACTTGAAGGAACAGGCAAGAGAAAGAAGCAAAGAGAGCACACACCTAGGGTAGAGACTACAGCCTCACACACATCTCTTCCTGCCTCATTTTCAACATGGCAAGTGTATTCTCCTGCATCATCTTTGGTGCTGTCAAGGATTTCCAGGATGCAGGATTTCTCTGTGGTGGTTATGCTACACTTCTGAGATTGAGTGATGGTCTGGCCATTCTTCTTCCATATCACAGAGATGGGCAGGCTGCCTGTGTAAGTGCCCTCCAGGATGATAGGCTTGCCGGGCTCCACATACTGATCACTCAGTTTCTTTACAAAGACAGCTGGCTCTAATGAAGGGTAAGAAGTCATAAATGTTGAGCACAGGAGGACAAATGGAGAGAAAGAAACAATGTTTTAAGGTAAATAGAAAGATGTAACATTTACAAACCTTTTACTGTAAGGTGTGTTGTACAATTTGCCTTGCCAGCATCATTAGTCACTAGACAAGTGTACTCTCCACTTTGGAGAGGAGTGACGTCAAATAACTCAAGCTCCACAACAGAGTCCTCCAAGTAGATATTGCATTTGTCCCCTGGCACAAGCTCATTGGCCCCTTTAAACCAGTTCACCTTAAAAGGAGGGGTTCCTCTAATAACACATGTGAAAGTGATGCTTGCACCTGGCAAGACATCCAGAGGCTCTGGTGTCCTCTCGAAAGAAGGTGGTTCTAAACACACAAGAGAAAAAGAGAGATAAGACAACTTGCCACAGTGTAACTCTGCATTTCCACACACCTCCTGAAGGTAAAGAACAACATTTTAATCCACCAGTCAATAATTTTCCCCAAGCATATTTACAAAAGACCATAGGAAATTTCAAGAGAGAGAGAAAATAATGGCTCAGAGAGTTTCCTGATCATGATGCACTGACCTTGTACGGTCAATACAGCACTGCATTCATCTGAACCAGCTATGTTGGTGGCTTTGCAGATGTAAGTTCCAGTATCTGAGTCACTTGCTGAATTAAGTTCTAAAATACATTGATTATCTGAAAAGGTGATTTGATGTTTTTCCCCACTGACTAATTTATGTCCATTTCGGAACCAGGCAACAGAAATAGGAGGTGAACCAGACACTTTGCATTCCAGCACTGCTGAGGAACCCACGACACATGGGGTTTCCTTTAGTTTTCTTGTGAAAGAAGGAGGAATGATTCGATCTGCATAAGAAAACATAATAAATCCATGGTTAGAGAAAAAAGGATGGAAGGAATGGAAGAAAGGAAAGAGAACATGTCTGAAAGAAAGTTTTTGTAATAGAAGACAGGCAATCCAACCAACCTAAAACATCAACTGATGCTGTGCAACTGCTTTTCCCCACGTCATTCTGCACCGCAAAAGTGTACAATCCAGCATCTTCCTTTTCTGCATCCATAATTTTAAGTGTAGATACTTTATTGAGGAATGTAATTCTGTATTTTTGGCTGCTGGTCAGTTCTTTGCCATCTTTGAACCACCCAGTGGAAAGCTCTGGTGTACCTGCCACTTTGCACTCCAAAGTACAGGCGTCTCCTATAGTAACTCTCATTGGCTCTGCTTTCTCTACAATGACTGCAGGCTCTGAAAGGAAAAATGTGTGACATGCATGGTGAAATCAGGATTTGATCAGTACTAGCTGTAAATATTACAGCATGAGAAGATGGGGCTTACACATTTGATACTAAGGATATCTCAGGGTACTGGGCTGCAGAATTTTTTAAGCTCTGTTGTTTTTCCACACTTCAGATGCTTACCAAAATGGAGTACAAATATTATTAAACATCTAGGAGAGAAGTGTCCGTCCCTCCCCAAGCAGGCATAAGCAGAACACGTGACCTAGAAATCCATCACAGCTTGATCCCATCACAGTGCAGAGGTCTGTAATTCCTTTCACCCCATCCCCAGACAAGTGGGTATAGTGAACCTGACCATTGCTTGTTGAGGATGCAAGGTTTCCCTGCTTTGAGTGTTTTGAACTCAGGGACATAGCAAAGCATAAAGCACAACAAAATAGCCAAGCTCCTAAATTTAAAAATAATATTCTATGAACTTGTGCTTTTTACCAACCTAGAATAGTTAATGTAGCCATGCACTCGCGACTTCCAGCATCATTTCTGATCTGACAGACATATTTGCCAGCATTGCTTGTCTCTGTGTGCAAAAGTTGCAAAGTTGCAACATTTTCCATAAATGTGATCTTTGTATTTTCACTTTCTCTAATAATGTCCTCTTTGTCTTTAATCCACTGTACAGAAATCGGCTGGGAGCCTTCCACTCTTGCTTGTAACTCTACTGGTTCACCAACGACAACAGTCATGCTGTTTATTTTAGTCAAGAATTTTGGTGGCTCTGAAGAAGAAACATGCAGTTATAGTAAATACTCACAGTGTCTATGCAAAGAGTGACAATGCAGTGCCACTGGGGGCACTGAAGAAGGCATATGTGCCAATACTTTACCTTTCAGCTTCATGGCGCAAAAACAAGTGTCACTTCCTACATCATTCTGTGCTTTGCACTGATATTCACCAACATCTGCAGCTTCAACATTAAGAATGTGAACGCTTGTATGGTAGTTTTTGGCTGTAACCTTATACTTCTTACTACTGCGGATTTGTCTCCTGTCTTTGTACCATGTAACATCAAATGGTGGTGTTCCTGAAATCTCACATTCCAGGCTAACTTCGGTTCCTTTGAGCATGTCTACTGGAGAGGGCTTCCTGCTAAAGACTGGAGGTTCTAACAAGGGAAGAAAGGAACAGTTTTAGAAAGGAGTCAGTCTGCAGCTGTTTGTTCAACAAAAAGTTTACTGATACCAGCTTTTAAAGAAAGAGGCTGCTGAGAAAATAAACAGAATGGACAAGGACTTTCCTCATTTTCTAGGGACTTTGTGAAATGATATTAAGCTCTGAGAGTTCTTAATTCCTCTGTAGAAAAGGTAAACAGAGGGTGACCTTTGGCAGAGAGGGTGGGTCTCATTTAGCTGCTAGTATTCTCAAACATAGGGAGTAAAACTGACACTGGTCAGTTTGGATTGTTTTTTTGTTTTTTTTTTTCCCCCTCTCCATATTTCAGCTCCTTGATATAACATTCCCCACTGTGATCTTTCTTGGACTTTGACAGTCATGGGATGGGTGACAACTAGCTTAGGATTCTTCTGCATTAAGAATAACACCTGGCAGAGGGTGTGGGGGTACATCAAGAAACAAGCATGATATGAAGAAAAAGGCAGTCCTGATATAGGAAATTAAACACATGCTCCTGTGGCTTTCCAGGGGTAAGACCACCAGGGAAAAAATGGAAATCAATCAGAGACCAAGAGGACAGCTAACCTTTCACTGTGACTTTGGTGCTACAGCTGGCCTTGCCGGCAGGGTTGTGAGCTTCACAGATGTAGTCACCGCTGTCATCCGTACTGAGATGATTCATTTCAAGCACAGCCACAGAGTCAATGAATGATGTCCGGAATTTTTCGCTGGCAACAATTTCGTGGTCATTTCTGTACCACACTACTTTCATCTCTGGAGATCCACCTACTTTGCACTCAAGCCGGGCTGAGTCACCCTGCTTGACTACTTTTGCCGCTTCTAGCTTCTTAGTGAACTTGGGTGGTTCTAAAAGACCGAAAAAGTGGAGTTAGGAAGGTCTGAATTAATACTGAAGAGAAAAGGGGAGGGAAGAAGAGTTAAACAAGTGAGAACTACAAACACAAGGTAAGGAATTCCGTTGGCAGTGTATCCAAGATCACTGAGTTGGGCTTGGCTAAAAGGAAAGAAAAGGAATAGACAAAGAGACTGCAACACAACAAGAAAGAGTGCACACCTGTTATCGTCAATGTTGTTATGCAAGAGTCACTGCCAACATCATTTGAAACATGGCAAGTGTAGTGTCCACTCCTAGAAGTATCCACTGAATAGAGGGTTAAGAACCCAGTTGACCCTTCAATCCCAATGAAACAAGTTGGACCAGATACAAGTTCTAAGTCTTCTTTGAACCACTTTACTGTAAAGGGTGGTGTTCCTTTGAGTGTGGCCTTGAACTCCACTGTGGAATCTGGGATGGCTTGCTGGCTCTCAGGTTTTACTAAGAAGCTTGGTGGCTCTGCAGTTTTTAAGAAAAGTAAATATTCAGTTACATCAGAAATGTCTTAGAATGAAGAAAATTAGTGAAGTAAGCATGGAGACCAAGATTTCAGCATTAAGAGGTGTAAGAGTGTTACGTTAGCATAAGATTTAAGGTATTTTCCCAGTATCTATTACAAATAAGAAGCAGTAGTAAAAGAGTTTCAAACCTTTCACAGTCAGGACGGCACTGCAAGAATCATTCCCAGCAACATTAGACACACTGCATGTGTAATTTGCACTGTCTGCCAGCTCTAGATTAGCAATCTCAAGTGACACAGTGTTCTCATGACACAGACTTCTGTATTTTGCACTGTCAGTTATCTCTTTTCCATCCTTAAACCATTTTGCAGTAATGGGGAGTGACCCAGAAACTTTACACTCCATTTGGATAGAAGATCCGAGAATGGTATTCTTCTTGGTTAGCTTTTTGATAAATGTAGGAGGAATTGACTGATCTGCCCAACACAAAAAATGGCAAAAACACACTAGTTACTTTCTTGCCTATCTTTCACAAAAAGAGATTATTATTTTTTAATTCACTCCCTGCTGGATTGGCAAGTTTGCCAAATGACAATACAAACCTAGCACAGTCAGAACAGCTTCACTGGTGCTACTTCCGAAGTCATTTTCAACTTTAAAACTGTAGGTACCACTGTCTTCCTTTGATACAGGTTCAATCCTGAAACTGGCCACATTGTTTTCAAAGGTCATTGTATAGTATCTACTGGGCAGCAGCTGTTTGCCATCTTTGTACCATCTTATTCGGAGCTCGGGTGTCCCAGCCACAGTACACTCCAAAGTCACAGGGTCTCTTTCAGTAACTTTAAGTGATTTAGCCTTTTCTATGATCTGTGCAGGCTCTGAAGTATAAAGTGTATAAAAATGGCGGTTAGCTACACAGACAGGGCACTGATTCTTCAAGTACTCACTAAGGATGACCTTGAAGGGTCACACCTCCTACACACCTTGTACAAAAAGCAAAGCAAAGCACTTCTCCATGCCAGACTCGTTCTTTGCCTGGCAGGTGTATCTCCCTCTGTGGCTGAGGTCAACACTGGTAAGTTTCAGTGTGGCCACGCTGTTCTCAAAAGTAATATGGTGGTGTTCATCTTCTTCTAGTATTTTCTCATCCTTTATCCATGACACAGAGAGGGGTTGAGCACCTGCTATGACACATTGAAACATCGCAGAACCTTTCAAAATGGTTGTGACATTCTCCAGCTTCTTGACGAAAGATGGTGGTTCTGTTGTTCAGGGTTTCGTTTTTTGTTTTGAAAAGAAGACATGGAAAAGGAAGAGGGCAAAGAGAGGTCACATACAGTCATCCTAGTCACTACAATTAAACTCAAGGATGTAATGTTTTGGGTATGGTTCCTATAGGACTGACCTTTCAAGCTGAGCCTCGTACTGCAAGAACAGCTCCCACCTTCATTTGATATAATACACTGATATTCACCAACATCTGAGACATCACAGTTAGTCACGTTAAGAGTAAATACTGATTCTTTGGTGGAGATGGCATATTTCTTGCTGCTGTACATTTCCTTGTTGTTCTTCAGCCACTTCACTTCAAATGGAGGAGTACCGGTCACCTCACACTCGAGTGTGGCCTCCAAACCCTTCACTACCTCGGTGGGTCTCAACTCCCGAACAAATGTTGGAGGTTCTACAAAGAGGAATAGGGGGAAAGTGGATAGTAACCTTGAACAGTTTCAAGGGGAAAAGTCTCCCCTACTCCATCACACCAGCATATGGCATAGCTAGATGATGACAAGATGTTAAAAACTAACCTTTTACTTTTAGCTCGACGCTGCAGCTCTCACTACCTGCATCATTGCGGGCTTCACAAACGTAAATCCCACTATCTGACACTCTGGCTTGAGTGACTTTCAAAGTAGCTAAACCATTTATGAAGGTGATACCGTACTTAGCTTGGTCAGTCACTTCATTTCCATCCAGGTACCATGTGATGTGGATTTCTGGTGTGCCTGCTACCTGGCACTCAAAAGTGGTGGACTGTCCTTCACGCAAAGCTACTACAGAAGTTGGCATCTGAATAAATCTGGGGGGCTCTAGAAGATGGACAGAAAAGGTGAGACTTCATAATATTCAAAGCTGTTTAAAGAAATATCCCCTCCCCCAAGACTGCACAGAAAAATCAGAACCACAAAGATAAGAAAAACGTTGAGTTGCACACCTTTTACAAACAGAGTGGCTTTGCAAGTTGCAGTCCCCACATCATTGCTTATCTGGCAAGTGTAGTTCCCAGAGTCAGATGCCCGAGCAGAGAAGACCTCCAGTACACTAGAGGTGTCATCCTTCCAGACAGATCGATTGGCTCCAGAAAGGAGCTCCTGGCTGTCTTTAAACCACTTTATTTGCAGAGGAGTAGAGCCTTTCACTAGTGCTTTGAATTGAACCCTAGCATTAGGCACGACCTCTTGAGACTGGGGTTTTTCCACAAAATATGGTGGTTCTATAACATACAAAAAGGAAGAAAGAGAATTACTCTGAGATAGAGGAATTGCAAAATTATGAATAAGAGAACTAACACAGGACAAAGAAGGAGCTCAAACCTTTTACTGTTAAGAACCCACTGCATTGGTTTCTTCCTGCCTTATTTGTCGCTTCACAGGTGTAAGAGCCGCTGTCTGTGCCTTCCAGTTTATTGATTTCTAGAAATGCAGTATTATCATGGAAAGAGTATTTGTGTTTTTCACTCGCTGTTATTTCCTGGCCGTCCTTGTACCACTGGATACTTATAGGATGTGACCCAGACACTATGCACTCCAGGTGGACAAAAGACCCCTTAATACTGTCCATTTTCTTGAGCTTTTTGGTGAACTTGGGTGGTATAATGAGATCTATCCAAGACAGAGTAAAAAGAAAAAATATGAATTTTAGCCTTGATTGTGGCAGATATCACCTTAGGAGAAAAGGTTTTATAGGTAGATATAATGATAAAAGAGAGCTCATACACACCTAGAACATTAATGCTGGCAGAACAGCTACTGCTCCCAACATCATTGTGAACTTCAAAAATGTATTCCCCGCTATCTTTCTTTTCTGCATGAAGCACCTTTAGGACTGAGACAGTATCTGTAACACTGATCTTGTATTTTGGGCCTAATGTTAGTTCCTTGCCATCTTTGAACCATTTGGCTGTAATATCTTTTGTTCCTGAAAATTTACACTGCAAGGTTGCTGGGTCTCCCTCAGTCACATCTATTGACACAGCCTTGTCCACAATTGTAGCAGGTTCTGTTGTAAACAAGGAGACAGAGATTTAAGAGCATCTGTAAAAATCACAAGGGAACCATGTGAGATCCCTGCAAGCCTTTGGCATATGACCAACCTTTAACAGTCAGCAGAGCAGAACACCTCTGAATTCCTGCCTCATTCTTAGCCTGACAGAAGTATTTCCCGTCATGTTTCAGCTCAATAGACCTCACCAGAAGAGTGGCCACATTGTTCACAAAGGTCATTTTAATATTGTTGTCTTCAATCACTTCATCGTTGTCTTTCAGCCAGGACACAGTGATGGGCAAGGAGCCTTTAATAGCAGCCTGAAACACAACCGTGCCCCCTCGAAGGGAACTAATATTTTCTATCCTCTTCAAGAACTGTGGGGGCTCTGGCAGGAAGAAAGTGTCTGTGTAAGTACAGGTCTGACACATGACAGTGTGGCATGGAAACCACACTGGGATAACAGCATGCTAGTGGTATTCTGCACCTTGCACTAACCTTTCAGTGTGACTTCCGAACTGCAGAAGCAGCTTCCAACATCATTCGTTACTCTACACTGATACTCGCCAACATCAGAAGAATCAAATCTGAAAATGTGGAGACTAATCAAAGATTTCTCAATGCTTATTCTGTGTTTCTTACTGCTGCGCACAGGTTTATCATCTTTCACCCAAAACACTTCAAAAGGAGGTGTGCCAAGCACCTCACACTCCAAAACCACATCAGAATCCTTCAAGACTTCCATGGATTGAAACTCCTTGCTAAAATAAGGTGACTCTACAGTGCAAAAGAGAAAGTGCAGTTTGTATTAATTATAAAGCCTACAAAACTTTGTTGAGTTTAAAGAGACAAACTGGGTGGTTGGGTGTCACACACACCTTTGATTGTAACAATGCTACTGCAAATATCTTTTCCAGCATCATTTTTGGCCTCACAAATATATTCCCCACTGTCTTCAGTTTCAGCCTCTGTAAGATGGAGTTTTGCCAAGGATTTTGCAAAAGACATCCTGTATTTGTCACTCTCTTTTAGCTCTCTATCATCCTTGAACCATGTAATTTTAATCTCAGGAGTACCAGTGACTTCACAGGTCAGCTCAGCATATCCACCTTTCTTTACCAGATGGGTTGGCTCTAGCTTCTCCTTGAAGGCAGCAGGTTCTGTGGATTTAAGAAGAGCGTTGAGCACAAAGAAGGCAGCAAAGAGTGCTACTGGATAAATCCAGCAGCTAAAATTTAAAAGAGAATAAGAATGCAAACCTTTTACAAACAAGTTTGCACTGCATGTTACTGAACCAGCTACATTGGAGACTTTGCAAGTGTATTTTCCTGAGTCTGTTTGTTTAACGGCATAAAGCTCCAGGTAACTTGCTAACGCTTCTGTCATGATGTAGCAGGCTCCTCCTGTCACCAGCTCAGTATCACCTTTAAACCATTTCACTGTCAGTGGTGTTGTGCCTTTAAACATGCTTTTGAATCGTACGGTTGAAGCAGGCAGTACATTTTGGGACTCTGGTTCTACAGTGAAGCTGGGTGGCTCTAGATTGCATTGAAATGAAAAAATTGTCATGAGTAAGACACATGATCTGCTCTTTGGGGAAGAAAAGTATTATAATTTGAAAAGTAAAACCCCAAGAAATATGAAACAAATTTCCAAACCTTTTATAAACAAAGTGCTACTGCTGTCTTTGCTACCAGCAGAGTTTGTGGCCCTGCAAATGTAGACTCCAGCATCACTTGCATCTAAATGTTTTATTTCCAAAGATGCAGAGCCTTCTGAGAAGTGTACTGTGTATTTGGCACTTGACGTGATCTCAGTGTCCTGTTTAAACCAAGAGACAGTCATTGGAAGAGAGCCTGAAATTTTGCAGTCTAGGCGGCATGAGCTGCTAATGATACTGTCAATATTCTTCAGTGGTTTAGTAAAGAAAGGAGGGAGAGTGCGATCTGTTGAGAATGAAAAAAATAAAAGAAAAAAGAAAGAACATATGAGCAAAAGAGGTATGCAGTTCTGTTCCTGGTTGTTGCACTCAGAGCAGAGTAGCAGGGTTCTTTGCAAAGAGTCAGTACCAACCTAGCACAGTGAAGCTGGTAGTACAAGAGCTGATGCCCACATCGTTGGATATCTCAAAAGTGTATTCACCACTATCTTGCATTTCACTGGCGTAAAACTTGAGCTGGGCAGTATTATTTTTAAAGCTGATCCTATATTTTTTGCTGGCAGGTAGAAGCCTTCCATCTTTGAACCATTTTTGTTTTAGCTCTGGAGTGCCTGTGACAGTGTACTCCAAAATGGCTGGTTCCCCTGCTGTTACCTGGATCACTTCAGATTTTTCAATGATTTTGGCAGGTTCTACAACAGAATTAAAGAGCTGGTGTTAAGGACAAAGAAAGTACTCTTCCTCTCAGGTGGGCAATGTGGGTATCACAGCAATACTCCACTGACCTTTCACTACTAATTCACCAAAGCAGGACTGACTTCCTGCATCATTCTCAGCCACGCAGGTATATTTGCCAGCAGAGCTCAACTGGACACCAGTAATTTGCAGCGTTGCTAGACCATGTTCAAATGTCACTCTCACTTTGTTATCATCTTGAATAAGGTCTTTGCCCTTGATCCACATCACAGAAATAGGCTCTGACCCCTTCACCACAGCCTGTAATGTAACGCTGTCTCCAGCTAGAGCTGTCACATTTTCGATTTTCTTAACAAAAGATGGTGGTTCTAGTTCAGAGAAGAGACAAGAAGAAATACTCATCTGCCATCACATCATCCCATGAAAATTGCTGCTTAAAGTCAGTCTTATGAGAGAGTATGTGCAATACATGGCATAATTCAGCTAAAGAGTAGGCAAGGAAAAACATTGCATTCCCCATTCGGTAGCTAATGCATGGTACCTTAAGCTCAATGTCCTTCACAGAATCATAGAATCATAGAACAACCAGGTTGGAAGAGACCCACCGTATCATCGAGTCCAACCAAATTCACAGGTTTGATGCCAGGTAAGAATTAAGATATATGCAGAATTTTAAGAGAAGACCTTACTCTCCCTCCCGATTCTCCACAGTCACCCACAAATGGAAAGAAAAGACATTTCAAGAAAGGAGAGGTTCTTGCCAACCCCTACAGTAAGGTGAGTTTTCTCTCTCCCACTGACCTTTCAGGATGTATGTTGCACTGCACATGCACTTTCCGACTTCATTAGCTATTACACACTCGTATTCACCAACATCCGCACTGTTAAATGAGGACACCTCCAGAGAAATAACACCTTTTTGAGAGGTCAACCTGTATTTTTTACTACTGCGAATCTGTTTCTTGTCTTTGTACCAGCTAACATCAAATGGTCCAGTGCCAGCAACCTCACACTGAAGAACGGTGTTTGTTCCCTTCACTACCTCTGCTGGTTCAAGTGTTCGAATGAAAGATGGAGGTTCTATAAAAGCAGCAAGAAAGATTAGTCAGCCATGAAAAAAAAAAGAAAGAAAAAAAGGAAGAGTTTTTTTCTCAAGAGTGGATTTGCAGCAGCAAGAACAACAGACCTTTGACAACTACTTCGGTGGTGCAGCTATCACTTCCAACCTCATTTACAGCTTCACATGAGTAGCTACCGCTGTCATCAACTTTCATCTCCAAAATATCTAACACAGCCACAGAATTGACAAAGGACATCCTGTGTGTGTTGCTTTCACGGATTTCTTTATTGTTCTTGAACCAAGTAACTTGGATTTCAGGAGACCCTTTGATTTTGCATTGAAGGCGTGCAGAGTCACCTGGGGTCAGTAAATAAGATGGATCGACCTTCTTCACGAAAGATGGTGGTTCTAGAAGTGGAAGGGTAAGGGAAGAAAGGGGAAAGAAAGGAGAAAAGGAAAATAAAGGATGCTGAAATACAAAGCTTTGAAAGATTCGTTTCTAGTGCAAGAACAAAACATAAATTCAGAAAAATCAGCATAAACTTTGCTGAGTTGCAGTTCTGGTGGTTTCTCTTGTTCTCTCTATCCATCTCTTCCTTGCATGCAGAAGTAATTCTTGGATCTGGATTGTGAAAGAAATATTGAAGCAACACATGGTACACCATAAGAAAGCAGGGGAAATGAGCAAGAGGTGAATGGACCTGATGGCAGGTCTGAGAAGAGTTTGGTGTCATTTCAGCCCAAAGAAATCTTTCCTGCAAATGTAATGGGGAAATCAAGAACAAAGGTAAAGGGAGCATAGGACTATCTTACCTCTGACTGTGACACTGGCAGAAGATGAGCTGCTTCCTGCCTCGTTTGAGGCAGTGCACACGTAATGGCCCGAATCCTTGAGTTTAGCCAAAGGTATCTCAAGTGAGGCTATTTTATCTTCAAAGTAAATCTTATAATCCTTGCCTGGAGGGATTTTGTTTCCATCCTTTGTCCACCCTACTGTTACTTTCCTGTCTTCATCTACCTGACATTCAAGACGTATTTTTTTATTGACTGCTGACTGCACTGACTGCAAAACTTTAATGAAGTGGGGCTTGTCTATAATGACCATTTCAGCCTGGCAAATGTCAGCCCCAAACTTGTTAGAAGCTTTGCAAGTGTAAACCCCTCTGTCACTGGTGGTGAGAAGGGAAATTTCTAACACATGTTTATTTTCCACTCTGGAGATCTTGTGGTGGTCCGAAGATGAAATGGTTGTGCCATCTTTTTGCCAGACGACATCGATGACTGGAGTGCCCGAAACAGTACACAGGAACTTGGCACTTTTGCCCACAAAAGTAGTGATAGATTCAGGTCTGGTAAGAAATGTTGGTGGAAACGCTTCTGCAAAACAAAGAGGTTCAGTGTTATCCAGATGTGAAGACTAGAGCTTATGCTCTTTTTCCACATTTGCCAGGAATACAGAGCAAGAGGGGTCAGTTTGTAACTAAACACTCTTAAGTAAAAGAAGCCAGCAGTGAAGGAAATAAGACGTGCTAAAGACAATGCATTTTGGCTTTGGTTTTGCACTTGTTGGGTCTGTATATTGCTCCAGAGTTTGAAGGTACTTTGAATTGCTGAAGCAACATACAAACTAAAGGAAAATAAACCAAAACCCAGAATTTTCTCCCCCAAGACTGACAAATTTGTTCACCATTCCCTGAAGATAGAGAGGTTTGCATGCACTTCAGTTTGTGGATCTTTTTTAGTCTCTAGCCTCTGTCACTTAGCAAAGCAAAAAGAAAAAAGCCAGAGTAAATAAACCACCATATTCTAGAACTCCAAAAGACAGCATTTTTTAAAAAAAGGAAAAGAAAAAAAATTGTATAGCTCTCAACAGACAAGAAGGTTTGCAAACTGGAACAGCTCTAAAAGCTTTTCTGTTTGTTTAAGATGATAGATTTCCTCAGTCACGCAGAGTTCCTATCTGCCATGGCACATGGGTGTTCAGGTATGCATAGCTGCATAGTCTGCCTACAACTGTAGGACAAACAGGGTGCTAGGATAATCACACACTGATTATTACACCAAAGAAATCAGATTTAAAAGTGTATGTTTTCGTGATGACTAGAAGTTAAAGAAACCTTCTTCAAGAACATATTCACAAACCAGTCCCGTTCTTTGACAATCTAGTTCCTTCCACTCTCTCTTCCACCCTTCTTTCCTCCCATCTGAAACTTTTCACACTGATTCCTTTTTCAAGCTAGAGAAAACAGTATTCTCAGAAATTATTCCTTCTCTATGCTTGTGCCTGAAAAAATTAGACACGCATTATGTGTAACCATGGCAATCAAGAGCCCTTCCATAAACATTTGCATGCATAGCAGTAAAAGCATTACAATATACCAAGTTATTTTATGGAAAAGGAGAAGTGTTTGAAAGCCTGCACTTACCAGTTACTGTTAAAAGTGCTGTAGAGCTTACGCTGCCATGCTGGTTGGAAGCCTTACAGCTGTACTCTCCACAGTCAACAACCTGAGGCCTTGGGATCTCCAGTGTAGAGAGATAGTTGGAGGTGCGAATGGAGTATTTGTCCCCATCATATATTTCTCTACCAGCTTTGTACCACTGGAATCTGACATTGGGAGCAGTCTCTACCTCACAGGTGAACTTAGCCACATGATTTACAGCCACCTCCACGGACTCGAGCCTTCTCCTCAGGATAGGTGCAACTGAAATAAAAAATAGAAAGCAACTCAAATGCCTGCCTACTGACATGCTGGAAAGTAACAGTGAAGTGACTGACTAAAAAAAAGATAAGGTGATATATTTGCAATCCACATAAAGTGCCTGTGAAAAAGAAAAAAACTGTAATAAATGAACACAGTACCAGGCTTAGCAGACAGACAGTGTTACAGTGCATAATGACATCAGGGAACACAGTGGTGATACCAGAAAAACAATGTGTGATAGTGATGCACAACAGCAATGCAAACATAAACATATGTCACACTATCCCAGAGTTGTGAGAAATTATGATACAAATGAGAAATTTTGCTCAAACTTGCAGTGACTCTAAAGAGTGATTGAGGGTGCAACAGTGAGGAAAGTGGGAAGATCAGGTCGATTTCACAGGCAAATATGGGAAGAAGTGGTCAGGACTGAGATACGCCTTTTCCCAGTTGTGCTTGTGTGATGAGAAAAGGAAGTAACAAAGTTCCTGACTAAACACAGGTGAAAGGAGTGAGAGACTTTGTGAAGTGGTAAAAGGAGACCATAAATCCAGAAAGAAATGAGGTCCTCTTATTAGTGGCATGATGGTATTAATATTGCATCTGTATCCAAATATACAGACACATAGTAGGGCAGATTCATTAGTAGAGCAGTGTATTAGGAAGGCAGTATTTTATCTCCATAATCCAACCTCTTTTAACAACTGTGAGTTTTGCTGCTGTTGCTCTTTTTCCGCTTTGATTCAGCGCCTCACAGGTATACTCTCCTTGGTGAATCTCCCCATATACTTTGTTTATTACTAGTGTGTACATGTCCCGATCTTGCAAACACTTGAATTTGTCCCCTGAAGACACTAGCTTACCCTGAAAGTACCAGTTCACCTCTCTGACATTTGTTATGACAGACACCAGACTGACACTCTCCCCTTCCTCCACAACAGTGTCAACCAGCTTTCTGTGTATGATGGGATAATTCTCTTTGCCCGGTTCATCCTCTAGCTTCCCAATTCTAGTTTCCAGACTCTCTCTGCCCTCTTCCTCATGTATTTCTTCCCTTTTCTCCTTCCTTTTCAGTATTTCTGTGGCTGTCTCAGTGGGAACACCTGCAGAGACTACATCAGCAGTGGCTGCAGCTGCACCAACATCCTTGATTTGATCATGCCCAGTCAGAGTCTTGATTACTTGTACAGACAAAAGCTGCTCCAGGGGTATTTCTGCCTCTATAGTCCTCTCAGCCTTCTGGGGCTCCAGCCCAGAGGTTTCATCACAGAATTTTCCTGAGAGAAGTGGGCTGGGATAAACTGGCAATGCTGTGGACTTTTCATCTGTCAAGAGATGTTTTTCTTCACAGATAAGAGAATAGAAAGCCTCCTTCCAAACTGTTTCCTCTTCAGCTGTCTGAATGTTGACTTCTCCCAAGGAGACTGGGATTTCTATGGGACCATGTCCTCCTGTGGTCACAACATAGGTGCACAAGGTGTGCTTATGTTCCTTGGTGATGTTTATTGTCTGCACTTCAATGTTTTCTTTATCAGCTAACCATTCTGAAAACAAGAGTTTTTTCTCACTTACCACTGCAGCTTTCAGTGCATTTCTTATTTGAGATTTTATGTCTACGTTGCTGCTCTTGGGTACCTGAGTAGTAAGCTGGCCCTCTTTGTTGAGGACTTGGCTCTCCTGGAGCTGGTGAACATGCATTGTTTCATGGGGTTGTCTGCCTGCCCTCAGACACTGCCTAAGTGGGCTGGCAAGATCAACAAAATGTTCCTCCTCCAGGGGCTGGTTTTCTTCTAGCAGCAAGGGAAATCTCACAGCTTGGCCCTCATGGATTCTTGCAGCAAAATCTTCCTCTGTTGCTTCCAGAGAAGAAATGTTTTCCAGGGGGATAGCTTGGATCCCAGTGAAGGCCAATTCCGAAGGAAATCTGTGTTCAGCCTTCATCTCACCTTGCGTTGCTGGGAAGCCCTCAAGGACCTGGATGTGGTCACCATCTATGGCACAAATCTCATCAGTGATTGACACTTGTAGAAGGGCTTGGGAAGCCTCTGTCTTCAAAGCAGCCACGTGCTCTGCTACCTTGGGGATCACTTGCTCTTTGGGCAAGACTGTCTGTGCAGCTACAGTTCCAAGGCAGACTGGCAGTTGTCTCTCCATCACTGCTACAGTCTCTGTACCCTGGGGGCCAGCAAGGAGGATTTGCGTTGGCTCTGCCAGAAGTCTGCTTCTCTCTTGTGTTGTGGCCACCTGAGTGAGTATCTCTTCAGCGCTGTGTGCAGCCTGGCAGGCTGGTGGCAGACCAGGCAAAATATCCTCTCTGGGCAGCACATGCTCCACCTGGCTTGTTTGGAGCTGAAGGAGGGCTACTGGCTCCCTCATGGCCTCAAGACTGAGTGCTCCTTCCATAGAAGGAAGCTCACCAGCCTCCTCATAAGAAAAGGGGTTTTGGTCCTCTGCCACAGCAGAGTGCTGTAAAGCCGAGCTCTGCCTGCACACAGCATGCTCCACAGGCACCACAATGAGCTCAGCAGAGCATGTAGCGTCACCCAGGGTGCTCACTGCCCTACATGTGTAGAGTCCAGCATCCTCTTCCATGCAATCCTGCACTATCAGGGAGCCGGAGCCATCAGGGTTGTGAGAAATAGAATGATGAGCATTAGAGAAGAGCTGCTCACTCCCCTTGAACCACTGCACAGTGGGGCTTGGCTCCCCAGCCACGGTGTACTCAAAAACTGCAGTGAAGCCTGGTGCACATTGGATGTTCTCTGGCTCCCTGGCAAAGCAAGGGATCCCTGCAATCTGCTGCCGCACACAGAGGTGGGCACTGCATGTGGCCTCACCGTGTATGTTGCTGGCTGTGCAAGTGTACTCACCCTCATCCTGTACACCTGCATATGGGAGGATGAGGCTGTGGTCATTGCCAGCAAACACTAATTTACAGTCTGTGGATGGGCTTAGCTTCATACCATTGAAAAACCACTCGATTTTTGGTGTGGGGCTGCCAGTAACAGTAACAGAGAACCTAGCCACATCTCCCTGCCAGATTTCAACATTTGAAACCTGCTTGAGGAAAACAGGGGCTTTGCCCCCATTCTCCATTTCCATCTTTGCTTTGCTGGAATAAACTGGTGTTTCAGGCTCAAATTCAAGTGTTTGCTCTCTAGTGGACAACTGAAGGCCGCTGCCGTAGCCTTCATTTCTTCCTTCCTCAGAAGACACAATAAGAGAGCTAGTGATGTCTGTATGGGAAAAAAAAATGTTTGGTTTTAATAGAATGTTTACAAGAACAGTTGTAGATAGCAATGAACAGTGTTAGTGCAACTATTTTTGTATATCTGGAGGCTTTCTCAATACTGTACAGCAGTTAACCATGAACATGAGGTCCTCTTGCTGTCACCAGCAAGACATGCTGTGCTGTCAAGTTACTTATGAACTTCCCATCTGGATCAACACGGGTGTCTATTTCAACCTGATATCACAGCATGGGTTAGGCATAATCCCAGGATGTACTGTGCAAATAGCCATCAAACAATATTGGTTCATTTAGCAAATATAAATAAAGTGCTATGTGCCATATATATTTGTACGTACTCTCATACAAACAAATACAACAGAGCAGTGCTAAGACCCTGGTTTAATTCAAAGACTAGCTTAATTCCAAACACTAAGAAAAAGCACAATGTCAGAACTAGGACTGGAAAAATAATTCAAATTTTCAGCTTGCCAACCCTTCTTCTGGTGCAGTTAGTTCAGCTCTTTTGAGTCTCTCTTTTGTCTAACACACCATGGTATTACCTCTCCCTTACCAGCTTTGTCCTGTTTTTGCCATTAGAACCTTAGAACACCGTTATTACTAAAATCATGAATTTCCACCCTTGAATTAATGTCTTTGATTTAAATCTCTACTTTTAAACTCCTCTCTGTCACAATGTTGCAAATTAGGACTCCCACAATACAAGAGAAAAAGAAGACAGAAAAATGTAAGGTTTTCTTTTTCTTGCCTTTGTGAAGGTAGATATTTATGTGCATTTAAATAAATGTAAGGAAGCAGACATCAAGAACATGTCATTCTCTGCAGATGCTTGACACTAGAAATATCAAAAAAAATTCTGAGACTCCCAGGAATGCAACAAGCCATCCACGAAAAGCACGGCGCAAAGAAAACATTTGGAAATCAAATCCTGTTATCCTCACTGAATCAAGTTTACTCAGTTAAGGCCCACAGTATTTGATGCTGAAAAGACATGAGAGTTTTTAAAGAAATACAAAACACTTATGAACAGATAAATGTTTCTGAGCACTCTAATTGTGAACCTTGGTAAGTTCCTTGATTACAATCTCTTACATTCCAATACTTATTGTTAGATAAGAATTTTTGCTGCACTGCAATAATGACCATTAAGAAGAACAGAATATGTCATATCCAATTCTTTTTCACTGGTTTCAGCAATTATTAATCCAGTAATTATTAATCTTGCCACAAATACCATAATATACATGACACAGCACATTTCATACAGTGACTAACTGCAGAGAAGAAATGCTTAGGTAAAAAAGAGAATTACACCAAACCTTCAGGATTACCTCCTAGGCTTGTTAAATCAGTAGGACAGTTTCCCCAGAAACCCAATGTGATAGTGAATTTGAGAATGGGTGGCAGAATTGGACCCATAATACAGTATAAGAGTTGCAGAATGGAACTTATGCAAACAGACAGGAAAATGCTTAATATAAAGGAGTGCAGCAAAAATTAATGTACTTTTATATGTTTCTGGATATTTTCAACAGAAAAACTATGTAGATATTTTTCATATTCTAGCTGTGTTTGTGAAATGAATAAAGTACAAGAAGCAATGGACTTAAATAATTTACTTATTTATTTCAGAAATTAACCATACATATTGACATTAAATACACACTGATGACAAACATAGCTCATCCCTTTTTTGATTCTTGGTTTGCAGAAATGAGGTCAACTTTAAACCTGATGATGAAATTGTGAGTTTGTAGTTTCTATGAAAGCACAAAATTTTGAAGAGACATGGTCAATCATGGCTCTAAGCTATACCAGTTGCCCCAAGGAAATTTATTCAAAACTAGAATTACTCCAGATTTATGTTATTGTAACTCAGGTGACACTTTCCCTCTTCACAAGCACATGATAGTGCTCCTGGCTAACATATGAAATTTAAAATAAGACATTTAAGCTTACATAAATCACAAACGCTACTACACAAGTAAATATAAAGATGCTTGGCCATTATTTCAGATGTGAACATGAACTTGGACCTGTTTGGCTTGTGGCTCCAAAACCAAGTTACAGGCCTATTTCTACTAGAAATTTCAGTTCATTTACGTGTAAATTAAACACATGGCATAATTGCTAAGGATCTAACCTCTTTGGCTTTGGACCTAAAACACCCCTCATGTGGCAACTGACATATAACAACAGACAATTCATGCCAGCTTCCCTAGGGACCTCTGTTGTCTAATGCATCAATTAGTGCTATACACCCACACAAGGAATGCATTAAGGACATGAAGAAATTCTTCCCCAGCACAGTGTGGGATCAGACACTCAGTACCACCACTACCTATGAGAAATTACTTTTATCTATGCCTCATAACGACATGTAAATCTTAAATATTTATCATGGGCTCATGACTGGGAAGAAACAGAATTGGCAGTGGTATTGGCCTAACCATTCCAGTTATTTTCCCTACACACTGGGTCATTAGAGCCTGCCGCTCCTGACTTTAAGTCTATATTGGAAAACACAATTGGGCAAAGTGAATCTTTTGATCAAGAACTACTATTCCAAGTGATCGATGGGATAGTCCTAAAAGATTATTGATTCTTTGTAGTGTACTGGCCTCAGTGTGAGGACACATCAAACTCAGAAATTAGAACATGCATGAACATAACTGAACATCCTACTGGAATAGTTATTTTATGCTTATGATCACCATGCTCCTTAAAGTGGTTTGCAAGTCAACTGGCAGCAATTTGTAAATAACTGAAAGAATCTAATGGACAAGTAATCAAAGTAAAGGTAATTATTTCCTGTGGTCATTGGACTCAAGATTTCACCTTGGCATATAGGTAATTGGAAAGCTGGCACAGAGAGTTATTTAACTGCTAATAAATGCTAATTAATAACTTTCACATTTTTAACGTATTTTCTCAACAAATTCATCATTGTTTATGTAAGACAGATTTAGTTCTGATTTAGTTATGTCAACTACTGCTGATGTCTCCTCCTAGATATTAGCAATAATTTGCAAAACTACATACTCACAAATGAGAAAACCAATGTAAAAAACTCTTCTGCTGAGAAAATGCCACAGATAGCAATTGAATGTACTGTACTTATTTCTGGTCATCTTGACAGGTAGCACACTTAACTGTTACTAATATTTTTTTTTAAAGAAAAGAATACATCAAGATCTAGTTCTAATGTGGAATAAGAATATTGCATAAAAATCTCTCACTATTTTAATACTATGTATTTTTTTTTGAATGACACTGGAATACGGGGACAACTAAAATAATTTTAATGAATTTACAGTCACATCATTGATTTGTTATGCTCCCTCTCCTTTCCCTTTAACTTCTAAAGATACAGTACAAAATATGTTTTCATGTTTATTACTTGGTAATAGAGAAAAAAATCCTGTTCAGTCTCCACTAACAAAAAACTTTCATTTCCCACTATGATGCTTTTCTTTGCAATGGCATAATTCCACTGACTTAAAGAAAAAGATATTTAATTCTGTGAGTCAGTAGAACAAGCCTCACAGATGTAAGAATTTTGCAGTGATAGAAACTGTAAGCACAGGATTTAAATCGGTGAGACTCACATGTTCTGATACAACATTGTGAGAAGGGGGAATACCAGTTTAAGGAGTTCTTTCACAGAACTATATCCAGACTTTAGAGCAAGCACAAGTTAGTATTCCATATCTCTGCATTACAAGAAAAAGGTGATTTCTAACCTACATAAACCAATAGTGATTGCACTGTTACAGACACAGGAGTATGTACAGTATATGAAAAAATCAGTCCTACATAAATGAGCCTCTGTTAAATATCTTTACAAGAATGAATAAGGAGTTTGGAAGGAGCCTGAATTATACCTCGGTGCAGAAAGTGTGCACAAAACTTACACACAAATTAAGTCTCACTTAAATTCCCCAATGAGGATAAGTTTTCAAATGAGACAGAAATATGCCCACATAGAGTGGTTTTCATCCCCAAAGAGATGAAAAACAATGCCCCTAAATGAGTGCTGCATTTTTATGTGCTGTGAACACCTTAAAAACATTCAGAGTTTCAAAAAGGACTCTGAAGCAAATTGTGGAAATTCAGTATGTTAACACAGCACAAGTCTCAGCAGTTCCTGCCCTGTTAGTAGCTATACGTTTGTACTGCCCACTGTCATTTTGCGTCAAGCTTACACACTGTACCTATCCACTTCCAACAACAATCCATCCTTGTACCAGTGAACACTTGGGTGGAGGCAATGAGTCACAAGATACTGGAAGCATGCTGAGGCACCTACAAACGTACTGTACTCAGAAACGAGCCTCGGAAATCTGGGAGGGGTTTCTGTGACCTGGGACTCCAAGCTGCAGCTCTCTGAGTCCTTTGCCCTAACCTCAATGCATTCCTCTTGGGATGTCTCTACAAACACATCAAAACTAACGCTGACACAATTATTGTCCATTTTCTGCCCTTGTTGAGTCACTTCAAGCAGTCTGATCACTTTCTCCAAGTCATCTGTATGTGGCTGAGACTTAAACTCCAGATCTATTTCTGACTGTCACCTGGGCTCCCAGTTCTGCTCGAAAGAAAGTCACACTACTGGGTCCCGTATGGTTCACTGCCTGTGACTCTTTCACTGCTCACCTTAGCTCTTGCTCCTTGATGAGACATGACTATGAGGGAGCCTTTGCACACAGCTTCTCCCAGCCTATTTGTTGCCTGACAGTGATAACAGCCACCATCAGAAGTACCTACATTTTGAACTTTCAGACTGTGAAGTCCCTCCTTTTGACTCACAACAAACTTTGCTGGGGCAGATGTCACACGGGTGCCATCTCTGAACCACTGCACTACTGGAACAGGAGTACCTGTTACCACACACTCAAACACTGCCTCCAAGCCTTCTGTCACTTCAACATCTGCAAAGGGCACGGCAAAGCGGGGAGGCATTTCAGTTACTTGGAAATCGATTTTTACATCCTCATTCTCCTCCGTGGCAAAGCCTGTAGCTTGCTCCAACAAGGCAAGTGGTAGAACATCCAGGGAAACCACCATGCTCTTCTTATCTGGGCTAAACTCGGGACTTGTTATGATTTTGACCTGCTTCTCAAACTCCTTCACCTCATTTTCATCGAGCTCCACTTCCAGTAGGATTTCCTGTGGTGAAGGTGACCTTGAAGATGTGTTTTGCTCGAGGTCAAAGTGTATAACATGTTGGTGGGTGACAGGGGGTGGCAGTGCTAGTGACTGCCCATCTTCAGACAGAACTTCCACCTGTGCGATACATTTAGCTTCACCAACAATGTTCACTGCATGGCAGAGATAGTGTCCTCCATCGGCTTTCTGGACATTAGTGATTTCCAGCACACACTTGTCTCCATCCTTCTCTATCTGCACTCTTTCGTCCAGCTCCAAAAGAGATTTATTCCGATACCATTTTACCTCTGGCGTGGGCACACCCACCACCTCAGCCACAAAGCTCAGTGTGCTGCCCTCATACAGCCTCTTCCTGTTCAACACCTTGAGAAATGCAGGTGGCATCTCACTGCCTGACGGCTCCAGGGCTTCACAGGGGGTCTTAAACACCTCAGCCTGTGTTTCGTCTGGAGACTGCTGCCTTCTCTCGCACAGGGGGAGAATCATCAGGGCATCCTTATACTCCCCAGTGGGTGTCCGGTAGCGCTCTGGTGGTGTGCTGTCCCCTGATGGAGAGCAGGGTCCCTCAAAGGGTGTGAAGTAGCGCTCTGAGGGTGTGTTGCATTTTGAATCCTCAGAGGGTGTGGAGTAGTGCTCAGGAGGTGTGCTGTACACTGAGCCTTCAGAAGGTGTGGACCAGCGCTCAGGTGGTGTGCTGTACCCTGAACCTTCAGATGGTGTGGAGTAGCGTTCAGGTGTGCTGAGTGGTGTGTGGTATGATGTTGATGAAGCTGTTTCAAATATCTCCACTGAGGAAGGAGGTGTGTAGAAGCGGTCTGAATCAGGTGACTCCTCTCCACTCTTGCTGTCCAGCTCTATAGACATTTCTGACTCAGGAGAGAAGGGCCGGGTGAGCTCCTGCTGGTTGTTGTAATAGTCATAAACCATACTGAAGGTAACCTCCTCCACTTCCAGTGAAGTGATGGTCTCTTGCTGCTCCTTCTGAGCTGTCTTTTTGAGGTCTGGAGTTTCCCTCATCCCAGTTGACCTTAAGTACTTTGTCAGTGACAAGTTAGGCTCTGGCTCTGAGCCTTGAACAGCACTGGGCTCTGGACCTACAGAAATATCCTCCCACAGTCCTCCTCCATCCAGGCTGTTTTCAGAGGCTTCCTCAGTGGTGGTCCTCTTCTTGTTCCAGGACTCCTTTCTTTGTTCCTTCTGTTCCACAGAGTCATCTTTTATTAAACTGAATTTAAAGTGCTGCCCAAAAGACAAGCCCTTGGTTGTGTTTGGTTCCTGTTGTGTGTCCCTGACCGTCTCCTCAGGAGAATCTGTGCTTTCTGGCTCAGAGATGGAACTGCTTACTCCTGTTGCAAAGATCTTTTCTACCCCAGAACCTTTTTCCTCTTCAGTCTGACGCCCAGCCTGGGGTTTCTTTTCATGTGCAGTTTTTTTCAAGTCAATGATGAAGCTGTCAGTCTGCAAGTCTACAGTTTCCAGTTGTTCCCCACTCTCCCACAGGTGTTCCTGCACTTCTCTTTGGAAATCTGCTGTGGACTCCACCAGGAAACTATCAATTTCTCCCTCAAATGAATCCTCCCCACAGACCCTTACTTCTGACTCATTAATTTTTTCAGAAGAAGGTCCTGCTTCAGGAGATATCATGATGCTGCCAAGGTCACTGTTAGGGATTTGCAAATCAGCTCTTCTGATTTCTTTTGGTTGTGTCTCTTCCTGGGCATCAATCTCCTGCTGCATTCTGTAACTGTGACGCAGCTCCTCACTCAGAGACATCTCTTCCACAAGTGCATCATGTTGGTGCATAGAGCAGATGAGCTCACTCATTCCTCCTTCCACACTCTCCGCAGATGTGGGGGTTTGTGCCTGTTCTGTGTCCACAGTCTCTGCAGGTGGGAAAGGCTCCACTAGCTTTTTCAGATCAAACGTGATATTGATTTCATCAGTGTCAGAGGGCAGCAGCTGCTTTTTGAAATTCACTTCTTCTAGGTGAATCTCAGTTTTCTCAGTAAAATTCTGAGCTGAGTTTTCCATGCCACGAGGAGAAAGCGTTAGATCCAAAGAAGAGTTGTCTGCACCAAACTCCATTTCTTGCAGCATTTGCCCATCATTGTGCATTTCCCAGTGTGTAACGTCTCCAGCATCAATCATTTCTTCTTTACAAAGGTGATCAACAACCTTAACATCCTGTTCGGTATCAACTGATCTTTCTTGCTGTTTGGCCTGTTCCTCCTGCTGCTCTGCTATGTGAAAATCATAAAAGCCAAACTGTTCCTTTGCAGGTGTGCTTGCAATGTTATCCTGCAGGTGGGTCACACTTGGCTCTTCTACAAGAGGCACATCAGGAGACAGTTTCTCCCAGCCAGAGGCATTGCTCTCCTCCATGTGAACTTCACTTTCCCCTTGCACCACAGGTAATATAGGAATGAAAACTTGTGAATCCTCACATTCTTTTGCCAGAGTAGACTGCTCAGAGGCATGTACTTGCTCTTTCACTTCCATAAGTGGTGACTTCACGATAAACGAGGACAGAGTACCTGTATGTGGCACCACCTTGTCTCCTTCAGCCTCCAGCTCTTCTGAAAAGTGACCTGAGTCCTTGGCTACCAGCTCATGCTTTTCCATGGGCATGCTGGGGTGCAGATCATTGGAATAAGTTCCAAAGTTGTGTTCCTCACAGACAGCTTTTCCCCTGTACTGTCTCATCTCAGAAATGCTATCTGTATCCTTCACACTTTCTTCTGTGTAACCAGTTTCTTGCCCTGCATAAAGTTCCACGGTATCCAGCACCATCGTTTCCTCCATCTCACTTTCCTTGAAGTGAAGAGTTTTCTCACATTCCTCTTCCAACTTCTCATCAGGAGATGGAGACAGCATCAGGGACCAGGGCAGGCAGACTTCCTCCTCCTTGGAACACGTTATCTGTTCCTCTTCATCTTCCCCAAGTGTGCTGAGATCTTGGAGGTGCAGAACATGGTCCATGGCAGGCAGTTCCTCTGTGCCTCCATCCTTGCCATATAACCTGTGTGCACGGGGCTGCACTGTCAGCTCAGAGGCAGTCTGTGCTGTGCCAGCCACATTTTTGGCCACACAACAATATAGCCCAGCATCTGTGGCAGAGACCCCTTGGAAGTGTAAGCGGTACACGCCATTCTTGCCTTCCTCAAACCTCAGCCTCTCATGGGCAGAGAGAGTCTGGCCATTCAGGGACCAGGTCACAGCTGGTGGAGGCTGCCCAGACACAGCGCACTCCAACACCACTGCCTCTCCTTCATGACAATGAATGTGGTGGGGAGCTTCTGCTACAATTTGGGGTGGCTCATTTCCCACATCAAATGAAAACTTGAACTTGTGCTTTATGGTAGGAGCAGCGTGGTCTGGAGAGGGCTTTGTGGTCTCCCTGATCTCTGTGTCTTGCTCTGGAGTTGGAGTGGGGGCAGTGATTTTGATTTCCACAGGCAGCACCAGCAAGTCTGAGTCTGGAACAGCACTTGGCAATCTCTGCTCTGTTGTGAAGGCCAGGTCTACTTCTTCTTCCTCCTTCTCTACCTTCTCCTCCTCCTTTTTCTCTTTCTCCCATTCTTCTTTCTCCTTCGCCTTTTCTTCTTCCTCCTCCTCCTCCTCTTTCTTACCCTCCTCTTCCTCATCCTTCCTCATGGCCTCTTCCTTCCCCTCCTCTTCCTCGTCCTTCCTCATGGTCTCATAGGGTGGCATCTGCCGCCTCACATGGAGTGCAGCTGAACTGCTGACTGTGCCCAGTGGGTTGAAGACCACACAAGTGACAGTGCCACTGTGCTGTGGGAGCACAGATGAGAAGGTCAGTGTTGAGCGGCACTCAGTGGTGTGAACGCTGGTGCCCCAGATGCGTCCCACGGGCTTGGCATTGTTGTACCAAGTGACTGTGGGCTGTGGGTGGCCATGGAAGAGGCAAGAGAAGGTGCATCTGTGGCCCTCAGCAGCTTCCTTTTGCTTGACCTCCTGGACAAAGAGGGGTGGGCAGGGCTCCAGGAGTCCACCTAGCACTCGCCATCTCTCCCCTGTGGCCTTGGGCCCATGATATTTCTTCACTACCTGTACTGCGAGGGGCTCTGAGCCATCCATTTTGGCAGCTATCTCAGGCAGGCTGGGCTTCCCAGGAGGGCCCCACTGAGGCATGGAAGTGAGAGATTCCTGCTTCTTTTTCAGTGCTGCCCTCTTTGCCTCCCGCAGCCGCTGCAGCTTCCAACGGATCTCTTCATCTAGCAGCTCCTCAGCATCTCCCGCTGTGCCACTCTGCTCCCTACCATATGCTAGCCCTGGACGGTGAGGCTCCACCAGTGGTAGCCTCTGGAAACGGATGGTTCGTACCCTGACTCTGGCTGGGGAGAGGTCCCCAAGCAACTGCTCAGCCTCCTGCCCCTTGTCAAAGGGTGATCCAGTGCAGCGAAGCACCACCCGAAGCCGGTCCTCATGCCGCTGCTGCAGCAGACACTCCCACCTCTCTTTCATCCACTCCACTTTCCCTGCAAAACCCTGGCCCTGCTGCTCCCTACTGTGTGCCACCAGCAGCGAGGCAGTGGACTCAGCTGAGCCCTCACTGTTGATGGCAAATACCCTGTAACTGCCAGAATCATGATCCCGCACATCTCGCACCTCCAGACTGGCATGATGGATGTGCTCCTCGCTCTCAGTGCGGATCACCTTGCGGCAGTCCTGGCGGACTGGCCGGTTGTTGTGAAACCAGGACATGTGAGGTGCCGGGCATGCCACCAGTTTGCACTGGAATAGTGCAGGGTCCCCCTCCAAGACAGACCTACACTTCAGGCCCTGTGTGAAGATGGGTTTACAGTTCTGGGGGCAAGCCAGCAGCCCTGCTGTCCCATGTCCCTCGAGGTCCATCTTGCTGTGCCGCTCTGCAAGAGAAGGAGAATGGCTTACAACATGCCACACATGCCACTGCCCTTTGACTGAAAAAAATGAAATAGCAATAGATTGAAATAAAAAAATGGGCATGCAACAGATTTAATCACACACCCAGGAAAAAAAAGTAATTCACTCACCATATTTGTTCGAATAAACGCAACGCCTTGCTCTGTTTTAAAGATTGACACGAAAATCGTTCGTTGTCTGTTCTTTCTTCAGACTGTGGAAATTTCTTCTTGAACAAGCAAAAATGAATTTCAAAATAATACATTCTTCTGCGTACTTGTTTTTGCTCCCTGGAAAAGCTGTGTGTCTTTGGGTGGCAAAGAAGATAATCTTACCTGACTTGCAGACAGTAGAATAAACGCCCTTTCTGACCCCTCTGTTTGTAGATTAAAGGTTCAAACAATTGAGAAAAAATATTTTGAAAGATATTTAAAAAAAGTCATTAATTAACTATCACGAAATGAGAAGGCGTTTATTCGAACTAATACAGCCACTAACTTCAGAGTGTTATGCACAGGGAAAAAGCAAGCAACATGAACCATGTATGCTATCTGCAAGCCAGGGTAAGAGATGTATAACGATGAATTAATGTATGTATAGAAGTGCAAGGAATCAATGGAAATGTGTATCTTTCACCTATCCTCAACAACAAATACTTTCTAGCATACTTCATCCATCCAATAGTGTCCATTGAACCGACTAATGTTAGGTTGCCATCTTGTTTAAAAATAATATGATTAAGATTTGTATAACTTCCTTCTAAAGTAAACTATTCCATGCACTCAAAAGGAAACTGAACAAATAAAAGCAAAGCATGAAGTAAAAATTAAGAATACGGCTGCAAAACTATAAATTTGAAGTTTTAAACATATTTTAAAACTTAAATGACCTTATACTGCAGGTAACTATTTGCATATCAAAACAAACATGCAACATGTTCCAATATGCTTTAAAGTGTGTCTTTCACCATCAGGCACTACATGTAAGCAGATAAAAGCTTTCCACAATGTTACAAAGTACTGGTACTAATTATTCAGTGTAACATCATTGGTGACTGTACCTTTCATTTCTGTTTCAATCTCTTCCTCTAGCTTCTCGTGAATAATTTTTTCAGGAGCTAGAATAAAAAGAGAAAGATTTCTCAGCTATATTTGCTAAATATGCCAATCAACATTTTAGGTTGTAAAAACTTCCAATCTCTTTTGCAAATGTACAGAAAGTCACACGTACATACATATAAAGGCATGCCAAACAATTCAAACACTAGGTAAATTTAAAGAACAGAGTAATCAAATGCTGACAAACTTGTTTGCAATGTACATTTTCTATAAGATTTTCTTTCTTTTTTGCAGAGTAAAGTTTTTCATGTAACATGCCTTTATCATGCCTCAAATTCCTGAAGAAAACATTCAACAACTACAGACTAATAGGATGCTTCTTGTTCTTTATCATCTCCAAGAGAATGAATGTACTGGGATGAAATGATGCTATGCACAAGGAATTGATACTTGGAAGGAACATGCAGTTGCCAACCTGTCACTGTCAGATGGGTGCTGCACTCGGCTTGTCCTGCAGGATTAACTATTCTGCACTTGTATATACCATTGTGGTTCTGACAAGCTTTCAACAGTTTTAAACTGCACAGTGGCCCATCATGTTTTAAGAAACACAATGCAGATTCCTCAACTATCAGCTGATTGTAAAGCCAGACCACGCAAGGTGTAGGCACACCCTTCATTATACAAAAGAATAATACATCATCTCCTTCTTTTACAGTGGTTTCTGAAGGCAGACTTTTGACAAACTCTGGTGCTTCGGCATCAGTTTCTGTGATGTTTTCACATGGCACAACATCAGGATAGTAGACTCTGTTTCTTTGCTTCTCAGTTTCATATGGTCTTTGGAATGTAGATATAAACAAAGTCGAGGTTTTCCTGGAAGAGTCTTGCTTAAGTTCAGGTCCTTTAAACATACAATCTTTGGCTGCCTTAAAGCTTTTAGTATCTGATTCAAGGGTAATTTTTGTTACTGCTTTGGCTTGTGCTTCTTTAGCTAGGTAAGAATAAAGTTAGGATAAGGATTAAGTCAGGTGTTTTGCAGTAGTAAAAAATATCCTTATACTTAGGGGGAAAACACCAATAATTAGTATTGAAAGGATGTCCAGCATATTAGTGCTACAACAGTGCTACTAAACATGAGTGATTTTCCATTTAAGAGCTCTGTTCCTGTTGGGCTAATTCTAGGTACCAGTTAAGCCTATGGGACTTTGATGAGACCAAAACTTGCTCTCTAACGCCTAATACAAATCTTTGCATTTAATTTAGAGCCTTGATTTAGAAAGTAGCAGCAGAAGACTATATAAAACACTTTGCACAGTTCAAAAGTGAAGAAAGAAACTTCAATATGTAAGAGCCAAAACAACAGGATTTGTTGATATATAATGCTTACTCTTTATTCATCTTATTCTTTGGCTCTTGATTCCTTTAAGCTCAGCAGATATACTATCACCTGTCTAGTGTGGTGATACTGTTTTTGCAACTACAGTAGAGGTAACACTGCTAACATTTTAATAGGTTTATGTCATGAAGAAGTGGAAGGAGTCTCAGCAAAAATAAATACCTATATCTCAAGGAGAGTGAAGAGTAGAAAACAATTCACTAGTGCAGTAGCAATTCATTAGTGCAGTATTACAATGCTTACACCCATTAATCCTTTCAAGTACCTTGACCTATACTGCAAACAATGCAATTTGAACTGTGAATTATTGGAAACAAGTTGGACCCATAGATTTTGAAATGACCAAGTATCTAGTTCAACATTGCTTATCTGATATTCTTATCCTCCTTAAACTCCAGCTTAAGGAATTCTCAAAATGTAAAATTCCTACTAGCCTGTTTTGCTTTACATCTCACTGCATAACATGAAGGACATGAGGAATAAAAAAACCTCAGATATCCGTGAGTTACTGGGAAGAGACGTGAAGTTACAACATCAATTTCCCAGGTATTGAGTTTCCTAAGCCCTGCACGTCATTTAAGAATAGAGCTGCAAATGTGGAAGGAAAACCCTAAAGAATTATTAGTAAAGCTTTCTCAATTAAATACTGATATTAAAGGAAATAAGAATGAGCTGTAAGCAGTATTAATTAAGTTGCAAAAGTTAAGTCATAATGTTAAAAGTCAGATAACCACCTTTGACTGTTAGTATTGCAGCAGTTGTTGTCCCTCCATAATCATTATATACAGTACAACTGTACAGTCCTTGATCTGTCAGCTGGGCATTTAAGATTGTGAGCAGTAGGACACTTCCAGTTTGTGATATCTTCATTTTTTCAGATGCTTCTATCCTTTTGCCTTCATGGGACCAAAGAAACTCAGAGAATAATTCATTTTCTAGGGCACATACAAACTGAGCAGTGTCACCACATTTCACAGTTAGGTCTCTGAGTTGTAAGAGAATCTTTGGAGTGATGTCTTTCATTTCTTGAGCAGTAGCCATAGAGATCCTGGTGCTCTGAGATGTTTGGGAAAGGATTGTTGTGTGCATGGCTTTCACTTCTTCAACTGGTGTAGTTTTCATGGTTAAACTTTCTGATACACTTTCAATAACCTCTACACCCAGTTCCTGTGATGGTTGTTGCAGTGATTTAAATTCTTTTTGATAAGTTTTGATATTCTTCTTTGGGGGAGAAGCAACGTGAGGTTCTGACATAGCCTGTGACTGGATAGACTCTTTTACGTCTTTCCCAGAACTTTGCCTATCTAGGGCTTGCACTGTGTAATCAAGTAACAAAAATAACAACAGTATTAGTATCTAAAGAACTTTACTGGGCCATGCTCTGAACAAAATCAAACAGAATGGAGGATGGAAATGAATGATCTTCCTTTGAAAACTCAGCATGCCAGATGTACTATGCCCTTGACATAAAAATTATCTATTTACATATATTAATGATAAGTCGTGCCTAAGGTAGTCATGCAGTTGATACATAGGTGATGCTTGTCTCTGAAGTTGTCCATTCTAGTATAAGAATCTTATTATGGAACTTTCTGAAGGAATTACTTTCTTTTCTTTCTTTCTTAAAATATACAGCAAAATACCTCAGAAAATGCTATAGTGATCGCTTAATTACTTGTTTTAAAAATCCAAATATCTTCAGTAAAATAATTCTATTCTTTGACCTATATCAATATACAAATTTGCAAATTTCCAAATGTTAAAGCTTAAACAGAACAAATGAGAGGGGCTGGATTACAGAGGGTAGGTACTACTAACATTAGCAGGTAAAGAAATGTTGTGAAACAAAGAAAGAGGAACATTAGTAATAACATAAAAGTGTCGTATACAACAAACTGAATCCCTTTGAAGTAAAAATGGGGCTTTACCTTCTGCAGTCACTGTAAGTGTAGCTGTACAAGTTGTTTCTCCAGCACTATTTCTTGCCTTGCAAGAGTATTGGCCAGCATGCTCTAAGAAAGCATCTACTATTATCAGCATAGCTGTGCCAGTAGACTCATCAAAGTGGAAAACTAAATTTTTTGTTGGCAACATGAGATGCTGATTATGAAACCACTGGATTTTTGGTTTGGGCATGCCAGAGACTCTAGCTTGAAATCTGACTGATTCCCCACTGCATACCCTGCAGCTTGAAATAGGCTGGATAAAGGTGGGCCTTAGGCCAATAGATTCCTCCTTAAGTGAAACAGATGAAGAAACATGCCAATGGGACTCTGATGTAACTTCTTCAACCTTTTTAAATCCTGAAAAGAAGCATGCCAACTTTTAATTTCTTACCCTACACTACAAAAAAATTTCTCTCATTCAAGATTTTCTTTTCTAACTTGTAACTTAACAGCACGAATTATTCTAAGTCATCATCATCATTAATAAGATCTGTTGTGAAAAGAAAATAAAATATTTATGGTTAAACAATATCAAGGACAATACAAATTATCCAGGCAATATTTCTGTTCTAAAACTTTTGTCAATATTTCATCAATTCATGTGAATGCAAACTATTTCTTTTTGGCTACCCAAGTAACTGGCATAGTTCCTTATTTAACATGTTTTCCAAAATGTTCAAAGTAATTTATTTTACACAAACCCCCTTACTAGATTCTCCTCACAGTCTAATCAAAGAGTGTGTAAGCAAAGCACATCCATTAGAAAGAAGGTTTTTACCATGTTTGGTGCATGACAGATTCTAATACTGGAGAAAATGAAAAGGTGAAGAGCATGGACCACTGAAAAATTGTGAAATAAGGACATGACCTTTTTTCTTTGAGACGTAATTATATGCTGTGAACATTATGAATTGTAGCAATTAATTGAGTTACCAGACAACATGACAGACAAATGACTGACATATAATCATCAGTGTATATTAAGATTAGTTTTGAAACACAACCTAAACAAGACATCTTTTTTAAATTTTTCACACTGTACCTTCTAACTTCAACGTTGCAGTGCTTGTCACTTGGCCTACAGAATTACTAGCCACAAAGGTATAGATTCCTTCATCCTCTGGATAAGCTTCAGCAATCTCTAGCTGGTAAGTGTCTTCGAACTGAGTCATTCTAAAAAACCGTGATGGTTTGATCTCTCTCTCTTTGCTATACCAAGAGACTCTCAGGTCTGCTTAAGCAACAGAAAGGAGAAAACAATGTGTAAGATACGATACTAGACTACCACACTATTTTAATATATATATCTGTCAGAAATCTTAATCTCAGTATCTTTTTAAAGTTTAAATTTACTTGTATTACTCTGGTAATGTGTGATCAGTGTAAACTGGCCTACATGCTATTTTAAGTTCGCATTGGAAATATTGGTACAGGAAAACGGATTCTGATGCTGCTATATTCCTGAGTACAAATAATTATTCTTTCCCCCCTCAATGTACAAATGTAAAAATACTTTGCTACTACTAACATCATGTAAAGTCTCATTATTTAAAAGAGATTCTACTACAATTTCCTGATTAAACAGTCTTTAAAATCACTATATTGAACTGGATCAGGAAAAGAAATTAAAATGGAGTATCCTTTTGCTAAGGACAATGTGTTGCCTCTTTTTGTTGCAAATATAAGTTCTTATGCCTTATATTTCTCAAGAAAGAACTTGTCTTTGTACCTTTGTAAAATTCCTATATAAGCTGTTGTGTTACTTAACTTCTACAGATTCTTATGTACTTGAGAAAGTAGAGGATTGAAGCAGACTTATACTCAAGGAAATTATTGAATTGAAGAAAGGAAACTTTATTTGATTTTGTGTTAACTTGGCAAGAATTATTTTGCAGAATGATATACTATGCAGGTAAATCCATCAAACTTCTTTAAGAAAAAATCTGCACTTAAAAAGACAATGAGCAAACATCTTTTTATGTTAGGAAAACAAATGTAATGGCAGTTTACTGCCTGCAGAGTGATATGAAATACTTAAGAATATTTGAATAATGGTCGAGGTGCAGTTTCAGTCCACTTTTTTAGTTAATTGAAGTGATACTGTGTCATCAGAAACTTAATCATATTCATTTAATATGATAATGATTTGTACCATGTTACCTCATGTTTTGAAACAGTGTTTTAATTGCCTACACAGTTTTCCAATATTAGTCAGCATTTGAAACACTAAAGTTTCAAAGACAAAATTTTTGAAACAGATCTTTTCAGAAATGCTTAAATTTTACAGCAGTTTAGAACTCTTATGCTCAATGCCATCTTTGGCACATAGCTTGCTCAGCTGACAGTTGTCTGTTAGTAACACTTTGCTGTGTGAATATATCAAATAACTGTACTTCTAGGGAAAGACAGATCCAGCAAATATATGGCTCCATATTTTCTGAGTTCAAGATGTAAAACTCTGAGAGATCAGATGATGTACAGGTTTTCTTTTAAACCTACCTGTCCCTGTAACTCTGCACTGAAAACGAGCAGACTGCCCTTCAGATGTAACAGCATCACGTAATGGTATTATGACAGCAGGTGGATACACTGGCACTTCAAGCTCAGGAGAAACAACTTCTGGGACTAAAGGATAACAAAGAGAAGTAATTTTAAAAGGTGAAGGTCTCGCACATGTTGACAGTCTCGTTTCATAGACATTGTTATGAGCATCAAAAACTAACTTTCAACTGAAAGTGAAGCTGAAGTTGTAGCAACTCCGTAGTCATTTTTTGCCTCACAGGTGTACACTGCCGCATCTTCAGGGAAGGTTTCAATCAGCAATAGAGTATATTCTTGTGCATCATGAAGAAATTTGCACTTGAAACCTGGAGAAAGCTGTTGATCATCTTTGTACCAGGAAATTTTGGGCTGGGGTTTGCCTGATATCATAGCACAGAAGCGAGCAGGCTTGCCAGACTCCACAGTGGTTGGCTCTAGCTCCTGAATAATCTGAGGAGGCTCTGGAGCTACACGTTGTAGAGAGTAAGGGGAGAGGAGGAAGGAGGAGAGAGATAAATGTCATTATTAATATTTATCAAAACTTCAAAAATCTTAGCAAGGATTTGTTTTTAATCTTATTATTCCCAGTCTTGCATTGCCCATGAAAGTCTACCCTTTTTCATGATGTAGGGGCAATTATCTAGCAATGAGTGCCTTAATGTAGTTAATTGTCTTGGTCCAAGTGTTTTCTGCCAAAATGTGCCCAAGAATTGCTAGGTTGAACTCTCGGGCAAGGCATATTTGTCCATATGAACAAATCATATTCATTTGGACTTGAAAAAGTCCTTGTCTAAATTAATGCAGTAGGGAAAAGAACTGCCTACAGCATTTTCATCAGCTAGTCAGCTATTTCAGTAGAGCAGGTAAACATCCATGCACCTGAGGAATTCAGTAGTGTTCCAGACATAAGTTTCTCTTTGGATTTATTGTTTTGTTTTGTGGGTTGTTTTTGTGGTTTTTTTTTTTTACTTGTAGAGTTAGGATTACAGATAAGCTATGTAGAAATCAGAAAAACAAAGGCCAATAAATACAGTCAAAGCATTGTTTGTGGAGCCACATACCATTCACGTAAAGAACAACAGAACTCCTATTCCGTCCTGCAACAAAAGTGTACTCTCCAGCATCAGAGTAAGTGGTTTCAAAGATGGTCATTCGATGAACTCTCCTTTCCACCACATAACTGTATCTTTCCTCATATTGGAAGTTGATCTCAATACCGTCCTTGTACCACTGTGGTTCAATGTCATCTTCATTGACTTCAAACTCAATTTCAGCTCTTTGTCTCTCAATGACCTTTGACCAAGAAGAATAAACATTAGAAATAGCATTTGTTTTTACAGATGGTCCCACATTCCAGTTTTCTAGAAGAAGGCACTGACCTTGATTACCATTTTGTGTGCTAAAACTCTTGCCGGTTAGATATTTTTGCACTTCATTACATTATTCTTTGAGTGACAAAGTTACGAAACATTTATTCTTGTGTATAGTCCATACCTGAATGTCTTTACGGACGCTTCTAATACGAATGTCACGACCTTCCACAATCAAATTGGCACTTGATGTGTTTCCACCTGCTACTACAGTGTATTGACCAGCATCAGACATTCTTGTGGAAGGAATGATGAGGCGATGGACATATTTCTCTCTCTGAATTTTTATCCTAAGGAATAAGAAAAGAAAACGAGCAAGTTATTTCCTAGAGTGAAGAACACAATGAAAGACAAAATGGTGTAGGAGTAATAATTTACCTGTCACCAATTTGGAGCTCTTGCCCATCCTTCATCCACTGGACCTGAATATCAGGTTCTGAGATTTCACATTCAAAAATAGCCCTCTTCTTCTCCACAACCTTGATGTCTTTAATATGCTTCCTAAATTCAATGTGACGAGCTAGGGCAGAAAAAAAAAGTAGAATGAGTGCCATGATGCTATTTAAATCATTAGAAGTCACTAAATATACAAATCAAGAGGGCAAATACCTTCCACATATAAAGTGGCCGATGAAGCTGCTTTTCCAGCAACAAAAGTGTATTCTGCAGCATCACCAAAATGCACATTTCTTATGGAGAGGGAGTGTGTGAGCTTCTTTGTTCGTATCTGGCATTTATCAGTCGATTTTATTTCTACACCATTCTTTAGCCATTTATATGAGATACCCTCATAGTTAACAGTAACTTCAAATGTTATGGTATCTTTCTCTTCAGCATTGATGTCCTTTAGCATGGAGGTAATTAAGATGGCTAAAAGAAAGGAAATTGTCATGGTTTGAGGCTTTTTATTCTGTTTCACTTTATTTTAAACGTGTGTTAACTGGATCAGATCTATTTAAAATTCATTAAGACAGATTCTAATTTTTTGTAATATTATAAGGAAAGCTCTGTGTCCAGAATCAATACTACAAATAAATCTCCCAAAACTTTTGAATGACATAGGAATCTGAACTCTGTCTGCTACAGTGACTTGGTGTTCAGACATATTGGCCTAAGTATAAGAATCTAGAATCTGACTTTCAACTCCACGGTTCTAGAACTCTTTTAAAACTGTAACTGAAGCTGTTTAGGATTATTTGAAAATACCTTCTGGTTTGTTTTGAACTGCAGCAAGCACAAGTATTAACACAAACTGTGTTATTAGTAACTGTAAAGTATTCTGGTTAATTTCATTTTTACATACGTTTTACAGTCAGAGTTGCACTGACTCTGTCGTTTCCACAGACAAAGGTGTATTCTGCAGAATCTTCACTGCTTGTATTCATGATATTGAGCTGATGAAGTTTCCCCTGGACCACTATTTTGAACTTTTCACTCATTTCAATCTCCACACCATTTTTCAACCAGACAGCAGGCACATTGAAATGTGAAACTTCACACTGAAAAGAGGCAGTTTTGGTCTCAGGGACCTCAATATTTTTCATAGTCTTTGTGATGTGTATGCCTAAAAGGGTAGCGGGCAGGAAGATAGAAGAAAATAAAAGAATTTTCAAAAGTCAGTTTGTGTGGAAGTCTGGAAAAATAAAAAAGTGTAACAGGCTATTGCAAGGTTAAGGCGTTCAATATGAATTGGTATAGCAATTCATATGATCACCTTCTTACAAACTGACAATACTCACTTTCCACAAACAGTTTTGCTTTACACTCAATTTGCCCAACAAGAGCTGTGTATTCCCCAGCATCAGCAGGAGATACGTTATGCAGCATAAGCTTGTGAACTTTCCTTTGAGAAATCATCTTGTATTTATCACTTTGTTTAAGCTCAATATTTTTGTGGAACCATCGGACTGGTACAGTATCATGAGATACACTCAGTTCAAAGGAGGCAACAGCATTTTCCAAAGCAGTCACATCCTTTGGCTTCTTGATGATCTTGACAGCTTGAGGAAAAAAGTTTGCAAGATTCAGCAGTGTGTTTGATTTGAATTACAAACCACATATTAAGACATATATTGAAACCAGGTTCACTTACTTTCCACATGAAGTCTGGCATTTGCTCCTATCTTTCCAAGCTTAAAGCTATAAACAGACTCATCAGTGACAACACAGTTTTTTATTTTCAGTGTGTGAATAGGTCCTTTTACTGAAATTTCATATTTGTCATTTGATTCAAGTTCAACACCATTTTTAATCCACAGAGCTCCTTTCACATCAGAGTGGGTCAGTTCTACACTGAAAACTGCCTCCTGTGTTTCTGTCACAGTCAAGTTCTTCAATGTCTTCTTTATCTTAACAGCTAGGGGAAAAAAACAAGAAAAAATAACATGTAAAAACAGACAAAAAAAATTATAGTAGACACCATAATCTTAATAAAACTGAACCATGGTGTTTCATTTTAAAATCTAGTATATATGTATTGATTTATGCAGTTTCCACCAAAGTGGCATTCTTGAACACAAGATGTAATATTTACTTGTAGCATCCATAAGAAGCAGGGTTATATTTGATATTATTACTATACAACTAGCAGAGTCAATACCAGCTAGCCATTACCTTGAAAAAAAAAGTATTTTTATTAAAATATTACACTAAATTCCAAATATGAGGACTCCAAAACAAAGTAAGATTGCTGCCTCAGAAAGTGCTTCATAATATGTGTTATTAAAAACTGAAGAAAAATACGGGTATATCTTAGGACTTAATCCAGGAAACAGCGAGTTATACTGGACTCAGTCTAAAATTAATAAATTGCCTTCAAAAATACTGACCTTCAACCTTCAGTTTGGCAGAAGTCTTTGAGCTTGCTATTTCATAACTGTATTCACCCATATCATCCAGTTTTGTGACAGGGATATTGAGCCTTCTCTTTACGCCATCAGATTCAGCACGATACTGA
This sequence comes from Piaya cayana, assembly GCA_013389865.1. NCBI lineage: Eukaryota > Metazoa > Chordata > Aves > Cuculiformes > Coccyzidae > Piaya > Piaya cayana. Next base: position 79,228 of record WAAB01020717.1, on the reverse strand, counting down.
TCTGTCATAGGTAAAGGTCTACCATTTTTTAACCACTGGCCATCTGATTCAGGATTTGCCACCTCACATTCAAAAACAGCTGTCTGGGACTCAGCTACTGTTAGGTCAGTGAGAGGCTTTGAAATGGCACCACCTGTTGGGAAGAAAAAGTACATGTTTTGTTGTGCTCCTGTTCAACTTTCCCACATACAGAAAAAGTAATAAAGAGAAAATTTGGTGCTGGAATGCTTTCCTTTAATTCGCAGCATGCTCATAGACATTCGGAGTTATATGAAAAATCAAGAACATCACAAAAATGTGTTTCTTCTTTCCCAGTTATTGTTCTCTACTATTTCTATTATCCGCGGAGGCATACCGAACATTCAAGGCAAACACCATTTTTTAAAAAAAATAATTATATCAAAAGCATACTATGACATTCTGTATGTGGTTATGATTTAGCAAAATATATAGCATTTACTCGAAAACTTTGTTGAATTCAAATTATAGCAACGACAAAAGAGAAGAGGAAAAGCAAGGAGAATGTAGAAAAGATATAAATTAAAGGAAAAAAGTACAGAAATGGCACGATTGCTACAAGTACCTTGACCCTTGCTTTTCAATCACAGTGAGATAAAAATCTTGGACCTTAACTCTACTAACCTGCTACTGTAAGCTTTCCAGAGGTTTTCTTCTCTCCAGCATAAAATACATATTCTCCTTCATCATCTTTCATCATCTTCACCACTGTCAATTTATATATTTTACCATGTGCTTCAATTTTATATTTAGGACCAGCCTTGATCTCTTGATCTTTGAAATGCCAAATTACATCAATCCCTGAATGGGAGAGCTCGACCTCAAAGCACACATTCTGTGTTTCAGTGCAGGTGATGTCATGAAGACCTCTAATAATCTTAATTTCTATAAAAAGAATACATTACAAATATATTAGTTGCTTCCAGAGTTTTGTATTTAGGGAAATAATTTCACAAAGAACTGTATGTCTTAAAAGAAACTTACTTTCAATTGTGACATTGCAGCTTGTTTCAGCTTTGCCTACCATAAGCTTATACTGTCCTTCATCTGATGCATGTGTTCTGGTAAGCACTAGCCTCTGTTTAGTGCCTTTACATACAGCTTGCACACGTTCGTCAGGCTTTATCTGGTGATCATTTAGGTACCATTTGGAGGAAGATACATCAGGTGCTGAAACTTTGCATTCAAGGATAGCTTTTGTTCCTTCAATTACATGAACATCTTTTAGAGGCACCATTATTTCAACACCTGTCAAGTTCAAAAATATTCATCATGAAAAAACCTATACCTTTAGAAATTAATCCTAAAGGATCTATAATTCAAACACTTCATTTATCATGACAATACTTACTGTACACTGTGACATGTCCAGTGGTTGACAGTTCAAGGCCGGGAACACTGAAAGAGTAAGTACCACTATCTTCCTTTGTTGCATCTTCGATCAGCAACATGTGTGACTGTTTATCCAACACAACGTGAATACGATCACTTGATTGAATTTCATGACCATCTTTCATCCAGACACCTTCCACATTTTCTAGGGAGACTTTAACTTCAAGTTGTACAATATCTCCCTCACAGACTTTTTGATCAGTAAGTCCTTGAAGAACAGCCATGGGACGAGCTGTAGAATGAAATTAAATTAATTAACATTCATAGCAGATAACCAGAATATTTAATAATAACACAGTACGGCTTTATAGTGATATAACAGAAAAATAAATACAGAAAAATCTATAAATAAATACAGAAAATCTATAGTATAGAGACAGTATAGGTATGAGAAACACTTACGTTTCATCTTGAGTTTGCAGTGAGTCCTTTTTCCGTCAACAACGAAGCTATACTCTCCTTGATCATCTTTATTAACATCTTTAATTGTGAGAATTTGGCGACCACGGCGGGATGCAATCACATATTTGTGATTGGAAGTGAGTTCAACATCACCATGATACCATTTCCCCTCCACATCTTCAGGGGAAACCTCACATTCAAGTTCACCTGAGAAGGATTCTGGTACTTCAACATCCTCAAGATGTTTAATGAACTCAACCACAGCACCTACAGGCAAAAATAATTACATTCATGAACAAGCTTGATTAGATACCCTTGATAAAAATATTTCTTATTAAATTAACCTAAGGAAATTGACATATAGATGGTGTAACCATTTTACATAACTATATATCCAAAATTTCATATTTGATTCTGAGAATACAAAAGCAGGTTGAACATTTCTTAGCGCATCTCTTCCTGATGCTGATTTCACTTTAACAGCATTGCATGGTACTGAGCTGTGTGCTTCTTACCTTCAACAGTAAGCTTTGCAGTAGTTTTTATGGATTCATCTTCCACCAGTGCACAGCTGTAGTCATCAGAATCAGACATTTCAATTGCTAGTACGGAAAGAAAATGAGCCTTTCTGTCCGAATGCATCCTGTATTTGTCTCCAGAATGGATCTCAATTCCATCCTTAAACCATTTCACTTTGACAAAGGGTTCCGATGTCTCGCATTCAAATGTTGCCATGGAGTCTCTCTCTTTAGCAACAACATCTTGCAGCTTCTGGGTGAAGCTGATTAACTGCTTGGCTGTAAAAGAATATGTAATGAATCAACAGTGCTCTGGCCGTATCGACTTAATAAACTATAATGAGCAGAAGGGTAAACATGGGAGAGTTTCACAGAATGACCGGGTTGGAAGAGACCCACTGGATCATCGAGTCCAACCATTCCTATCAAACACTAAACCATGTCCCTCAGGACCCTGTCCACCCGTAACTTAAACACCTCCAGGGAAGGCGAATCAACCCCCTCCCTGGGCAGNAGCATGCTCATAGACATTCGGAGTTATATGAAAAATCAAGAACATCACAAAAATGTGTTTCTTCTTTCCCAGTTATTGTTCTCTACTATTTCTATTATCCGCGGAGACATACTGAACATTCAAGACAAACACCTTTTTTTAAAAAAAAAATTATATCAAAAGCATACTATGACATTCTGTATGTGGCTATGATTTAGTAAAATATATAGCATTTACTCGAAAACTTTGTTGAATTCAAATTATAGCAACGACAAAAGAGAAGAGGAAAAGCAAAGTTTAAATTACCTTGTACTAACAGGAAAGCATGGCTAGAAGTTTCACCAGCTATATTCACTGCTTTCACCATGATGCTGGCAGAATCATCAGATGTCACATCTCTGATAACTAATTCGCAAACATTATCTTCAGGCCAATACCAATAGACACGATCGGTCCTTTCAATCTGCACACCATTTTTGTACCACTGGCACTCAGGGTCTGGTTTCCCCACCACTCTCACACGAAAGTGTGCATCTGTTCCCTGGGCTACAGTCTGGCTTTGAATTCGCTCAAATATCTTGGGTGCTTCCATGCTTGGACTAAGCTCAACCTTCTCTGGTTTGAATGTCGGAATGGTGATTTTGCCTTCAGGAGGAAGTGCTTTCTTCTCTTCCTCTGGAATCTCTTTGGTCCAGTGAAGAAGTTCTTCTTTTGTCTTTTTTAACATTTCTTCATATGATTCGTCTTTTTTGCGAGACTTAAGTTCCACAGCAGTGATGGCTTCATAATAGCCCTCTTCAGTCCTACGTTTGAATTTACTACGCAGCTCTTCAGATTCCTCTGAAAGCTTCTCATGAGTAATTCGTTCAGCCCTTTTCAGTTTCACTATTTCTTTAGTTGTTTTCTCTGCAGGTTTGTCTACCTTCTGTACCTCAAACTGAAGTTTTCCAGGCTCTGGTAGCACAGGCTCATGTTTGGGTTCAGGAGCACGACGAAGGACAGATCTGAAGTCTTCCCTCTGCTGGATCTCAAGTCTCACCTTATGTTCAATAAAGCCTTCTGGATTCTCTGCAGTGACTTTCACTTCTCCTGTGTCATATGATTTGCAGTCCACAATATCCAGGTAGTAGATTCCATCATAACGGAGTCTAAACCTTTTGCTTTTACGGATGAGCTGTCCATTGAGGTACCAGTTGACCTTGGGCAAAGGATAGCCAGTCACACGACAGCGGAATCGTGCTGTTTCACCTTCCAGGACTCTTGAAGGTTCAGGGACCAATACAATCTCTGGTTTTTGTTTTTCCTTTTGGTCCATAGCAACTGCAGGAAGAGCACCCTCATGGGCCATTCTTTCTAACTCTTCAATTCTCTGCAGTCCCCTTCTGCCTTCTGGCAACTGTGACTCTTCCACAAGGCTTTTCTCATCCTTTACGATCAGAGTAGCAGATGTATGGTCTGTACCATATTTATTAGTTGCCCTGCAAGTGATCACTCCACTGTCTCTGGAATAGGCTACTCCATAGTCCAGGCTACAGTACCCAAACTCATTGATCATGCGGAGTCTGTTAGCTGCTTCCAAGGGTTTGCCATCATGCAACCACTCCACCACCATGGTTGGGTCACCAATTGGTGTAAGCCTGCACTCGAAGTGTGCTGGTCCAAATTGCTTGAGCCTTAAAGATGTGAGTTTCTTCTTAAAAAATGGTTTCTGTTGCTTTTCTTTGTCATAGAGATCTCCTTCCTCCCATTGTTCTTGACCATACCGCAAATGGAGAGGCTCTAACTCTGGGGCTGCAATCTCCTTGGCTTTGTAAGTTCCTTTTGGAATGATTAATCTCCTTTCTGGTTCAGGCTCTGCATGTTCAACTTCAACGTTCACTTTGCACCGAGTAGTGTCCCGCCCAGCTTTATTGATAGCGGTGGCAGTGTACCATGCAGCATCTTGCCTGGCTGTAGATTCAATTTTAAGGGCTGCTGCCCCTTTGGTTCCCTCAATCCTGAAATATTAAAACAATTTTTTTTAAACTTCTTTGCAGTTCTTTGTTATTAATTTCCCCCCTTCTCCAAAATCAGGTCAAAGACTCCAAAGGTAAATCTCTGGAGTAAATAGACAGTTAGTTTATAAATATTTATGTTTATAAGAATCCAACAGAGAAAGCTAATAAGAAACGGTCTTGAATTCAGTGGCAGATTTGTCAGATAAAGGTTCCCTAAATCTTTGTTGTGTTATGAAAGCACTGGCTTTGCAGAATACAAAATACACAAATACACAAGCTGGAAAAAGTTGAGTGATTCCTTCAAGATACAAAATATCTCTTATCCTTGCCACAATGCAAAAGCTGGTAGTACACTCAGTAGCCATTAAACTAAGCCCTTAGTGAATTCCTTCTACGGAAACAAAAGTATCCAGCACACTGTAGGTGACACTTTGCAGGATGGTGCTTAACAACTCCTTTACTGTTCAAACAAATTAAAAAATGCTTACTTTATCTTGGGGTATTTATGAGGTACAATGATGTCACTGTTCTTCAGCCATACAATATCAGGGTTAGGGTTACCAGTAGCTTTCACTGCCATCTCCAGTCTAGACCCCTCTTTTACACTGACATTCTTCAGCCTTTCCACAAAATGTGGTCTGACTAGGTCTTCCTTAGCTGGAAGAGCAAGGGATAATTTATCACAAGAGGAAATCACATAACCAGTATTTTTTAATAAGAAATGCTCCTCAGTGTCCTAAAAATAGCATGCACTGTGAATACCTTCCACAGTCAGTGTCATTGAGACTGAAGCTTTGCCTGCCCTGTTCTGAGCAATTACAGCCCATTCTCCAGAGTCATCAGGCATAGCAGGAACAATGATCAATGACTGGGTTCCATCTTCTTTAATGACTATTTTATGAGTGTAGTCATTAACCACTTGTTGACCTGCAGATACACAAGAAAACAAAAATTACACTCAAACCAGTGTTTCAGCAAAACGTAAAATGTGTATGATTAATTTTAAGATTATTTGTTGAAGAAATTGAAGTTGGTGTACCATTATGGAACCAATATGTCTCTGGCATAGGTCTACCAACTACTTTTAAGTCAAATCTTGCTGTTTGCCCCTGTGAACATTTGAATGATGTGGGTTTCAGGACAAAAACTGGTTTATATAGTCTCTCTAGCTGTCCTTCATCAGTTTCTTCTAATCTGCGGCCAGGAGAACGAGAAGGAGAACTGCGGGCAGGAGACCGGCTTGGAGAGCGTGGAGAAATAGATCTGGAAGGAAATAATAAGACAATTTGTATGGTAACATCATATAGCATTGAGCTGATATGATAAACAGAGATGAACTTTTGTCTTTAGCATAATTTATTTTCAAGAGTACCAATTTATCTACATGAGATATGGTGACAAAAGTAATTTTTATTTGTAGTCAATTTTCTTTAGATTTTCAACAGTAATATGTGTAGCTGAATAATATCAGTACACCACAACCAGGGAAATTTTAGGGTTTTGGATAGTGCTTACAATCCTTTGTAAATGTATGCATGCATGTGTATGCATATGGAGACGGAACACAGTACATGGTGACACTGGATTATTTCTGTCATAGAAATAAAGCTGCTTCAAGAGTGGGAAGTAAGAGTTGCACACAGTTCTGAAACCCCAAGTGCAGATTTTTTTCCAAAACCTGAGTACTTTAAGAAATGAATATGGTTGATGAGGCTGCAAATCTGATACTGTGGCTGGATATGCATCTAAATAATGGTACTCTGGGAATGGCACTGCTTGTTAAGAAGGCAAATCAGAAGAGCATTGGCACATAAATCAATATAAGCCATAAAAACAGCATTTAGAATTTGTCTAGAGGTATGCAAACTCCAGTAACTTAAGCTGTTTAGCTGTGGGGTAATGAGTTCTTGTGCTGTTTATCACAGCAGACTGAAGTCTCATGAAATCTGTGCATTACTGTGTACCTACCTATATCTTCTCATAACTTCTGGTCCTGGCATATAACCTGGAGTTGCTGTGGGTGCAACTGGCTCAACATAGAGTTTTGCTGAGCAAATGGCATTGCCTTTCATATTACTGGCAAAGGCTGTATAAATTCCTTCATCTTCTGGTAAAACTACAGGCAAACGCAGACTGGCACTGCCGTCTTGCAGAACTTCCATGTGGTAGCGCTCCCCATGCCTTATGCGTTTACCATCTTTGTACCATGCAATCTGCAAGGAAAGACAGTAGAATGTTATGTGAGCTCTCCTAAAGACAATGATCCAGTAATGACCCATGCATAGAACATATTATAGCTTCCTATTTTTCAGCTGATGTATAGTCACAGTCTGTGAATATGTGATAATATTAACATTTTACTTGAAATTAACATTTTACTTTAAATAAGCCAGACTAAAGTAACATACTATCAGCAGTCTGAAAAATGAACTTTGGAGCTAGAAACAAATATAGAAGTCATTTTGACTTAAAGCAAAGTGACCCAGACTGGACTTGCTGCTGAGTTCCCCACTTGTGAGCACTACATTGGACATCCTCAGAAGCAAGACCAACTTAAGGAGTAAATCTAAGCTACCTCTGAACTGGGTAGCCAACCTAACACTATTCTATTAAGGAACAAAAAGAAAATTGAGCTTGATATCAAAACAAATTATTTTATTTCCTTTCAGATTTGATGTTTTCTATGCAGCATGTAGAATGTCTGACAATGGGACAATAAAATAATTTTTTAAATAGAGTACCAAGTGGATTTTAAAACACATTAATGTCATAGAGGTTTAGGGTACCTTTGGCAGTGGATATCCAGTCATTTTGCAATGGAAAGTAACTCCTGTTCCTTCAAAGGTTCTGTAATTCTTTAATCTTAAATCAAAGCCAGCTTCTATAGCTTCAGATTCAGAAATATCAACAATCATCTCCTCTCCATCTTCTTCAAGAAGTTCATCTAAAGTGATCTTAATAATTCTGAGTTCTATTTCCTTGATAAGTCTTTCTTCAAAAGAAGAAATGCGGTGTTCCTATACAGAAAAGAAAGACGATTAGCTCTGCGTGTCAGATAATGACCCTGGAAAGACATGATTTGTACTGATAAAATGTCAGTATACAAAATGATTATGGAGTGATAGACATACCTCATCTTCTACAAAAGTTCTGACCATCACTGTATCTTTTGCCATTTTCTTCCTAATTAAGGCTTGTTCTTTTTCATATTCTTTTTCGAAGTCACCATATGATATAGCTGGGGCTACCTCAGCCACTTTAGGTTCTTGTACATATGCAGTCACTTGAGTTTGGTACATCATTTCTTGTTGTGATTTTATGTAGGCTTCATAATCAGCTAAGAATGAAGAACACATTAATTTTGATAAGTTGTTGCGTGTTTTGCTGCACTGAATATAAAAAATTGAGTACAAACTGATTTTAAATTTTTATGTGATTCAATCAAAGCTTTTGTCTGTTTAGTCAATAAAATCTAAACAGCAATAAAATGCAAAGACTGTTGTATTCAGATGAGCTTTAGAAACAGCTAAGTTTTACTGTTCTGTCTAAGTCTTCTAGTTCTCAAAGTGGAAGCGCCTGTACAGGCTATTCTACAATTTCTTCACCACAGTTCTGTCTCCTGCAAACTTTCATGCGCTTTTAAAATTACAATTTAAACAAAAAAAAGAGTTAGCTTCGTTCCCTGTAATAGAGCAACCTATTACACTCTCTGAATGTCTTATGTTGTGTTGGCTGTTATTCATGTTAACAGAGGAATGTTCGTATAGCTACAAATACAGCAAAAAAAATCCATATCAAAGAATATAAGTCCTTCAAGAACCTGATGATAAATACTCTGTCTTGCAGAAACTGAGACACTATAACACCCATTGAGTTTCTTGAACTGAACAAACTAAGTTGCAAAGACTTTGAAGCATAATTTAAAATATTTTCTGCATTTTAGTGTTCATTTTAAGAAATACTTTTCCCATTTCTTTAATCTACAACATACCTTCTTCTAGTAAGGAGACCGTTGCAGAAGCTTCACCATGTTTGTTACGAACAACAATAGTGTATTCTCCGGCATCATCGGCAAAAGTCATAGAAATTTCAAGTTTGCATTCCCCGGTTTCTCTTTTGTAACTAACTTTGTATCTATAGAAACCATAAAAGTACAAGCTTTCTATAATTCTGATGAACAGACATTTTAGTGAATTTGCCTTTAACTGTACAGTTAATCAGAATCAGTCCTAACTTGCACATGACAAACAAACAAACAACAACAAAAAAAAGTTTTGCAGGCAATTCTCACTCCATGAATCTGCAGAATATTGTAGGAAAAATAACCACGCTGATATTGAAGCACAGGTCTACTTTCTTTCTATTTTGTCACTAAAATAAATGGGCTGCAAAGAGCAGTACCAAAATATCAGAGATCTAGTTATTAGGCACAATAAGATGGTATACGCTAAGTGTATTTACTTTGTCCTGTCAGCGTTGGTATGTTCAAGAATGTTGCAAATATTTGAGATTTTTTTTTTCTCTGTTAGGAAGTATGTTGCTTTCTGTAAGTAAGATTTGCATAGACAGAATGCAAACATTGCATAGACAGAATAAAGCAAACACAAACTTCTTCCTCATTTGTTTTTAAGGATATATAACATTTCTCATTTTATAGTCTTTTAAATATCTATTTTTTTAAAAATTCACAGCCTTCTAAAGTTTCACATTAAGACATTCTTCTATGATCTTTCCATTTCAAAAATAAAATGTCACAGAAATCTGTGATCTTATTTGGCTCAGCATCAGTAAAGGAATAAATATTATGGTACTATGAATCAAATATTATTAAAAACTATTTTTAAACAGTTTTTTGCTCATTGTATTCAAAGTACCTGTAGCCAGTTGTTAAAGGAACTCCACCTTTTTTCCAGTAGACATGTGGCTTTGGGTTGCCCCCTACTTGACATTCAAAAATTATGCTCCCACCTTCAATTAATTTATGTACTATGGGTTTTCTAATGAAGAAAGGAGGTATGGGTTCTCCTGATACTTCCTCTGCTGCAGCAGAGACATCTTCCATTACAATGTCCTTTGTCTCCACATAGCTGAAATAAGATTACAGCGCAAGTAAGTGAGTTGAAGTCTGAAGCTCTCATAAACAGAGTGCAAGAAACTAATTATCATAGTAGGAGCAGTGTGTTTAAGAAAGTAACTTTACCGTTTTTCTTCTGTAACAGCCTTCTCGGAAATGGTTTCTCGAGTCTCGATTTCTTCTGAAACTGCAAGGCAAATATCATATACTGAATTTTAAAACACTTTAATAGTGCTTAAGCAGTGCGTTTATTTGATATAAAGAAAGAGAAGGTTAAGAAGTTAGCTGGCTCAGAGGGCCAGGTACTTCTACTGAGGAAGCATGTTAAGAGTCTTTGTTGCCTTATAATTAGCCATTTCCTCATATTCTTACAGCCTGTATACCTAACAGCCCTGAAATACAATTCAAGGCATGTGTTCTACTTGGGAGCTGAAAAAAAATCTTTTACAAGTGCTAGGCAATTAAAAATTTATGTCTGCAGTGATAAACATACTTACCTTTCACGTGTAAGTGGCAAGATGTGCTGACACTCCCAGCCTTATTAGTAGCAGTGCAGGTAAATCTTCCACTGTCTTCTGCAAAGGCTTCACGAATCACAAGGCGAGAAAGACCCGCTTTGAAAGTGATCTGGAAGTCCATTGAACTCTCAATCTTGTAATCTTCCCTATACCACATTACAGTAGGCTGAGGATGACCAGAGATATGGCATTCCAGAGTGACAGACTCGCCTTCAGTCACAGTCTTATTTTTGAGGCCCTGATTGACAAAAATAAATATCACACTCAATATAAATTTTCACTACTTAACAGAGATTTAAATAACTATAACATAGATGAAAGGAAAACTTAATGTCTACTTCAAAACAGTGTTCTGTTCAGCAGTGTATCCAGGAAAAAACAGGCATTTTCCTAAAGAAAGTATTTGAAACTAGATTTGGGATCTCTGAACATTACTGTTATTAACAAGTAAATGAAAAGGTAGGTTGATGTTTACGCAGCTCATGGTAAGAAATTTTTCCACTGCAGCAAAGGTCAACCTACTATGCAAAGTATTTATGAAGAATCACCCCCATAACAGTCATTCATAATTGTATCACAGAGAAATTGTATTGCTGAGTAAGTCTAATACAGGGGTTAAAAAGATCAAATAAAGCCAAATTTTCATGCTAAAGTTTTTTAAAAATAAAAGTTAGAATACAAAATTGGAGAAAAATTAGTATTAATTCCCTTAATGCACAAATAAATTACTTACTGAGACTATGGTGGGTGGAGTAGCAGGAGTTTCTACAGGCACAGGAACTCTGGCAGTTTCTGTCACCTAGGTGATTTAAAACACAGTTAATGAACACCCAACAAAGCCAGGACAAAACCAACAGAATGGAGATAAGAAAAGAAATTATGTAAAAGAATCTCTTCGCTTTTCATACATAAATATTAGGCCTTCAAAAGTATTTGTATAAAACAATAAAGATTAAAGTCAGGACAATGCTGTAAAAGTGGAAAGTTGCAAACAAGTGAGGCTATGGTATATTTTAAAAATGGAAATCAGTCAAAGCGATGGAAATTTACTAACAACGTACCTTTGCTTCACCCTCTTTCCGCAACACCAAGTGTTCTTCCCGCACTGCTTCATCTTTAATGCTTACACCTGTCTGTGTTTTAGTCTCAACATCATGGCGAATTCTATAGGTCTCATCAGCCTCTCCAAAAGGAAACTGTGGAGGGGCAACTGCCTCTGTTTTTATCTTTACTTCATGTGGCTTTAGCTGAGGTGGCTTAACGGGCTTGGTGATCTTCTGCACAGCAGAAGTAGATGACAACTCTTTTTCTAGAGTAGCCATGGCAGATCCAGCTATCGAAACCTAGGGAACAGAAGAGAAAGGGTTATATCTTTGTTGTTGTCTTGTTTTCAAAGGAGACAGTGTATTTCATGAGCAGATTGTGTATGCAACAGTTGCTTCCTTCCTTACTTGTTGACACTGTGACAGCTATATATAAGAAAATTACTTTTAGATATAGATTGCAGTAGTAGAATACTGGAGATAAAGCATCCTTGCACTATTTTTGATGTGTTTAACACTTAAATATTTTCTTTTTCTTTCTTTCTTTTTTTTTTTTACTTTAGAATTTAACCTTTAAATGGTCAAGAAGATCTTAAGTACAATACAAGAAATGTCCTCTAAATTTATTGACTTGAGGTCTTATTTTTCTGTTTAATCAGTTTGATACTGAAATAAACAATGCTACTAATCACATAACTGTCAGTAATTAAAATAACATAAAAAATTTCAAATGTTATTGTAGGTGTAATGACTTTGGAAAATATACATACATCTTTAAACAGAATCATATTTTTTGTGATTTTTATGGTTTTTAATTAAGTTCAAGGGAAAAATCAGTCCAGGTGAAGAGAGAAAGTATATTTGAATGAGAAAATTAATTAAATGGGAACTTTTAGTATTATGTAAAGGAGTCAAACAGCAGAATGCAAAAAAAAACATTAAAAATGGATGGTGTCATATTACACAGTCAAGATTTTTCCTGTTTTGAGAGTTAGCTTAGTATGTCATAATCTGCAAGGAAGAAAGAAATAAGCACTATTTCCAATGTGCAAGTGAACTGAGGCACATAATAAGATTGAAGAGGTATACTTCTGCTCTTTAAAAAACCTAAGTTGTGTTGCAGATGTTTATGATTTCACTGTATCAAAGTATAGAAGCTACATCCATAAACAGTAAAATCTTGTTTCAATAATTAATAATTAAAAATCACGTTTTAGTGATTTGTGTGTCTGTTTGCAGCACTGCTTTTTATTGGTCAAACAAGTCAACAACAACTGCAGATCACATACATTTCTTATTTGGAACGCTCCATAGTGGAGTGGAAGGAAAAGCCAAATGTAATCAGTCACCTGTTGGTTATTACATTATAAATGAGCATGCTGTTCTTCTAGAATGCTGTTTTGACTTCTTACCTCATATGTATGATCTGGCTTAGGAACAGCAATTTTGGAGACTGTGAAGTGAGGACTTGCTGTGCGGGGTCGTGGGTGTTCAACATGGATTGTTTTCTCAGTCTTAGATTCTGCTGCTCTTTTTATCTACACAAAACAATGAAAAAATTGTTGAGAACGTGATGCCATTCTCCAAAGTGAAACAGATTTTGCTGGGACATAGATTTTGAAAAAAGAATGCTATGTAAACTGAGTCTCACCTCTGTTGATATATGAACTTCCTTCTTTTCGGCAGCTGAGACATGTTTCTCAGGAGGAACATAGACAGTTTTAACTTCTTTAGTGACAACATGACGTTCTGCTGGGGCCTCAGCAACATGGTCTGTTACAGCTTGCTCTTTATAGCCATATTCCACAGTTTTCTGCTTTATATAAGCTTCAGCTTGTTGTTCTGGTTCCCAGGGTGATCGAACACGTGCCTGATCAACTGCAGCAACAACTGTAGCTACAGCTTCAGCCTTTTTTCCAGCTTCAGTCTACATTGACAAAATTCATACAAATATTCATCATTATTGTAAGGGCTACCATATCTGACAAATACTTAAAAATACAATGCTTAATAAAGTATATTTCATACAAAGTTAGGGCACAGAGATTTACAAAAATAATAATGTAAATGTCAAATATATTTGGTGGCAGATACATGTCACAGTCAGTAGATTAAAATATAGACATGTTTTTTCTAGGCTTGATCTATGCATATTCAGAACATAACTATGCTCGTGTGCCTTGTACTTATTGGAATTTGTATGAAAGTCCACTTTTAACACTTTATAGTCACATATATGCCTGTTTGTCTAAGAGTAGGGCAGGTAAGCAAACGTGCAAATAATTTAAAATTCAATTTTTAAATTTAAATGCTCATTGGGTCCATATAAGTTTTAGATGCTACAGAAAACCATAAAGAATGGGTTTAGCATCTGATATGAATATATATACCGAGGAATATACCCATAAAAATTGTCACCACAGGCATATGAGAAAGCTGGAGAGGGACTATTCATAAAGGCTTGTGGTGATAGGACAAGGGGGAATGGGTATAAACTGGAGAGGGACAGATTTAGGCTAGACATTAGGAAGAATTTCTTCACCATGAGGGTGGTGAGACACTGGAACAGGTTGCCCAGAGAAGCAGTGGCTGCCCCATCCCTGGGGGTGTTCAAAGCCAGGTTGGATGGGGATTTGGGCAGCCTAATCTAGTGGGATGTCCCTGCCCATGGCAGGGGGGTTGCAGCAAGGTGATCTTTAAGATCCCTTCCAACCCTAACTATTCTATGATTCTATGATATCTGTCAGTTCAGCGCTAATCTATTTCAAATGATTTTACAAGAGAAGGAAAACTGTGCTGAGAAATGAGAAAAAATGTGTTTGTATCAGGACTTTTATTTGCTTCTAATAACTGTTAAATACCATCAACTTCTATATTTTCATGTTCCAAATTTCTGCCCAGTCAGCCAACAGCAGATGATAGGATGATTAATACTAGTGTTTCTTAAATACTGTCATAAGTGATCTGGATGTAGAAAAAAAGCACGTGAAATGATTGTCTTACAGACAGGAAAAAATACCCAAATAGATAATTTAATTCTTGTTATAAATAATTTTATCATTAAAAAAAAGATAAGTGAGGTCAAAAGGTGATTGTTTAGATAGATTTTATTTTGTTATTAAAGTAGTCTTTAGGTAACAAGGACCTCTTATTCGGTATCATTGGTGATTTCAAAATTATTCATTATACCATTGTGAATTTGGCCCTAAATTTACATTAACTATCAAATAACTGTAATCTCTTAGCAGTCTGGCTCCTCTGAGTGAGATTTTTGTGCTGTGCTATTTTAATTGTAATTTTATGAATGTACCACATTTTTTCTAACAAAGTGGATAGATAGACTTCAAATACAAGCTGTTTGGAGCTATGTTGTTCTTCCACATATGAGACCTCCTGTCTACATTATAACAGAAAAGCTTTTCTACTGTGAGAGCCCTACTGGAACAAAGTAATGTCAACAAGTGTCTGATTGTCAGAAGTAATAAACTGGACAGACTTGAATGGATATTAAGGTTTGTATTGTAACAAGAACAATATTATTCAAACCTTAATAGAGAGAATTTATTTCATCTGACAACCATAAAATTGCAAGGAATCATCTTGTGGAAAAAAGGAAATGTGAACAAGTAAACATTACTTGAAAGTCACTGGCAGGGAGTAGGCTTTCATGGCAAAATACAATGGTAGTCTTAAAAATGGTATTTTCTTACAGGGTGAGACACAAACCTCTGTCACTAGAGACGCTTGTTAATTGACCATCATCTCACTTAAAAGGTACATCATCAAGAAATAATTTGAGGGCATTCTATTGTACCCTAGTAGTTCTTAAAAGGTGAGGATTAAAGATGAAAAAAGTTGTAACAGTGCATTTCACATCTGCAACAGCTATATTCACCTGATCATAAGCTAGATGAATTTGTTCTTTCTTGGCTGTAATTTCTTCTCTAGTTTTGGACTCTGTGACTGGTGCTTTTGTTTTATCAGTGGCAATTATTTTTGGAACTACAGTAGTTTTCTTAGCTTCCTTTTTAATCTAGTTATCATAACAGAAATAAAAGTTTCAGTTACATATGATTTTGAAAGATATTTGAACAATGGGAAAGCATTTTGGAATGGGAACAGGGAAGGATAATTAAGGGGTTAGATCCTTCTGCACTGCACACAGTTTTGCATAATATTTATACTAATAAATATTGTTACACCCTGATACCTATTTAAATAAAAGTAATTATTTTTTCTAAAAAAAAGTTAACATGCATTTCAGGAGTCAGTCAGTCCACTCCAAAGGTCAGTCAGAAGAGAATTATGGGCATCTTATTAATGAAAACAGTTAGGAGAGAAGATAGAGGTAGAATAATAAAGTCTAATTAACACTAGTTCTAAAAGTTTGTAAGTGCAATAAAATCTTAGAAAAAATGAGCTGGAAATGTATAGTTAGTAATTTTCTTGCGGGACATCTAAGATTTGTAAACAAAAGAGGATAGAAAAACAACTATAGTTTTGATACTGCTATTCACCTTTTCATGGGTTATGCTCACTGGTTCTTGTTTGGTAGAAATTCCTTCTTTGCTTTTCGATATTATGACTGGTGGTTTAGGTTTATCAGTGGTAATTACTAGTTTAGGTACGGAAGGTTTCATGTCTTCCTTTCTTGTCTGTTTTTTTATGGTAAAGAAAAATAATAGTGATCAATTGTACCTGTTGTCAAAATTAAATAACTTTTTGGGAAAGTAGGATGAAGGCTTCGGAATGTATATTAATAAGAGAAAAATATCACCTGCTTGATGACTTAAATAATTCCTTTGTGCAGACCAAGTTATAGCCTGTCTTATATGCTAGCTGAACTAAATGCATTTAAACTAGTTAACATATTGCATTAATCTGTGTGTGAATTAGAGAAGAATATTCCCACTTCCTAGTTAATTGTGATATATTATTGTTATGTTTTGTAGAAACTGCAGAAAAAATACTATTACTGATTTAATATTTAATCCCATCAGCAGATGGAACTATTTCATCAGTTACTGCAACAAGGGTTCCACGATATGGTCTAGCAGATGCATCCAGTCTGCATACAAATATGAGCTTCATTAAATCAAGCTGACATGTAAATATCAAATCATGAGAGATAACCTTTACAATTTATCATCAGAAATCTACCTTCAGACAAAATGCAAAGGTCATTAAACATCAAATGAAATTTTTCGTATTCTGGCAGTAAAACTATAATGCTCAAAGGATCTGTGGGAACAGCAGCTGCACTCTTCCTCTGTAGACAGAGCTGCTATGAAATCAGTAGAAGGGAACCTGCAATGCTGGGCCTATTCCTGGAATACCTTGGTTCATAAAGTTTTAATTTTTTTGGCAGAGAAAAGATATGCAGCGTATTTGATGAAGAATAAGATTTTACAAACTTACTAAAGTATAACAGTGAGCTAAACCTCTGTGAAGTTTACTTACCTTTTCGTGAGCAATCTGTACTTGCTCATGTTTGGTAGATATTTCTTCTCTAGCTCTTAATATTCTTTCTTGTTCTTTGGCTCTGTCTGTGGCAATTATTACCGTGGGTACTGGAGCTTTCTCTGGTTCTTTTCTCACCTGGTTGTTTACAAATAAAGAAATTTAAATGATATGTTGTTCAAAAATATACATTTGGAAAAGAGGATACAAAAGAAAGGGAAGAAAAATGTGAAACTGGATTTCAAAATCATCTAGTCTGGAAGCAGCAATAACAACATAAGCAGACTTCTTATAAAATGTATAAACATTTAGCATAAATGTAATAAAACATACCACAAATGCTTGATTTGCAACTGAAAACAGTAATAAAAAAGCTCACATCAGAGAAAAACTATCCTGCATTATACCCCATCTGTGAAAGTGTAGGATACTAAAATCAAGTTTTAGGTAGCTTTCCCTTTACCAAGAGTGTAATTGAAACGTAATCTGAACATAAAAATGTGGGGTTTTACACAGCTGGACTTCAGTTGCTCAGTACTTTAAGGATAGGTTACACCTTTTCTTCCTTATGCATTTCAGCTGGAGTGCAAACAGAACATTTCTCTAGTAAAACTGGTCTTCCATTAAATCACACTTGTCTGATGAAACACATGCTAAAATAATTAGAATTCCTGCACTCATAAGTATTTGCAAAGTTGATTTCAATGCAGAATGAGTTTTTCTTCCCTTTTCTGACCCACTGTGCTGCCACCAAACAAAGCAGGATACAAATGGCCAGCTTAGAAACAAAATCAGAAAAAAAGGAAAATTCAAGAGGTTTCTTACATGTCAGTTCTTCAAATGATTGATAATACTATCTAGTAAATCATCCTACACTATATATAAAATAGATTTTTTCTAAGTTGATACTTTGCAAGTTTATCTATCGCATTCTTGGGTATTAACAATGGAAATGAAATTAAAAAAGATACACTGTCATCATCAAGGACAGATAGGAGAATGGCAATATGAGTAGAAGAGTGAATATGCATGAAAAGAAAAAATAATGTAAGAAATATTATGGTATGTCATTTTTGTTGTTCATAGGCATGTCTTTTTCATGAGAAATTAGATTTTTGAAGAAGGTAGGGTATAACAATCACAGGTAAAATCTCTGTTCACCTTTTCACGGGAGATGTGTCTTTGTTCTTGTGAAGTAACAACCTCTTCTCTTGTTCTTGATATTACTGTTTGTTTTGTGGCTTTATCACTGGTAACTACTACCGTGGCCTCCTTTCTCATCTAAAGTTTATAGCAACAAACAAAAAACCAATGCCTTAAAATTCATTTTAACAAATTGATTGTCAAAAGAAGAGGAGAAAGAAAAATAAGAGAGGAATGCAAGTAAAGGAAAAATACTAAGAGTTATTTTGTTCCTAGTAGGGAAATTATCAATCAGGTATTAGAGGAAAAACTTCAGGTGTAAGAGTAATGTTACAGATTAAATCACAAGGGAGAATACAGAACCATTTTCATTGAAGGCATTCTCAAACTTAAAAAGAATTTAAGAATAATTAGTCCAGTCCTGCTACGATGGAAAGCAATGGAATAATTTATCCATGGGCATTCCTTAGCAGTCCAGGTGCTCTGTACAAGAATGCATGCTTTTGCAGTGCACTAGGTAGTAGTTTGTTAATTCCTCACAGTGAATCATATCTTATTTGCATGTTGGGTGAAGGGATAAAGGGGAAACCATAGAATGCCTATGCTATATCTCTACCTGCTCTTGAACAGGCTGAACGTGGACTGCAGTCATTGCTGTCCTTTTAGCAGTTTGCTCTATAACACCTGGAGCTGGTTCTCTCACCATGGCTTGATCCACAGCAGCAACAACAGTAGCCACAGCTGCTGTTTTTTCACTGTCCTTCCTCACCTATATTAGTCACATCAAAAGACATCTTTTCATGTTTCGCATACATTCAGAAGAAGCACATAACAAGTACAGAGACAGAATGTTGCAAAGAAGCATTTAAACATTTGCAGCAGAACTCTTTTGACAGCAGATACACACACTTTTTTATACACAGCTTCTCAGACTCCATTTAGCAGACCTATTCAGCAGAGCAAAACCAACACCCTTAACAAAAATAGACTTTACCTCTCTAACACCAGCTGCAACCTCACCAGCAGTAACACCACTAGTGGTAACTTGTTCCTGGATCCCGTATCTCCCCTCCCATTTTTCTTCAGTTCTTATTTGAGTAGCACTTGTAGATACTCTTGTTTCCTTCATCTGAGCTTCTGCGCTTGCAACATATCCTTCCTGCTTCCAAGGAGGAAGGACTTCAGCCCCTACTGTTGTCACTACATGTGTTTTACGGATTGGAGATGGAGATTTCACTGGTCTAATAGGTGAGGTAGAGATCCTTCCAGCAGGAGAAACTGACCTAATGAAAGAATAAAGTATTTACATAGCGTCATACAGTGACAGCTATAGAAACTTCAACCTGAAGTTAAATTCATTCACCACTTAAGGTATCTTCCATACTTTGTATTTAGATTCTTTTAAAGTGTTTGAGATGTTCTACTTGTAAATGACACTTATCTGCTTTTAACAATATGCCTAATGTGTATTTTTGTCATAGTCATAAATGGAATTCTTCTTTGTAGTAGCTTAGTTAGATTTCCAAGAAGAAATAAGGGCAAATGTCAAAGGACAGTTTGCTCAAGCATATATATTTAAAATATAAAAATACATCATTAGATTCCATGTGCTCTAACTTAATCCTCCTAATAGGAATAATATAAACAGTTCACAGGCTGTGAGTATTGCATATTATATTTTTTGTCCAGACTCTGTAGGAAGAAAAAAATGCAACCATTCTTTGTAAAAAAAAAATCCTGTGCCGGCCATCTGGCAGCAACACAACCGCATGTACCTCTGCACTTCCATGTGCCTTTCATACATGTGTTCAGACTCCAGGCAAGCTTCTGATCAGGGCCTGTATTTTTTACATTCGTAAATCTCAGCCACGTTGATTGGTAGCCAATTTGGAAAGTGCTAGTTTCTAAATTCCGATATGCCAAAAGTTCAGTACCAGCTTTAGCAGATATTTTTAAGGCATATTTAAAAATGCTTTAACAGGCCTTTGAACTTAGATTGTCTTTGAAAGGAATTTTTTGTGCTGAATTTCCTGGATAACATTAGCAAGTTGCAGCACTAGGGGGCAGAAACACCATATTAACTTTTAGATGCATTTCCTAATGTATAGTATGTCTGTAAGTGGTTTGACTAGCAGAGGAGTACAAACTTGCAGTTCCATATGCACTCAAGATGGCACTACTAAACTGTTATTTCATCTATCCAATTTGTTAGTTATTGCCAGTTACTATCAATCTGTTCCTTCTTGTCTTTCCAAGTTATTCTCACTGGGGCAAATCTCACCACCGTACATAGCTCTGGCAATTTAAGTGGGAATTTTCTGAGTACTCACCTTGGAGGTATTCCTTCCATAAAACTGGTGCTTCAGGATGCTGAAACCACAGGACTTTCAAAGCAATATTCTATTTACCTGTCTCTCAGCATAGACCTCCTGGGGTCCCTTAGAGCATGAGCTCTGCTTTTCAGTCCCTCTCAGGACCTTTAATGCAGCAGAGCTAAACTTCATTTTTCTATAACCTCATTGCCTACATTATTTCTGCAGTCATTACCAGCATACACATAAAACGTGTGTTCATGGTTTTTTTTTTCCACAACTTTCAATTCTGTTTCTTTCTTGTCACAGTGTCATCGTCTTTCTCTCTGTTCATCCAAAATAGTCAGCTGCCAACTTCTCTAGTGTTTTAGTCTCTCATCATAAACTTGGGTTGTTGAATGCTACTTCAGTTGCATGTAGATAATAGAATGGGATTTGCTCTCTAATGGACTTTCTTCCATATGGGATAGAACATTTACATAAGAGGCACGTACTTCTATAGCAGTGGCAAATACAGCTTTCTAGCTCACAGTAAGAATAAACTCAGTCAAGTATTAAGCCAGTGTATTCTTTCATTATGTATTATGCTCTCATTCTACAGCATCATGGCTATATGTGAAAGTGATTTAAAAACCAATCTTGTTTGAAACAATAAGATAATTACCTTACTGGTGAAGGTGTTGGTGCTCTGACATGTCTTACAGGTGATGGTGATTGTCTAACAGGTGATGGTGATTGCTGTCGTGCCATTTGTGCTTTTGCAGCAATTATTGGTGGTGTTGGTGATTTTGATGTAGGTCTAGGAGGCATTCGTGGAGGTGCTTTGTGTGGGAGCTGTTGGGCTGTTGCACCTTCTATGACCATTTCAACACTTGTAAGTGATCTGGCATCAAAGTGGGTTTCAATCTTCTACAAGGAAATCAAGAAAACAAGTGTGAGATACTGTAGAAGTAATCATTCACATTTTAGCCCTACCTGCTTTGCTTTTGAAAATTATACCTTTTCAATTCTGGCTTGTCTTGTTTGTGAAATCTGAGCAGTCGAAACAATGGTCTTTGTCTTTTTAGCAGGAACGGCTTCTTCCTCACCTTTTGGAAGAGAAAAATCCTGGTCAGGAGAATTGCATACAGCAACAAACAATAAGCAGTTGCAGAAATAAATGAACAGTCAACTCCAGTTATATGCAAATGTACATAAACAACAGAGTAAGAATTAAACAATCATCTAGTTTTCCTGCAGTATCTATAGACAGATAATTGTTGAAACACTTGAAATAACATTCCTGCATTACTATGTCATTAGAAAATAAAACACAGACAAACCAAACCAAAATACATTTATTGTAGAGTCTTCAGAATCAGTCCTAGATCTCAGATGACTATATAGTCTAGAAGCTTGACTGAGGTGAAATCCAAGCAAGACTGCTCTGGGTAGAATGATTCACTGCTAAAATTCTGTTTAAAAACAGTCTTCATACTTACCAGGCTCATTTACAAGACCATATACAGTTTTGCAGTCTAATATAGCTACTCAATGGAAGTCAGCTAACAAATATGAATTCGGGAAATCTACAATAAAAAATGAGAACTGGAAGTATCCTACAATTTTTTTCTATTTATTGTTTCCTCAGTTTAAAGAAGACCCATTCTGGGGAAAAGGCCCTCTTACCTCCACAGCAAATCTTCAGTAATTTTCACCAAAGACACTGTTTTTTAGTGCAAATCAATAGTTCTTAAGAAAGATGTTACAAATGAACTTATTGATAAGACTTTGATGAAGTGGTGCATATTGTACCATAACAATAATGAATGCTCGCTTATTCTCATGGCTTACAACCCCAACTCCATTACCTTGAATTAGCAACTCGGCTGTTGAAGTAGCACGTCCCACATTATTTGTAGCATTTACTGAATAAGTACCGGAGTCTTCAGGATATGCTTCTGCAATTATTAAGCTGTAAAGGTCTCCTTCTTGTAAAATTTGGAAATCGGGGGAGCTTTGGATTTCTACTCCATCCCGATAGAACTTCACCACAGGTGTAGGGATTCCAGTCACTCTCACGTCAAGTCGAACTTGACTTCCCTGTCTTGCAGTCATGCTCTGTAGTCGTTGTGAGAAGTTTGGTGGTGCTGTTGCAGCTGCAGTTTTATTGAAGGAATAAATAGAAAAAACAATAATATCTGTTAAGAAGAACACTAGAAGTGCACAAGGTCTATTTCACCTTCACATGCTACTGACAGATGACACTAACTTCCCAAACACTGAAAACATTGAGCCAATTTGCCAAAATGCAAACACCTTAAACTTTTTTTATGTGTTTAAAGTTGCTGATATTTCTGACTATGGCCATGATTGCAAATATTTCTAGAATTGGAGATATATTGACTATAACCATTGGTTTTAAGCAAAAACTCTTGGGTAGGGTACTTTATGTGAGTTATTCTGTTAAATGTAAATGATATAATTAAGCATCACTAAGGACCCCATCCTGTAGAACTTTATACTTTATTTTATGTGTCCTTTGGATGTAGCCAGTGTGACGTCACGTGAGTGGAAGTATAGAGGGCTATGCCAGAAGCCTGTAATTTTGATGAAGAGTTTATAAGATCAAGATTTATAAGATCAAATTTTATAACTAAAATGTAAAGGACATTGCTAGAAACTGCTGATGAGAATACAAGCTGAATTCTAGACAGCTTTAGAAGAGGGATTTAGTTTGTTATTTCTTTGCTAATCATGTACTTAAAATCCATTTTTTTTTTCATTATCTGTGACACTTCTGTTATCATGCACTTTCTCACATTACTACCAGAGTAAAGCACTCTTTTTGACTGCTTGATACCTGTGACAAGTAGCTCGGCAGTACTAGTTGCTTGCCCAGCTCCATTGGTGGCTTGTATGGTGTATCTTCCGCTGTTTGCTTCTGTCACGGCGGGGATCACCAGTTTAGCGCGGCCATCACTAAATGAGATCTGCACACCGGGAAGAGTTGCAGCAGAGAGAACCTGGCCATCCCGATACCAGCTCACCTCAGGAACTGGGAAACCTAAGGAAAAAGCAGGACAAAAGGCAATTGAGATGCTGTGAAATGCCAGATATCCAAAGTTACCATAGCACTGACTCACATTATACACAGACATGATGCAGTGAAGTGGCATAGTCACAGATCTATCTCTCCAATAACATAACGGCAAAGGAAGTTCTTTTTAGAAAGGTCTTTAAATACACAGAGCAACAGTGCAACTGCACAGGCTACTGCATTTAGGAAATCACTTGAATGTCAATTGTAGTGCCTGACAATCCTGTTGAGGAATGAAAGTTCATCAAAATTATGAGGGTGATGAATTTATGCACAAGAGATATTTTATTTATCTATTTATTTCCGACTATCTAAATAGTATTGCTAACAAAATAATCCAGTCCAGTGGTTTAGGAACAAAGTGAAAATCAGAACTTTCAACCAAGTTAAGTAAAAAAACTAAATTATTTTAGAAAATGAAGTGACAGGAGAAGTGACTGTTGTTGACATTAACATCAAATGGTGGCAACGTTTTGGCTTTTTGTTTTGTTTTGTGGGTTTTTTCCTGAGATTAATTGTGCCTGAGTTTGGTGGAAAGCAGTCCTCTGGATTCAGCTTCTATTGTTTAAATGTATTATTATTTTCTTGTCAGGGTCATGAACAAGATTTTTCTAATCACAAGTGTTTCGCCTATGTCTACAACTGCGGTTTTTGATTTAAATGGTGATTTTAGATTCCTAATTGAAATTTTCTTTCCAGTGTTCTACTCAGCCAATTTCTTGAGAAACTGAAACCCATTTGATAAACAAGTAAAATTTTTATATGAGCCAGAGAAGGAGAACAGATAATTTAAGGAGATAGTTCCAGCTCAGAATCTTTTTTGTAGTCCTAGAACACCATTTATCCAAAAGGAAATCCCCTGCAAATTCACTTCAAGTACTTCTCCACTCAAGCCAAATCACCAATTGCACTGTACAGGGTCTCAGGAATGAGATCTGAGACTCTGCTTACCACAACTGCTCTGATTCCCCGGTCCCACTCTCTGTGGTTTGGAAAACACCAGTACAATAGAATTATGCTTCCTTTCTGGAGTATCCCTCCTATAAATTAATTTATTTACTTAGGGTTTCAATGTGGCCGGAGGTATGACTGTATGAGACTAAAATGAAAGAGAAGGCAATATGTATTAATTGAAGCTTTTCTTCATTGTCTGCAGTCATACCAGACTTGGTTAGGAAAGTTTTAAATTTTACTCACAGCTGAAAACCTTTTTAGATATATGTACAATTTTTATCTAATTTATCTAAGATTTTTAGATACATGTAAAATAGAAACACACACATGGAAAGAGAATGTGGTCAGTTTTAAAGAGAAACAGAAATCAAAAGGGTAAAAGTATATTTATGCATCATTAATTTCACAGATAGAAGTTATCAAATAGCCCTGATGAGGCTGGCAGAATTCTATTTTGTACTACTGGTGTAGGATGGTTGGTTGAACAAGGCCTGTATTTTTAAAAATGGAATAAAATTTGATGTCTGAAACTGATATGCTCATGGGATCAAAGTCAGAAGACTTTTCATTTTGGAAGTCTGAGCTCAAAATCAGATTAAAAGAAACTCAGCTTCACAAATTTACTAGCATTCAGCTAATCCTATACTACAGAGATGTATACTAAAAGGTAAGATCTACTTCAAATTATAGAGCCTTTTAAACACTGATCACCAGGAATCTCTTCTTCATTTTAAAACTGTCCTTAAGTTCTTTCCAGCTTTACTGACAAAAAGAAGAAAAATAACCTAGAATCCCTCAATTTTACTGCTTAAATAATTCAATTTCATGAGGTTGTCCTGACAATGACATAAGTGACAGGAACTGCCAGCCTGTGTACAATCTGTGCGCTGCATTCAGCAATACATGGAGTGTAAAGGTGAGCTTGCACTGGGTAATACCCGAAAATATTGGTTCAACTAAAGTTAGGCAGAATACAAGTTAGTTCTTTATGAGCAAATTCAATAGTTGATCAGCACTCTGGAAACATGAGGATGGACACAGTTCTAATGTCAGCAGCGCTGCAGATTTCTTGACAGTGACATGCAGTCTCACATCTCCTCAGTCACTGCGCACCCAGTAGGGCTCCCCCTGTGATAATGTCCTAGCTGCTCTGGCATTTATTGCTTTTGATCATGAGGTCTACATATTCTGTGCTTTCAGAGCACAGGGGGAGAGACTAGGTATTTTTGTCCTATATCGAACCTCTGTAATGTGGCACTTAATTCAGTCTTATACAGCAGTACAATTAATTTGTTCTAGTTTACAGACTGCAAAATTTCATACTGTGTGGTTGCTAAGCTCTTCTTGATACTTTTGGATTAACTGGGCTCTTCAAATTGTAGCTCTCTATTAATACTTGACTTGTATAAAGAAGGGAAGTGATATCAGAAATATACAGAGTCTGAATTTCAAATTCTCTATAATTCATGACAGAAGGGAAAGCCAGACAATGTATCAGAATAAAGTTGTGTCGTCTGTTTTTTTTTGCAGTTAGATTAAGAAATAAAACTTTCATAATTTTTATGCATTAGAAAAAAATAAATATCCAAGCCACTCTCAGATCTGTCAGTTTTGGTAGATGCTTTTGAAGCATGAGAGATACTCCAGCATCCCACAGCATGAATAAAAGCTAACAGAAGATTGTCTCACATAATACTTGGGAGTAAGATACAAATATGGTATGTGCTATTGGAAAAGCTGCTATATCTCCTCTTAGTAAGAAATCAAGTTCCACTCCCAAGTACTCTATGATACCACACAAATGAAAACAGTCAAAATCACACACTGAGTTTTAATGTTAGCATCCCTAACTTGTTCTGATGATATACTTATATATTTGTAATCTCATATTCTAATCATCAGCAGAAGGAAACTTTTCACAGAAAATTTATAGTGTATGGACAACAAAAAAAGGTCAGAACAACTAACAGAAGAGTAGCGGGCTAAATAACAGAATAAGGCATGAAAAAATATCATGGAGGTAGACTACAGGACATGTCCAAACACTTTGTGTGAACCTTGACTGAGCCAGTATTATCCAAAGAGACCAAAGGATCAACCACAGCAGACCATCAATGTCAGAGATCTTTATAGTTGGGTAGATCATATGTTTGCACCTGTCACAGAGCACATTTTATGCTATGTGGATCATCACATTGCTAATGCCTGTAAGACAATATAATTCCATCAGCAGGAACATATGTTGTTTCTCCTTAGTCACTGCCGAGGTCAGAACCACTCTCAGAGTGTTGGTTGTCTAGCAAAATTATCTTGGGGGTTTACATGGGGTTTCACACAAGACTGAGTGTTTTAATAGCATATAGATTGGCAAAATCAAGTATCATTTAAAACTATGAGGAATCTTTAAACCACATTAACAAATTATATTACTCCAGCTGTGTGCTGCTATGGTGATCGTCATATTAGCTGCCAGGAGGAGAGGGACCTGGGGGTGTTGGTTGACAGCCGACTGAACATGAGCCAGCAGTGTGCCCAGGTGGCCAAGAAGGCCAATGGCATCTTGACTTGTATCAGAAATGGTGTGACCAGCAGGTCCAGGGAGGTTATTCTCCCTCTGTACTCGACACTGGTGAGACCTCTCCTTGAATACTGTGTTCAGTTCTGGGCCCCTCACCATAAGAAGTATGTCGAGGCTCTGGAACGTGTCCAGAGAAGAGCAACAAGGCTGGTGAAGGGGCTGGAGAANGACATGGTTTAGTGTTTGATAGGAATGGTTGGACTCGATGATCTGGTGGGTCTCTTCCAACCCGGTGATTCCATGATTCTATGATTCTATGATTCTATGATTATCTATACATCTACTATCTAGCAAGGCAGGTTTTTCAACCCTATTCAGAGTCTGTGCAGACCTAGATTTTGTTGTTTTACCCCCTTGCAGAATTCTGTAATCAAGCAAACTCTGGGCACAGAAGTCAGAAATACAGCTTAGCCAGAGTAAGACTTAGCCGTAAGTTGATGGAGAACTAGCATATGCCTTGCCTTTTGCATCATGGAATGACTTCAGTCAGAAGAGACCTGAAAGATTATCCAGTTTCAGCTCCCCTACCATGGGCATGAAAACCTTCCACTAGGTCAGGTGGCTCAAAGCCTCAACCAGCCTTGCCTTCAACACCTCCAGGGATCACTATTCAAGCAAGGTAATGCACCTGTATGAAGGACCCTTACTAGTACTGTATGTATTTTTATGCGTATACTTTGGGTATTTTCCTTCAGTTTTCATTCTAACACACAGGAGAATTAGACACTAGTCTCATTGGCAGGATGACTACCTGTTGCCTGGGATGCCCTATGGGATGCAGTATGTTTGTGGATATCTGACAGCATCTCACAGTGTTCATCAGTACTGTATGATGTAGATACATATTCATTTTTCAGCACTGAGTTTTACCCATTCAGATCAGATTATTTTCTATGAAAAACGTTACCACTTGTATCAGAATAAACATTACCAGCAATAATAATAAAATAATCAATCCTGCAAGAATGAATAAAAATCTTACCACTAATATGAGCCTCAAAGGTTGCGGCACTACCCTCCAATGCCACAACACTTTGTAATGGCTGTGTAAATGTTGGTGCTTTTGTCGTCATCTTGGCAGGCACTCTGAAAGCAACAGAAACATAATTAGTTATCAGTAGAGACATTGTTACTATAAACATATACTTTTTGCTAGATTTTAAGACTATTTGTAAATATTTTCATAACAATTTACTCAGTTTTAAATCAGAGTGACCTGATGAAATGTAAAGACCGTAGGTTTTGGAAAAATTTTATAGCAAATTACTTTTAGGTCACACTTGGCTGAGCTGGTTGTGAAACTACACTTAGTGAAGCATTAGGCATTACAAGTACGCAGCAAGAGACAAAGTTCTGCTTGACTTATTACATGACCTTGTGTGGGTCATCTAGCCTCTATTCATCCATTAATCTCCTTTGCATAAAGAGAATATAATCTCCATGTAACAATTTTTTGAATGATTTAAAGATGTTTTGTTGGTGCACAGCACCAACCAATGGAAAGACAACTAGGTCACTAAGTAACAACTGAAAAAAATGAGAAGGTATACAATGTATTTGCTTTTAATAATTAAAATATGCCAGGAGCCTCTCTTTTAAAAGCTGACTGTTAGCAGAGAATAATTTCATTTTAAACATAAGCATATTGGCATTGAAGATACAAATAAAATGCCACTCTTTCTTAGAGAGTATCTCAATGGAATTTTGAATATGGGAAGAGAGACACTTTCGAAATGTGAGCTAGCATATAAGGTAGCCACTGACACTGATGGTTCGAACAACTGCAGACCCATGTGAAATCTGAAAGAAAAATAGTTTGCTTTCTCTTCCTATGCCATAAAATTATAGTTTGAAATAGCATACCATCACTAGAAAAAGCTCTGTATCGGGAGTATGTTATATTTACATGAGCATATTTATTTACTGATGTTGAATTGTGCAGGTTCTCAAAATGTAGCTAGTATCTTATTTACAGTATCATACAACTATTAAAGCTACAAGTTTTCTCATTAAAATTTCCCCTGAGAACATATTGTGTCTTACTAAACAATGGTTAACTCCATAACCTTTTCAAGTCAATCTCACTCAGACAGCTATTTTTTGCTTTGGCTTTTGTGCCTGATTTTGTGACAGTCCAGGTTTTAACTTAAAAACTAATGAGAATATGATGTTTCTGATACTGTGAACCAAATTTATGCTACCTTTTAAAGGGGTGAAAATTCTTCATGACATGAGTTCCTTTACTGAAATGAGTGACCGATGCTTATACACAGTTAGTATATAAGGGCAGAACTGGATATTATATTGGGGTTTTGAGTGGCTTTTTATTGCTTTTGCTGGTTATCTGGGTACTTTTTCCATCTTGACAGAGGAACAGGCTTTTATCAAAAACTTCAGGGGGAGGGGGGCAGGGAAGGAGTTCAAACATATAATCCTAACACAACACTAGTTTACTGAAAGGAAGATTAAGAAAAGTATCTGCCACATGTAATTCAATAAGATCTATTTCAGTTCTAACGATATTTCAAAACTCAGCTAAAATATATGGAATAATCTTACAATAAGATTAAACATTATGAAAACTTATATATAAGTAATTTCCTGACTCCAGAACAGATTGGAAATAACTTAAGTAGAATGCTCATTGAGTCCACATGAAGTTTAGGTATTTCATTGTCCAGGCAAATTTTGGTCATGAAGACCTGATCTTATAAGGTTTTTTTGCATAATCAGAATTGAAAGTATGCATCTGAAATGTCATGTTCCAGAAATAACCTTCCCAGCCATGAATGACAGCAGACAAGTGTTCCAGAGCTGCCATGTAATTGATACCTTAGCAGTTGATTCCCTTAAAAAGTCATCAGCGCTTAGCTGATACCATATGCATTTTATCAGAGCTATTCTTGGAGCTTCTCAGTTTATCTCTCAGCAGCATAACCTTGAACATTCCCCATAGAAAAGAATTTCTAAGTTAAGCGGTTGTTTCCATGAGCTTTTCAAATCTTATGCCATCTTTAACATTAAATATACTGGAAAAACTTTTTTCTGAGTGTTATCAAAACTTATTCCCAGAAATTTAAGACATAATTTTGCCAGAAAATTCAAGTGCTCCGTGTCTAAGCTCCAAAACCTGTACCCCCATCTAAACAAATTTTTAAATAATAGATCACATCAGGATTATTAATGACTGATAAAATACTCTTAACGAGCAGAATCATGGTACTAACCTGATTTCTCAAAGTGCCTGTAAGAGTGGGCTAAGCCCAACGAAATCTCCTTGAACGACGTCCTTATCCAGAGTAGATTTTTTTTAGACAATCCCAGCATGAGAATTGAAGAGCCTCTAATCATAAAAACAAAACTACACAGTCTTGACAGTGTAGTTTTGTTTTTTTGCAATCCCTACACCCGAGGCGAGGCGGGGAATGCACGACTGCTCAGAAGTGCTAACATAGTTGTTTTGCTTTATATACCCCAGCTCTGCTGACAGGTCTGCCTCATCATGTCAATGCCAGTTCTAATTGGTTCCCTAAAAGAAAGTATTTTGTGAGAGGGGGTTCCACTCTGTGTAACCATACACCATCTATTGGTTTGATTGACAAGGCTTATTTTGGAAGCACATAAGGGATACATGAGAGAAACTTCATCTGTTCCAAAGATTTTAATTTATAATTCAATTTTGTTTATAATGTGCAGTTTACAAGCTGTTGCAAATTCCCTTAAGTCATAAGCACAAGAGGAAGAAAATATCATAAAGAAATGTTTTAGCAGAGGATATGGAAAAGTCAGAAGTCATATCAGTGAGTTACAGCCTTACTTTCTTTCATTATAGAACATCCAAGAAGCTACCAAATGCATCTGTCAATCACCAGACTAAGTTGAGCTCAGACATGTGGCTGCACAGTATTACAATATGCTGTTTAAATTATTTTCTTCCATAACTTTGAATTTTAAAACTGTATTTGGTAACATAGATTCAGAGCTCTGGCTTTTTATTTGTTTCCTTCACAATTATTCTGCTGGATGTTCCAAACGGTTTATGTTAACAAATAGCATACAGAGCACAGAGATATAAATTTTGTGAAAGTAAATTAACAGAGACAACTACTGCTTTTTTTTTTTTTTTTAAAGACCTGTGGAGGCCTCATGCAGGCCACAGAGCTAATCATCCATGGAAGAGCACATTATTCTCTGAAACAGAGGTCAGGGTCAGTAGACCAGTCTTGGCTGTAGCTGGAATGGGAGACATTTTGTGACACCACCACATCTGCCAGATTTTATTGTTGCCTTCTTAATTAAAACTGCTTTTCCTTACCTGTGAAGTTGAATATATATAATGCACACCTAGTGAAAACTTCCAGCACACAACCATCTCATAAGACTATTTATGTGCTTAAAGTCAAGCCCATCCTTAGCTATTTTGGTAAAAAAAACAGGACTTCAGCTTGCTGTTGCCAAGATTCATGTTGAAAAGGATCTTCTGAGTACCTATGAAAGCTATCCTTGCATCAGAATTCATCCTGGTAAGGGAAGAAGGAATCCAACCATTTCATAGTGTTAATCCCATCCCTCAACCAAAAGGCTTCAATAGGGTCAGGATGCCAAAAGCAAAGGCAAGTGCAACTGGGGAAGGCAGTATAAAGCTCTATCAAAACATTCCTAGAGAAGTAAAAGCAGGTTGGAGTTTTGTACTGTCAATCAGCTGCACTTATGTTTGAAATCTACCTGAAGGAACTGGAATCTCTAGGTTGGAAAAGACCCCCAGGATCATCGAGTCCAACCATTCCTATCAGACACTAAACCATGTCCCTCAGCACCTCATCCACCCATCTTTTAAACACCTCCAGGGATGGTGACTCAACCACCTCCCTGGGCAGCCTGTGCTGGTGTCCAATGACCCTTTCCATGAAAAATCTTTTTCTGATGTCCAGCTTAAACGTCCCCTGGCGGAGTTTGAGGCCATCCCCTCTTGTCCTGTCCCCTGTCACTTGGGAGAAGAGGCCAACTCCCTCCTCTCTACAACCTTTCAGGTAGTTGTAGAGAGCAGTAGCGTCTCCCCTCCAGCAGGAGCTCCAGAAAATGCCAAGGAGAGAGAATACCACATGTATGGGGCTTGCAAGGCAGTGTTATGGAAATCTGAAAGAACCAAGAAAAGACATATTGCTGTGATCTTATAAAATAACTTCAGAAATCTGATCTGGCCTTCAAGTTAGCCATCGCATAAAGTGTCATTTTTACAGCTTCTCTTGGAATGTGGCACTAGCAACAATACAAACTGGAGGAATAGCTTCTGTGCTGATACTATCGGAACTTTCATAGAGGTTGAAAGTCAGAGTACTATGCATCATTTTTAACTTTTTGTTGCAAAAAAAAATTCAGAAAGCCTAATTTCTCTGTATAAGGCTCAGTACAATAACAAATGCAACTTTACACAATAGTGGGGAAGACAAGCTTCTACTAAAATGCACAAAATATCCAAAGAAGTTTGTGTAGAGGTTTCTAATTTCTGATTTTAAATAGAGACTTCCTACATTAGGAGATGGATCTTTTTCTCTGTAGTTGAATGTTTAACTATTCAGCAGGAAATCAAACTCAGAGAAAGAACACAGGCTCGTATCTGCAAGCTTAACAAATGCAGTCAGGTTAATGACAACGTCTAATTCAATAAAAATGAAGAAGTCGTTAAATCTGATAATTTATAAAATGACATAAATCTTCAAGATGACACTTTTGTGGCTATGAGATGGTCAGAAGTTCATTTTTTTAATTTCAATTAAATTAACAATTGATGACAATAATGGAAAGTAACAAGGAACACATTTTGCTGCATTCAGACATGTAAATAAACATATTGTATTTTTAAAATAAGGTCCTTCCATTTTTTCCCCTGAAGTTTTACATTTGCTTTTGATCACTACTGAATTTATTTCCATTCCAACTAAAGTCTTGCCTTCTTAACTTTTTATTTTTGCTGGTGAATTCAGAAATTAAATTGAGATATTTCTCTGATGCTCTCAAGGAAACATAAATTATCTATGTTGCATGTCTTCTATTAACAGAATTACTGTCTACCCAGTCTGATTTCTACATGTTCAGTGTCACATAGTGTATCCAAAATGAAAAGCAGAAGGATGACTTCAGTTTTATTATTGTGTAGCAAAGACACTGCTGTTAAAAGTGATGTTATTTCTTTTATCCAAGATCAAATGAAAATCAGATCCAGAAAACGACAGAGGGTTGGTTTTTTTTTCAGGCAGACATACAAATCAGGGTATGTTGTGAAAAGTTCAGCATTTTCTTCAGTCTACTACTGTTCTCAGTATAAATTATATATTGCAAATATAATAAGTATTAATTACATCATGGGCCAGTATATATTACGTCATGGAACAACTGTAAATGTAAGGAATAGCAGGTAATCTTCAACACAACAAAACATTGTGAGATGGAAACTAACAATCTTTCTGTATGTGATTCACTGTGATTAATTCTAATAATCCTATTGACTTGATGAGTGGAGCTGCATGAAAATATTAATTACTTTAGTAGGCCCACATGAACATACCTTGAAAACAGAAGACTCCAGTCAGAGCTTAGAGACATATTCATCCTTTCTTGAACATCAATATCTTGAAACTGCCACTTCAGCAACTAAAGTGCTTTTTTTGAAGTGGAATTTCCACTTTTTTTTAAAACCCCAAACACACAACCTTGACTTTTCTTCACTGTTTGTCAAACAATAACAGTGTAATCTGTGCTGTACTTGCACAATCAACATAGCATAAACACTAGTTTATTTCCTAGTATATAAATCTACATGCTAATTTGCAAACTGCATAAAAAGTGACAGTATCTTTCCCATTTCCTTCTCTACTTCCATTTTCCCTCTCCTCCTTCATTCTTTGTTCAGTTATTCCCTATACACTGTCTGCTACATCTCCTTTCACATACTACATTCATTTCACTTGGCCCCATAACCAAATATGCAGAACCAAGGGAGTAATGAAATAAATAATTTTAATTAATTATCAATTATTTAATTAATAATTAATTATCTAATCAATTGATTTAATTATTAATTAATTAATAATTTGAAATAGAACCTCCCCCTAATAAAATGATGTCCTAAATCCTTATAGAACTAATGAATGCAACTTGAAATGTATTCAGATATTATATCCTTGGCAACTTTCTAGTTTTCTAAAGGCTACTGAAAAAAACCCATTTTTTACCCTCATCCCACCCACCTTCTTTCTTTAAACTTAAAAATGGCTACAAAATTCTTCTCTTGACTTCTTAATCATTAAAACCTGGCATGAAATTAAAAGGTTTTTACCACCTTCATCATCTCCCCTCACCTTGCAAATGCTATGATCTGCCTTGTAATAACACTTCTAGAACCTTGAGTAAGGGCATTATATTCACCAGAATATCCATGTTTGTATGCTGCATCTAGCTTCTGAAAAGCTGCAGTATTTTCTTCCACGTCTCTTCCAGCCTGATTATTCTATGATTCTATGATTCTAATGTCTCTTACCAGATCTATTATAACTGACAACGCAATATATATTAACCTTTTTCAATATAATCTAAAACTTGCTTACAGGTAATTCTTTCACATGTTAATGTATAAGGCACTGTCAAGTGGTCCCAAAGCAGAAAATATAAGCAAGACACTAAGCAGTTTTTGAAACTACTTTAGCTATTTCACATGTGAAACTCACTGAGAACTATGACTAGATTGGAATGGGCGTGGAATCGTTGTCAGGGTCCATATTCACTAACTTCATGTTTGAACTTCATCATTGTTACTATCTAATTAGAAATATGTATGGAAGAGATTTAAAGACATCAGTTTCCTCAAATTTTCCTTGTACATAATTTCATAGAATCATAGAATCACCAGGTTGGAAGAGACCCACCGGATCATCGAGTCCAACCATTCCCACCATCTCTAAACNCTCGTATGTATCAACCCCACACACTTACATATTCAGAACAAGGAAGGAATAAAAACATTACTTACTCAGCAGCTCATCGTAGAAAGCAGGGCCCTACAAACAAAACCTGGGACCTTCAGTAAAGATTGTATTTACCGCCTGTTCCACTTCTTTCCACAAAACAATCAAACCCATATTACTAGGAACAAATTTGAACTAATGTTGAGATTGTTCTTAGAATTTAATAGACACGAACATCTTGTCTAATTTTGTAGGCCTTGTAAAAATCACATGGTCATCCATGAGTTATAAAATGAAAAGAAATAAACACACTTAAAATGTTCCATAACAGACCCATTCACTTAGAGTACTTGAGGCAATAATTGCATTCCTGTTTGGCAAAATAATGTTGCTAGTTTTTTTGTTTGCCTGTATATAAATTCTACTTTCTACTATTTTTGTAAGAAAACCATAGGTAAGAACAGATATGCAGATTTCTGATCTGTTCTGATTCATGTAGTAATTAGAAAAGCATTAACACTTCATTACTTTTTCTTTGAAGTAAAAAAGTAAAATCATATTTTGTGAATTGAGGAGAAAAAAAACTCTCCTTAAATATTAAAGTTCAGGCTGTTTTTACATGATGACAGTCAAGAGAAAAAGGAAGAACCCAATGCCTTAAATCTGCTGAGGAATCAAGATTAGTAGAAGCTGAATTCTATACCTTCATTTTTACAGAATGGATTTTTAAATATGAAATCTTATACGCCGCAGTTATGAATCCCAGCAGATAAAAGGTTTGGCATTTTCTCAGTGTAGGGGGAGGGCTGGAGGGGGGAGGAATATCTGATATGTGCTTTGTCAGTCCTCTGAACATGACTGCAGTTAGAAGCACAATATTCTCTGTGAAATCTTTAATTCAAAGCAGTTTGTGCAAAGGAGGGGCTTAGTCGGCAGAAAGACCATTGTATGGGATCCATAAGATGGTTGATATTTGTCTCTGTTCCATTTTGGAAAAAAACTGTGAGAGCTACAACTAAATAAGTAGAGCAAGAATCTCAGTCCTCAGCTACTATATTTATGCACATGTATACATAGCCTTGTGACTTTTATATGGGCAGGATGACATTGACTTTCCATAACGTCAAGTAAGTGATTTATGTGATCAGGTGAAGACATGTACATGATTTTTTTTTTTCAACTCATTTCCTCTCTGTGCCTGTACTTTATTTTAGAGATAAATTTAAGTTTCTACCAGCCAACCTGCATTGTACTGGAGACAAACGTTTCCTGTTTTGTTATTATGGTTTAAGCATATATTATTTCAGTCCCAGTTTTGTGCAGATGATATCTATTCCGATGAAGCACAAAGATGTTGCAGTTGTGAATGACTATCTGCTGTCTGCGATATGTATGAGTGCATTGCTGTGGTATACAAACCCAGTGCAGGCTTAATCAATGTTTATATTAAAAAAATAGGGAGTAACACAATACATATCTACCTGTGGTACTGGGTATGCCTTACATAGTGCACTGAAGCAGATATCTGAAAAACATGAATCATTTGCTAGGTAGGACTTTGCAATTCTGAATCAGAAGGATCAAGGTGAAGAACAGTTACTCCCAAGTCTAACTAGATGTTCTGTTGGTTATTGTGCCAGTTAACAACATGCAGAAAGGGACATTTTCTGAACTACTTTTTCCGTACTGCAAATGGATGACACTACAAAATCCTTCTCTTTCTCTGCAATGAGTTTTGAGGTGAAGTGAAAGAGAGACAGACTCTGAATCCAAGAGATGGAGGCAAAAATTTCATAATGCTAATGACTGACCTACAAACCTAAAGATTGATTTTTAGTCCAGGTTTTCATCATATACTGAATGGATATTGTAGATCCTGAGGAATTCAGTCATTGAGAAGTTCTTGGTTTAACTAAGGTGCTTTGAAACTGCTGTGGGTATCACTTCATAGTCCTCTCCTTTGGACTGTAATGATATGCATCAACTGGAAATGGACTGCTTTGTCACAGTAGTCCTGTCCTGAAAGCAGCAGCCACAATATAGTGGAAGAGTTGTCCATTGCGTTTCCCTTAAGAGACTCTTTCTTCATTGAAGACATTTTTGGTATAAAGCATGCATTAAACAAGGTTTGTTTATTAGTAATAACTACTTTTGATACCTAGCCTCCTCAAAATGTCTCAAAGCTGTCAGAAATAAGATAATGATAATTGTATTTAATAAATCAGAGAATTATATATCCATAAATTCAATTTGGTTGAAGTCCTCATTCATTTGTGACTGAATTCTCTACATAAGCTGATGGAAAGAAACATTGATGGCATTGATGGTGCTGATGAAATTTGTAAAAGAATAAAACAATGGGTGCTTATGAATCACCAAGTGTATCTATAATTTTAAAGGATAATGCCTCTTATTTCCATCATCATCTTCTTTTAGATTTGTCCAAATCAGAACAAAACTGCAAGAAAAAAGAAATCACTGCCTAATAAGTGCTGTGCATGGGTGAATTTTATTAACGATATATTTATAAAGAAACCAAATATAAATGGCAACCTAGATGTAAATTGAATAGCACTCGAAGATTCATCTTCTCCTCACCCATGGTCAATATGTACTAATGGACATAGCAAATGAGCACTCATGAGTCGGGCATCTTGCAATTCATTCCATCTTCTGAACCTTCGCAGCAGGCAGGCAGGAAACGAGGATCATGTTCCAAACTGAAGCTAGTCTCTTGTGGTCTCTCAAGTTCAAGATATACTCCCTGAAGCCAGAGTTTCTCTTTAAACCTGTTTTAAAAAGGTCAGTTAATATTGCTTATAATCTTAGCGGTGGCAGCTGAAACATGAGCAACACTATGGTGATTGACACGGTTTTGTGGTCTTGAGACAATACAAGATTAGAGATCAAATAAAGAGTGATTCCAAGCATAGCATAAAATATCCTAAAACTCTTACTGCTGACAACAAAAAAATAACCAGAGGGCACTTTAGTTATAAAGCATATAAGAGATGAGAATAATGAAGAGAAATTTGACCTTTCTGTATGATTTATGAGTTTTAATCATACTAAATTCTCCATGCATCCTAAGTAAAATTAACATGATCTTGCAGTTGTTTTTTTGCTTTGGAGTATCTGCTGTCTCACAGAAATACAGAAAAAATGTGAACACAATACATAGGATTAATACTTAATCAACTGGCCATGAGGGAATGTGTGCAGGCAGTTTATGAGGAAATAGGAACAGATTTGAATCAACATATGCAATAAATTCCTTTCCTTTTACATGTTGCTCTACATCTAGATAGACAAACCTCAGGAACTTAAAGACAAAAGACCATTGCTCTTTCTTTTTTTCTATGGCTGTTTGCCATAAAATTCACTACATATGAAGCACACTGAAATTTTTCAAACACTACTAGGCAACAAATGCATTTATATGTGACCACTGTACACATGTTTTGAACAGACTGTGAAAGACTAGCCTGACAGCAATCGTACAGATTCTCAAACACTTTCCCAGTTCGCATTAATACAGATCACTTCTTTAAATCCATTAGTCTCCTGGAGCCTCTTTTCCATCACATTGCTCCACACATCTTTTAGAAAGAAATCTATTTTACTGTATCATCATTAAACCAGCCTTTAACTCTGAAACAGTCTTACCAGTTTCAGAGTTATGTAATAAACATTATCAATAGAATTGTTAAAGTATTTTCTATTTAAATCCTCTGATGGAAAAATCTTATATATATGTGCACAGTCTCTCTCCAATCCCCACCTGCATCCCTACATTACCTCATCCCATATGATGTTTCCAGCAAAACAGTCAACTAACAGTAGAGTAAACCAGATCAGTAATAGTCACAGGGTATAAAAGCTCTTTTATCCCTGAATACATTACACATAAGACAGGTAGTTCTAGCCCCACAAAATAAATCAGGCTCCCAAAGCGTAAATTCAGGAGGTAAGATATAGCCTTGTGCTGGAAGTCATTAACTACCTGAAGGGAGGTTGTAGAAAGGAGGCTGATGGCCTCTTCTCCCAAGTGACAGGGGACAGGACAAGAGGGAATGGCCTCAAGCTCTGCCAGGGGAGGTTTAGGCTGGACATTAGAAAAAAATTTTCACAGAAAGGGTCATAGGGCACTGGAACAGGCTACTCAGGGAGATGGTTGATTCACCTTCCCTGGAGTTGTTTAAGGCACAGGTGGACGAGGTGCTGAGGGGCATGATTGAGTGTTTGATAGGAAGGGTTGGACTCGATGATCCAGTGGGTCTCTTCCAACCTGGTTGTTCTATGATTCTATGATTACAAGGACTGGATTACTGACTTCTCGTTTAATCTTCTGAAATTACACAGTGGGAAGTTTTGTCATCTTTAACCAATTAATGAACAAGAGTTCCTGTACTGTTAGGACTGCTAATTATTCTTCTAAATAAGGTCTTTACCTTGTAGAAAACTTTGTTGACATATTCTGTAATTGAAACTTAATGTTCATTTATTAGTTGTATCAATTTGAACTTTTGGAATAATTTGTATCTTTGAGCTGTTTAATCTTACATTACTATCTAGATTAAGATACCTATATTTAAAAAAATTATTTCACTAAACCAAATACCTTATTGCACAAACTGCATTTCCTATTGCATTACAAAGTTCCATTTACATGATACAAAAAATCGTAGGATTTTGAAGAGTGCTTGATGCATGCTTAGTGAAGTAAGGTCCTTACTTCTATTGAAGTATTACGAGATTTAGCACTAAGTATGTTGCAAGTTACCTTCCTGGAAGATGTTTAGCCACTGGTCTTTTATCTTGCACACAATATGTGTGGGTTTGTGCTATCTCAGTGCTGATGACTTCTTCTGAAAAGTATCCATCTTCCCAATCTGATTTAGCCTGACTTACACTGGAGATTTCTAGGGGCTTATTTTTCCCTGAAAAAAAAGAACATTAGTAAGTAGAAACAAATCGCTCATTTAATATGGCAACAACATCCTTAAACACATGCAGCAGGCAGGATGAATCACCTATCACTGTCACGAAAGCAGAACAGTGTGCTTTTCCAATTTCATTACTGGCAACACAGATATATTTCCCAGTATCAGCAAGGCTTACATTTCTTTTTAAAAGGTAATAGGTATCTCCTAACTTCTCAATCTGTAAAACAATAGAATGCACATACGTTATTATTAGTAGCATAGTACAAAATACATTATCTTTCTCCAAATTAATATTTCAAGAACATTAGAACATACTGCAATGTCTCCAGATACCACTTGGACATCATCCTTTGTCCAGAAGACATGTGGTTTGGGCTTTCCATGTATTGTGCAGTGCAGGATTAAATCTTCTCCTTCTTGTAGAGTAGTATGTCCAAATTTTTGTATAAAATTTGGCTGTTTTCCTTGTACTGGAAAGAAATATTTCAGAGTATTTTAAAAGGCACAACTAGAACAACTGAAAATAAAAACTAACCCATTTTCCTACTAATGAAATTCACCCTATTGCATGACAGAAAGCACCTTTATGGATGCCTGGAACTCAAGATAACTTTTTTGCAAGACAGTTAGCAGGCAGACATCATTTATCTATAATATAATGTCCATTGAAACCCTTGGATATTAATCACTCAAGAATTTAATGCATCAGCATAGTGATATTAGTTTCATTGTAATGCTAAAGAATCATGATCTTTGTGCAGGTAGTAGGCAAGTCTATGTGGATTATTGCATTTCAGTGAAGGTGGAGAAGTAAATATCCACACAAATTTGAAGTGACAGAGTCTCTCTTTTGCATTTAGTGCATTATGGTATATCACACTCTTCACTTTTTTCTTCTTCTTCTAGTAAAAAAAGTTATTGAAAAAATAAAAAAAGATTGACCTATATTTGCAACAATAATAAAGGCCAGAATGTTATCACTGTGTCTCTTTGGTCATGATTTTTACCATCATTACTACTTAAATCACGTACTACCTGACCATCCAGTACAATCTGATTCAGTCAAGAATGGGCAAATAATTGCATTTCTGTCACAAAAACCTGTCACAGAGCACATAAGACTGAGTTTGTGCTAGCTTCATGCCACCTGTAGGAAAACAGATGAACCTGAGCCAGTGGAAGCCTGACTAATACAAATTTACCCATCAAAACTGTTTGAAGAAATTTTAATCATCGGCAGCAGTTTGCACTGAATCAAAGCTTGACTTCATGTGACATGTAACTTAATGACCTGTAAAGCTGGATTTACTGGATCACAGTTCTGTGGACTTGAGGGTCCACTGACACTCCATATCCAGGGATGCAGTAAAAAGGAAAACAACCTCAGAATACAGAGTAAGTGTTCTTGACACAGGGAATCCAAAGCAGCAGATGTTAACACACAGAAGCACATGCTAAGACATATACTACAACAAAAATAAACATTCTGCATTCCTGTCACATAAAGAATGCTGCTTGTTCCTCTTTGCCATAAATTATACCATGTATCTGTAGCATTTAACAAAAGCAATCACTGGCCTTCTAAGAAACTGAAAGTTAATGAAATGTGTGATAAATAACAGACCTTGAAGCTGCTCTCAAATATGCCAACGTTACTCCGTGCTTTGGGAGAAAACTTTTTTCTTTTTGCTATTTCGAAACAAGACTCGGTGTATCTCACAATGATGCCCAGCAACTTCTAAACCTAAATACATCAAGTCCATGGCTATTTTTGCCAAATGGAGGACTGTCAGAACAGTGAGGTAGGCATTTTCACCCACTGCTTGGGTGAGCTTTTACTTGCAATGGACTTTAAAGCTTAGCTGCTTTTACTTTATTCTCCTGTACTGTAGCATTGAGGTTGCAATATAGAGCAGATGTTTGAGAGTTATGTTCTCTTGTACTCTTGCTAACCTAAGATCTGTATTAGCTAGACCCAGTAGCTCAAAAAACTCAGTTCTTACCTATTGAAAGTTAGCATGCACAAACTGCCACCAAGATTGCACTGCATGCACCTGAAGAACAGAGATTTGGGACCTGCAGCTTTGCTTCAAGCAAGAGAATGAAGCTTACACCCCTGCCTCTTCTTTGCAGACAGCTGGCAGTAATTCACAAAAAGTCCATACTTAGCTTATATTACTGTGGAAAACATTAAGTGGGCATCAGCCTCTCCTTGTGATAGTTTTGGCTGGAATCCATTATTTGTGCAGTTGGTATTACCTTGTGAAGCCAGGCTCCATCTCTTACCAGGATGTTTTCTTACCATTTAAAAACAAAAATTAAATCATGATTGGAATGGTGATAATGAATACATCCCGTCTTGATTTTGTATTAGTCAGTCAGCAGAATATAAAAGCTAAAATAACCTGTTTTTAGAAAGCAAAGGGATAAGTATGTGCAAAGAAAACCAGGAAGCTACAGTTACTACAACTCTTTCAGGCACAGGCCACAAGCCAACAAGAGAAACAAACCCTGCTGCAAGGGAAGGGTTCATCCTCTGACAGGCACCTTCAAAATAGAATAGGTGGTTATATGTCATCAGTGGATTTCTCATGATACCACAATGAAATGTCAGAATGAACTAAAACTACTTGTCAGTTAAAAATTATTTCTTATCTGCACATCTCATGAACCACAAAGTTTAGAAGGAACAGTGCTTTTTATTGCATTGAAGGTGGGAAATATTACAGGTAGTCAGTGGTACTGAAATACCATTTCAATGGCTTTAGATAACTAACCTGTCAATTATTAAATATTAGATAAGTTATTTGTCAAAACAGTAGAGTTCTGCTGCTAACTGGG
This sequence comes from Piaya cayana, assembly GCA_013389865.1. NCBI lineage: Eukaryota > Metazoa > Chordata > Aves > Cuculiformes > Coccyzidae > Piaya > Piaya cayana. The sequence continues at coordinate 36,499 of WAAB01020717.1, read as the reverse complement.
GAACAACCAAGTGAAATTCAGCAGCCTGAAGCAACACAAAAACTGGAGAAGAGATTGCCTGATCATGGCTTTATCACACAGCTTCCACTCCTACCCAAAGTCTCTCTCACACACAGGTAGTGCCAGACCAAGCCAAATTGTTTTCAGCACCTATTTTTTGTTACATTGCTTCAGAATTATTCTTAATCAATTTACTCTGGACATGTAATTTCTAATCTCTGATGTCTTGAAATGTTTATCTTCTTACCCCTATCTTCTATAAAAATTTAGGCTAGAGCGATATTCATACAATGCTGCTCAGAGACTTCATATACACTCAGCATTGCTCTAAATAAATACAATTCACCTTATTGTTTAGAGATTTTTGTCTCAGTCAGACTCCTAACACAATCAGAAAGTATTTTATTAAGGAATAACAATTGATCTGAAAGATCCATAATCCAGAGGTCCAGCCTCCTTGAATGCTATGGTGTAACCTCATTAAAGGAAGCTTGAGCAGTAACTTTTACAGATACATCTTCTCTGAGCCACAAAAGATATACACACACAAAAATTACCAATTTGCCCTAGTAAAGTCTCCAGAGAACGGTTAAGAAATATGTACACCTTACCAGTCATTTGGGAAGAACCCTCCTTCTCCACTGCAGATCTAGCCACATCTGATCCAAAGCCAAATCAGGGGAATGTCTCACCCTCCCTTTGCCTACTGACTCACACTTGGGCCCTCAGACTGGCTGATTCTTTTGAAAAATGATTTCTTTTGCAAATAACTTTCCCTCAAAAGTTATATACCTTATGTAAATAACCCTTCACATAACCCATATTTTTAATCAGGCAATCTCTTTCAGACTTTTTTAAAATGGATGTTTGCCTATGAGGAAAGAGGAAGGGAGGTTAAATTAGTAAAATCCCCAAGTATGATTTTTTTTTGTCATAAGGCTAGAGAAGTTGAGATTTAAATCCACTTTCCAAGAGAGCAGTCAGGAAGATGGAAAAATTTTTCAGTCTTGAAGTAACTACAGGTTTAAAATTATGATTGCAATGAGGGGAACTCAGTACCATAAGACAAGAAAGGGTATTAAATATGGACTGCCAACACAGCAGTAACCAACACTGATTACACCTTTTTTAACAAAGCAAAGTATTAAAGCCAGGAGACTTTCAGTATCCTGCAGTGTATCTGGTGTCTCTAATCTCTCTTGTTTTTTAACTTGCAGCAACTGAAAATGTGACTGGCAGCCTTGTACCAATTAAAAATTGCATTTAAAACTATTCCTAATTTAAAGCAGATACAATACATACTCACAAAACCAAGTTTTTTTAATCTAGAATTCACAGAAATGTTGAAATTTTCAGAGAAAGGTTTAACGAACAGAAATTGCATACTTCTACAATGATTTATTAAAACCTGCTGATGAGCTTAGGCAATTTCTGGCTTTATATTTATACCTTTTTGCATTTAATAATTATAATATATGGCTATGCAAAAATGGCCACATCCCCAGAAGTGACAAGGTGTTTAATTTTGACCTTGTATTGTTTCATACTGTCTGTTACATAGCATGAATGCCATACTTACTTGTGTGTACTCTTGAAAATATTATTGTACTTAGATTCAAACTTTAGATTCATTTGCATCTTACTTTCTTGTCACAAGTAAAACTTGAAAGATCTTCTTTAACATTAAAATAGGAACTCAATTCCAAGATTTAATCTAGTAGTAGGAAGCTTACTTTTCACAGATGATATGTTCGATTAAAAATGAAAATGGATTCATTGGCACAAGAACAGATCATAAACTACTTCAGCTGCTTTTGAGCTGAATAGTAAAACTAAGGCTCACTTTCCTAAGAAAGGCAGCTGCCTCTCCAGGTGACAGGTAATCCACTGAAATTTTCCATATAAGCTTTAGATCCATATAATTTTAATTATGGCACATAAAGGACACTATCAATCTACTGTTCCCCAGTGGAATAACTTTGTTTTGCCTTGACATACTTTAAGACAAGATCACCTTTGACATCTTATTTAATATGAGGCTCTGTTGAAATCTGAACTAACTAATTTGCAGCTACAACAGGCGTTTATGGTTCAAGCTGGTAAAATGAGGGTTAGGTTCACCAAGTGTGGCACTTCACTGCCATTCTGCTTTTGTAGTTTTCTGAGGAGAGGGCAGCATTCCTTTAGTGACTTTCTAGATAGAAGGGGATTGACAATGTGCTTCTCCAGCTAAGAAAATTGAGCATGGGTGCTGTTTCAACTCTACATCATAGCAGTGAACAGTCACAGGGGCATCATGTCAATACAGCTTCCTCATCTGGAAAGTCTTCCTGGAGCATAGAATTCCAAATCAAATTTGAAACCACAATGCCTTGAAAAAGTTCGTTAAGATAAGCTACTTTTATGTCCTTTTCATGAAATACCAATATTACTTCCAAAATATGAATTTAAAAAAGTGAAAAAATGACAAGGAAAATATGAACTTCAGAAACAATGGTCATTTCATTAACTATTTAAAATCACAATTCAGAAGAAAAAAATATCAGCATTGTATTGCTTTAAAATACTTTTTTCTGCCAAGGGGGCAAGATGTCCGTATGCTCTATTAGATCTATGCAGTATGATACATTCACAGAATTTTACTAAAACCAGAATATGCTTGTTCATAGGCATACAGAGCAGTGATACGTAAATGTTGAAATTAAGTTTATTCTTTCTCTGAGGCTTTTCTTGAATTCCTCCCCTCTTAAAGGAAAGATGACAGTCCTCTCTGTTATGCTTGGAACTAGGAGTGTAAGCAAATCTCCAATAAAAGTTACATTGTTGCAGCTTCTAACTACTATTAACAAAAAGATGGAAAAAATCCCACTTGGATTCAAAGCTTGTATCTCTTACTCTCAAACAATTTTGAAAACTAGCCTTGTTTTCTGGCTGTCAAATCTCATGTAAAGTAGGTAATTGAGATCTCTCCCACTTGTTTTAAAGCCTCTTAAATGAATTTAACAGAAGCAGATTTAATGCAAATGTGTATGAGGGAGGTCTGAATGCCTGCCGACTTGTAATACCCTAGAAGCCCAGGCAAACAGCAGCATGCGTGATGATGGAGGGAAGGAATCTGTTCCTGTAATGCATACTCATCCTGTAGCTCTGTGTCTGTTTACAGTCTTTTTAACTTGTAGAGCTGATTATCATGAATAGTGAGTGGTCTTTCTCTAAATACCAGCAAGCAACCAGATCCAACTACAAGTCTAGATCCAACTCATCTCCAGTTCCCGGTCCACAACATGATAAAAACTTCACGTATTTTTCTCCTGCTTTGATAGATCCACAAGTGAGTTTGGGACAAATTTTTCCAAGCAGGACTGAAATACTGGTTCTAGTCTTGCTTTCTGAAGGACAGATACTCACCTTGCAGTGTAGCTTTGCTCAACAAAGGGCACTCCTCCAACCAAAAAGGTCAAATGCATATCTCTGAATTCACACAATGGCCATATAAAAAGGCAGAACAATGATCATTTTAGTACTGCACGTTCCATATCTTTCAAGTTGAAAAGATTCACGAGTTAAAACAGAGATAGCAGCTTTAAGCCCAGCATCTACAGAGCTATAATAACCCTGTGTCACAAGCCTTATGATAATAAATGCTTAATTTAAAGGCCTAATCCTGTCAGAGGCAAGGTAGAAGAGGAAAGAGAACATCTATATTTTCATTCCTCTTTTTTTCATGTGCATATACTTAACCTCAATACTGAAGGCAAAAATGCCTGAAAAAGTGACATATTATATAAAGTTACACAGAAAAGCAGAAAACAAGTCAAAAGAACATCCATGATTACTTTTAGTTTTTGAATGATGTCAACTCTCAGTAAGAACAGAGGACTGAAAGGTAGCTATCACCTAGAAGACTCATTTTCAAATAGAAAATGAGTGTTATGTACAAAATGAAGTTAACAAGCTCTGGCAGCTCTGTGATGGGTAAAACCTTACGGCATGTAGGAGAGACATTTCTGGCTTGTTCTTACCACAATATTACTTAATACACCATTTATGTGAATCGGCCTGCTCAGACAGGTTCTTTGAAGTATGTTTATAACAAGCATTCATAAAGCCACAAGGACACAAAACCACTAAACTGAATTTCACTTTTATGAAAACTGAAACATTCAAAAATCATACTAATTATTAGGATTACTTTATTGTGAAATGAAGAACACACTTTAGGAAAATAGGTGATTTATATACCTAAGCAAATCCTTATGAATCAACATTTTTGGGAGACGGCTGAGATGACTGGACTTAGAAAGTTGCTCATTGAGAGTGATATTAATTTTAATTAGAATTTACTTTGTTACCTCATCTGCTCACCACCTCTTCCACCTTCTGCCTCTCATATTACTGTGAGGTTATATTTCCTTGGGAATTTCTCCTGTTTCAAAGTTACAGGAATTTTAATAAAGTTACAATCACTAGACCAAAATATTTGAGTGTCAGTCTTCAATTTCACTGCCTGGGGTAATTTGCAATATGTGTTCTGCTCATAACATGTCAAAGGTTTACTTCTTTTTGGCAAAACATGCAAGAGAAAATAAATATTTCCTTTATGAATTTTTCATACCAACACGGTTGTAATATGAAAGCTGCAAATAAAAGATCCAGGAAAAACCATGTAGCTATTTATAAATTGGTTTACTGTACAAATAGAAGTTCTAGAGCTAAATAATCAAGTTACATTTGAGGATTTCTAAATGAAATCTTCCACTGGTGCAGTTGTCCTTCTCAAGAATGAAATGCAACATGTAGCGAAACAAACTTTTGGTAATATCTATTTGACTGAAGTAAAACTTTTCTTCTTTTTTTTTGTGAATAAATTTTTAAACATTTCCCTGACTTGGCTGATTCTGTTTGAAATCAGTGTGTTGAACACTTTAAACATGCTCAGATTTTCACTTCAAACTATTCTCTTTCATGTTTTATAGTAACGATTTAGTGGATTATTAGACACATTTGTCTTTTTTTTATAACAAGACAGAGAAATTATTGTAAGAATCTACCTAAGTAGGTTGGTATGTTGGAACATCTCATTTCGTAAACGTTTGGGGTCTGGGATTTACTATATGCCAGGTGCCACTTAGACAAACCCTGATGATTCTGGGTCAAATCTTTGTAGTGCAGATGGTCACAACCCTATTGGAATTAAACTTTTGGTCATTTGTGAAGACTGAGACAGTCTTCTTTGAGATGGACTGAGACAGAGTTAAATCTGATATATGACAATTCAATCATAAATGGTATGATTTCTTTACTGAGAAGCCTTTTCCTACAAATGACTTTTTAAAATGTATGTTAAAAAATGTGCTTGAAAATAATACATTTAGGGTTAAAAAACCCATTTCAAACTCTCCACATCCCCTTTCAAAAAAAAAAAGCACATCATAAAACACATTTATCTGATACTTCATCTTGGTGCATCTTGACATTTCATACCTATAACCATTACATCCATTTTCAACACTTCAACGTTTCCAACATTTTCAGAAATCAAAACTCTGCCTCAGATTCTAGAAAATATTTGTAAATTTTTTAATCTCAACATCACTGTGAGAAAGGAAAATAAGTGCATAATACTTGTATTAATGAAACAGTTATACATCAAGTGTGACATAAAAGTGATTTGGTACAGACTGTGAAAGATGCAGTGTAAAAAAATAAATTCAATGTTGTCTTAGCATGTGAGAATTAAGTCCAGTGCAGTCAATACTGTATTTATTTTGTGAATAGCCAGTACATTAGTGATATGCTAAGATAGATGACATACAACATTATCCAGTCTATTCTTGTAATAGGTGGCCTGTTACCTTTCACGTGGAGAATGGCACTTGATGAGATAGTGCCGTTCAAATTTTTAGCCCGAACAACATAGAGGCCAGCATCTTTATCACACACCTTCTGAATGAACAAAGTATGCTTTCTCTCCTTTTGCAAAAGCTTTAAGTTCTCATCTGCAGTCAGTTTCTGGCCCTTCTTGTACCTGAAGCAGAGAGTCAGTTTTCAAGTCAGATTTATGTCACTATATACCAAGCAGAACTTCGCAAATTCAAACAACCTCTATAGCACTACACTGGCCATAAGAGAGAACTCAATGCTGTCCTCTCATTCCTCAGCTTTAAAGTTATATATAAATATGGATGAATATTTCAGAAACTCAAATTGCTGGATAATCCATTCTTAGTGCTAGAAAATGTGTTTCTGAAAATGGTTTTCAAAGGACAAGTCACAGTTATCTAACTGCAGTATAGGAGAGAGTAGCATGAAGGCCCTCAGTTCTGTGCTGAAGCAGTTTTTTTCTATTAAGGTGCTGAGTTAATCCATATTCAAATCATGAATAGGCTCTCACAATGAATAAGCAGTGTACAATTTTCTGAACTTGTGTCTTTAGTATAAAGAGGCCAAGGACCTGTTCCTCCACCCTAGCCGACTCACCATTTGATTAGTTCACATAATCAAACAGAATAGAACAATACATCAGGAGTTATTTCAGAGAACTAGTGCCATATTCTAAAACTTGAGGGTCTCACCTTATTTTCACCAAAAATACCCCTCAAGGAGCAGAACAGAGTTTTAAAACAGAGTAGCTTTATTGATACCAACACAGTATAGCACCGAGGTTGCAATGTCCAGAATTTTCTCAGTACCATAGAGAAAAATTCAGCTTACTGAAAGCTTATAGCTTGGCTGATTCTTTACATGTGTAATAATAATATTAGCATCAAAAGCTTTCCATATATAACTTAAAAACATTAAAAGAAAGCCCTACATTTTGAAAGTCCAGTGGAATAAGCAGAAAAATGGCAAATAAGGTAGAATTTGAGGAAAATATACCAACAGGCAGATGACTACCACCAGAATCTTGAGATCCTGCCCTTATTTCAGTCCCTGTTCCCTCTGGCAGGGAATTTCTAAAAAGTCATCTTAAAAGATGTTTATAGCACATCATATGTATTTGTCAGAAATGAAGTATAAAGCAATCTAATTAGACATACAGCAATTCAGAGAGAGATAGAGAGTGCACACAAATATAAAAAATAAAACTGGTTCTCTTAGTGCAGGCATTTATGCTAATTTTTAATGAGTAACATCTCTCCAGTTTTCAAAAACTTAGTCTCACAAATACATAAATAAGCGTTTCTAGTGACTATACAAATATTTTAGCATGTGCACATGTTTATGTGTCTGTCCATATATAGTGTCAAGATACTAAGAAAATGCAGGTGAATTCACTTCAGGTAAATCTGGAGTGTGCTTTTGTTTTAAGAAATTGTTGAACAAGTGGAATGTCATATTCCAGAATATAAAAACTGTATAAAGTACTTGCCCAAGAAACATTGAATATGCTTGCAGTACTTTGATGCTCTACATTAGTAAGATTGAATATAGAGAGAATATATCACATAGGTTAATTGTCAAAAAAAAAAAAAAAATTGAAGGTGGGAATCATGCTGAAGGATGGAGCAAAAAGGATACAAGCCATTTATTCTAGACTACAGATAAATTAATTTGGTTATAAGTGGCTTGGAGTGTCTTGCTAATAGGTATAATTACTGCTTCTCATTATAAGCTACCCACCATGTCAGTGTAGGCTCTGGGAATCCTGTTACTTCTACTTCCAAAGTTACTGGAGAACCTTCTATGACTGTTTTGTTAGACAGAAGCTGGGAGAAATTAGGCGCCTGTCCAGTTAGGCTGGCCATGCTGTTCTTTTCTGATGAACTTTTAATCTCTTCTCGGGTGACCATCTGCCTCTGACAGCTTCTGGTAGCGTCTGGTTGAAACACGAAACCTGAGAATGCATCAGGCAAAGCATGCAGCCTGTCTTGGATTTTAGTACAGTTATTCAAGTCATGCAATTGTTCTTGTGTATCTGCCATGCTTTTACAAAGTTCAAGGTGTTGCAAATGTGTTTTGCACATTTCATTCATCATGTTACATACTGGTTTGGCATTCACAGTGCAGCAAACAGTGCTAGCTTCAGATATTCCTTGTAAGCTACAAGTCAAAGGCGATACTATTCTGACTTTTGGACCAGAATCTGCTGAAGAGGTAGAAAAGATCTCAAATTGATCCAATAGGCTTTCCAATCTAGTTTTGGGTGGATTTGTAGCATCAGCATAAGCACAATTTGTTAAGAGGTCAGATGCTTCCATCGCTTTATTAACAGTAGTGTTTCCCTGCATTTGCAAGCTATAGGAACTGACATGCAGACTATGAGAACTACAACAGCACTGCTCTTCTAGCTCTGTTTCAGAATGTACGATGTTCGATTCTGGTGTCTCAGAAAGCGGTGGCAAAGAAATATCATCAGGTGATATACACTCATATTCATCTCCAGAGAGTATTTCTTCTGCCAGTTCAGTCTGTAAACTATCCGCTTTGGCTGAAGATAACAGCTCTGTATCCTGTGAAACAAGATCCTCACCAGCTGGACAGATAAATGGAATATCAACCAACTTATTCCTCTCCTTAAATTAGGAGGGGAAAGAAGAGAAAGGAAAGAAGAAGAAAAAGAAAAACAAAGAGAGAGAACAAGTTATCATTTGTCATTCTATGCATCTCCTTTTCACACAGAAGCTAGCAACAATATTTGAACTAGTTCTTCTAATTAAGTTTATGTATCCAGAAAAGCAAGAGGAAACACACTGTAAAAGATAATTTCTCAAAAAAATTTGCAGCAGCTAACTGGAATTTCAAACTATTAGGGTAGATTATAGCAGATGTTATTGTAATTACATATATGATTTATTAAAACAATAACAAAGGGCAATGTGTGGACATCCTGTAGGTGCTGTTTATAAGAGTATTTGCAAGGGGAAGGTGGTAGAGGAAGTGGCCTAATTACATCTAAATGGGAAACAATGTAAAATACATTAACAGCCAAGTCAATGGACTGTGATTCTCTGAGAGTCACCAGTCATGTTCAAGATTTACAGAATTAAATCAACATCTTGAAAGTATTTTCCCAGAATTTTATATTTCCCTTGGTTTTTGCCAGCTGTTTCAATATCTTTTCCAAAGAGTAGCATAAAACACTGTTATAATTATTTTTTATATTATCTTGGATCTGGAATTAAGAAAAATAACTCTAATCATGCTTCAGTAAGAACTGGATGTGGCATGAGTGCATTAATTTTAATAAATGATGTGATATATTAATTACTTCTCTGCCTCTTGATATCTATATGTATGTGTAATCACATATTCAGGCCTATTTCATTTGTTCCAGGGCTCTCTGCAAGGTGTTATCTTATGCTGTTCTCTCATTGAGTTCTATACAAAAATATGTAATCTCCTGAATAATGTTTCTATCACCTATAAACCGTAAATCAAATAATTTGGGTGATCCACTGCCTTTCAAACCAGGTTTCTTTGGCAATATCCAGTATAAAAGTGCAACAGTACATTAATTTATACTTTTTTTTGCTTTATTGCCTACATTTAACCTAATCATCAGTGACAAAATTAGCAAAATAAAAGTAAAAATAACCTCAGATGTGACCATGTCCTGTAGACATAGTAGTTTTAATATAGATGTTTTTCCAGGTTAACACCTTTTTATGTCAAAGCCATGTGACTTGTGCCAAATCCATGAAAGAACGACTGGATAAAAGCTGGGATTTTACTCAGTTCTATTTTACAAAAAAATCAGTTATACTGTAAGATGAAGTTCAAGTTTGGATATTAAATGTGCTTTCCGCAAGTATCTCCTGATGAACTCTTGACCCCACGGTATCTTTCAGTATAGATAGATCATGGACATAAACATGATAAATTATAATTGACTTTCCAATTCAGTGAAATGTGTTAATTTTCTTATTTCCAATTACTCAGAAAACCAGAAAACAATAAATACTGAGTTACTTCTTCCTTCTGCACATATTAATTTTTTTTTCATTGGGGCTTTAAATAGTGGCACACATTTGGATAACTATAGGAACACCACAACAACGTAGGAACCTGCCATAGACTAATCTAGGATCTTAGCGCAGATGCACTGCCACAGTTCCATGGCCACCTTGTCTGGAGGTTGGAGAAGTCAGTTATTGCAAGCAGTGCTGGAAAATAACCCTGGGGGAAATGCTGGGGAAAAGAATGGCAGGTGGGCAATGAAGGAGCAAGCTGTCAGACTATGGCAGCATGAGGACTTCAAGACCTGGTGTGACACCTGAAGGAAAAGCAGCGTGAGGATAAATGTGCCATAAGAAGCTTTAGGTCAGTTTTTAGAGGGTGATACTGATTACAGAAGCAAATCAATATTGTAAAACTAGCTTGCAGAAGTATAAACAGAAATTAGAGATTGTTGGCCCACTGGGTGAAGGGCTGGAAATGGGCCAGGTCTTTTCTCAGAAAGGGTGGAAATGAAAGACAGAAAAGCTCTAGAGAGAAGAACCTGCTGCTTCTTTAAGTGAAATATAGAGTGTTGAAAAGGGTGGAGGCGTCATAGTTACTATACTTCACATCTGATATTTGCTGTTTCACATATCCTTGACTTCTACCCTTGGCAGCTGAGACACAGTCTGACAAGGACTGACAGAGCTGTGGCCTAGCCAAATAGGAAATAGGGCTATGGACATCTGCTGGGTGAGGTGATTCTCCTAAGGGTGACTCTTCAGAATGGTCACAAAATTTTGAGTGAAATCTGGGCTCCAAGTCAATGAGAGTTTCACCATAACTAGGAATTGAGGCAACAACATTAATTAGTCCCAATTTTGGCTCATCAGCAGATTACAGGACATTTTGTATTGAACTGATAGGAATGTAAACATCAGCCAAATTTCTACAAAACATCACAATTTAATGTTTTGTAGTATTGCTTTAAGTTATCAACTTTCAAAATGGAAACGTTAGAGCTCTAAATCAATTACCAAGGTCTTTCCAAAGGCTTAAATTTATTACCACCCTCTCCAATTTACTAGAATACATCATGTAGTAAATTATTTACATCAAGGATCCCAAGGTTTTTACCTGTTCTTTAAGTTAAAGGAATTAATATTGTAAAATGTAGGCCTGGTTTTGTATTGTCTGTATTTAAGACTACATTTATTCATTGATAATTTGTAAACCTTCACATTCATTTACTCTATATCCATAAACAAAATATGCTTGCCTGCTAAGATTTTTATGATTCTAAATTCATACTGCCTTTCACTATCTAATTTCCTTTTGTGCACTGTCCTCAACATGCAATCCATACTTTGGAACTTATGATCCCTACTGTGCAGAATTCTGGCAAATGAAATGCAACTTAATTGTTCTGAGGTGAGAGTAAAGATAACTATTTGATGTTGTTGTTATTTATTTGATGTATAGCTTTATACCAACAGTACAGCAGATTATCTGTGACAATGTCATATTGAACTGCCAACAGCTATAGTTGTGTTCCATCATGTTTTTGACATGGCTGCTTTCCTGTTATTTACACTGTCACAGATATGAAGCAATTCTGTACTTGTTTTGCAGTGGATTTTCTGATACTGTAAATGAGAGGACAATCAAAGCCCATCAATCTGTAACAATGTCCAGAACTTCTTAGCAGTAATGAATTAAGGAGTAAAATTCCTTTGACAGTACACAACAATGCCCATCCATTAAAAAAAAAAAAATCAATATGAACAGCAGATACCTGTTTAGTGTTGGTAGGAGACACAGCATTGTTTTTCTTCTCAGTAATGCCTTCTGAATTTGTAAACAATTCACCTGATGCTATCTGAAAGAAACATGTTTAAAAACCACATTTTTTTTCCTGCTAAAGACTGTCAAGATTCAACAAAACATAATTTTCACCATTACTTAGTCCAAATCCTGAGTTATGAACCTTCTCNAAAAAAAAAAAAAAAGAAATTAACAAGAATACATTGGTAGCATTCCATCTTAAAAGAGGCTTCAAGACTTAAAGGCAAAACTTTCCAGTAATATCAAGAGCCTCCCAAGAAAGAGACCTCTAGTTAAAAAAAAAAAAAAACAAAAAAAAAACCCAAAAAAATCCAACTAACCTGCTGGTTTTGTTCCTCTACTTTGTCTTTAATAACACTCTCACATGCTTCTTGACCATTTCTTTCTTCTTTTTTAACAGTAATCAACTCTTCAGAAAATTCATCTTCCTGCCATGTCAAAGGAAAGTTAAGTGTTATACACAATAAAAGGTATCAAATCTTAACTACTTACTGACTTATGCTCTGTACAAAAGAGTGAAAAAAACAAAAAGTGAAATTTTATCTAAAATCTGTCATCAGTACAGATGTAAATGGCTTATGGCAAAAATATGCAGCAAAATCTGGTCCAGTCATTCTTGGACAAGCAAAGACAACATCTTTCAAAGCTGAGGGATCTTTCTGAGGCAGAGAAAGTATAGGACACCAAAGATCGAAGAATTCAAGTGGCTGGTCAGAAATCTGAGTAATATGAATCAATATGTACACAACATATGCAAGGGGGAGAAAAGGGATTAAGGAAGTGACACTACTAGNTAAAAAAAAAAAAATCAATATGAACAGCAGATACCTGTTTAGTGTTGGTAGGAGACACAGCATTGTTTTTCTTCTCAGTAATGCCTTCTGAATTTGTAAACAATTCACCTGATGCTATCTGAAAGAAACATGTTTAAAAACCACATTTTTTTTCCTGCTAAAGACTGTCAAGATTCAACAAAACATAATTTTCACCATTACTTAGTCCAAATCCTGAGTTATGAACCTTCTCTCATAGCATGTTACTTATAAAACCGAAAACTTCACAGCTTGTCTCTAGGGGTTATATAATTCTTAGGGATCTGGGAAACACTAACAGCACTCTTCTCTATTAGTTGCTATATCCCCTTAAGTCTTATTATAAAGGAGAAAGCAGACTATGTTCTTCCTATAGGAAGGAGAAATAGCCACAAAGAGTGTATCTACATTAAAGATACTATAGCAACAGTACCAGAGGGGAAAAAATGTGAAAACATTATGAAAGAACATTATTTCAAAAAAGAGAAAGAAATACATAGACAAGTAAAAAGCAAGTTAATTTAATAAAAGTTATAGGAAAGAATGAACAGAAGCCACAGGGATAGCAAAAAAAAAAAAAAAGAAATTAACAAGAATACATTGGTAGCATTCCATCTTAAAAGAGGCTTCAAGACTTAAAGGCAAAACTTTCCAGTAATATCAAGAGCCTCCCAAGAAAGAGACCTCTAGTTAAAAAAAAAAAAAAAACAAAAAAAAAACCCAAAAAAATCCAACTAACCTTTTGTTTTTTTTCTTCTACTTTGTTTGTNGATGTAAATGGCTTATGGCAAAAATATGCAGCAAAACCTGGTCCAGTCATTCTTGGACAAGCAAAGACAACATCTTTCAAAGCTGAGGGATCTTTCTGAGGCAGAGAAAGTATAGGACACCAAAGATCGAAGAATTCAAGTGGCTGGTCAGAAATCTGAGTAATATGAATCAATATGTACACAACATATGCAAGGGGGAGAAAAGGGATTAAGGAAGTGACACTACTAGAAAAAAAAAAGAGGATAAAACCCAGTATTTCAGGAAAAATGGTTCTAGGAAGGAAAGAAACATTTGTGAGTCTCTAGAATGTTCAGATTTGTCTAAAATGTGGAAAGGGGAGAATATGTTCTAAGCATAAAACAACCAGGCAAAAACTGCATTTCTACTTGTTTTCCTTTCTCTTCATCTTCCCATGTAGATAGTTCATAACCACTCCAAATATACTTATCTATACTTTAGATCAGCTAGTTTTACCATTTTTTGTCTAATTTTTGCTGTTTCTAGCTTAAGCTACAAAGACTACGCAATCAGTTACAAAGTAATTATGAAATAGAAAACTGGACAACTAGATTGCAGTTTACGAAGACTTCATGAATCCTTTCAAATTTTCATCAAAGAAAACTACAGATCTTAAAGAACATTACAGCGGTATAATATAAGGAATGCTAAAAGTTTTACAGTTACTGTTTTGTGTGTTTCACTTCTTTTGTTGTTCTACCAAACATTACAGTCCTAAATAATTTCTTATAAGAAAGCACTGCATTATTAATTTTCTGTACTAGCATTAAACAAGCAAAACATTGTGTGATCTTTTCTTTTTTTCTGAAGAAAAAGTTAATTTTATACTTGAAAAACCCAAGAGTTGTTTTCTTCTGACATTCAACAGCCATGCAAAATCAGGAAAGATTGTGCAGTACATTTCCTCTTAATTTGTTATGCTTTTAAAATGACTAGAAATTAAACTGAATTCATAGTCATAGCATTCCATACTCATGTCACCCGTTTACATAGGTAATTTGCTGGTTGATCTATTCTTGATAACATAGAGACATCAACTATTGAAATATTCTGGAAATGTTCAGTAAGACTGTTAGTTTTAAAATCTCCAAATACTATGTATTCTAAAAAATAACTCCTTTAAAAATAGTTGTAGAGCTACTCTGTATTGCAGAAAATTCATTTTTGTAACATTCCTTTTGACTGACTTCTAAAAAAGAATTATCTAAGTTAGAAGTTGAAGCAATCAGTAAATACTTTATGAAAATAGTAAATAGTTTATGTGTAGAAAAAATTGTTCTTCGAACTCTATTAAAGAAAGATAATTTTACAACTTGGAAAATTAGTCATAGTAAAGTATTACAATTATTTTGAAATTCCACTTTTCTTGAAAATCTGTTGAGCTGTCAAAAAGATGGAAGGTTCAAGCCTTGTTCTGACAGAACCTGGAGCTACTGTCCTGCTCACAACAGCATCCATGTGATACATGTATTGGGAGAATAACTTTGAAAAGCCTAACTGGCATTTATTTTGAAGTTTCTTTGTGGTTGCAGTGCAAGGCAAAGCCTTCATTTCAATCATCTAACGACTTCTGGAACTAATTTGTATTATATGTTTGATAGGAATGGTTGGACTTGATGATCAGGTGGTTCTCTTCCAACCTGGTGATTCTATGATTCTATATTTTTGACATCTCTTACTGCTTTTAAGTATAATGGATAGTTTGAGTGTTGATCAGTTTTTATAGTGTAATTCCATCAAAATGGAGTGAAACAACATTCAGCATTAACAAGAGCAGAATATTTAAGTGCCTTAACCCTTCTGACTTCACAGAAAAATTAACCCTAGGCTTGCTGGAGATTTTAGATGTATTACTTTGAGACTAGAGGGTACAATAGATGGAGTCATTATTACAAAAATCTAGCCCTCTCAACTGTCTTCTGTAATTTCTCCACTTATGAGATGTTATAATTATTTACACTTAAAGAAGCTTATCAGAGTATGAAACAAAAAATGTTGGGTTTAATTCTCTTTAATACTTATAAGCTACGCTTTTCCAGCTTACATTGGCTTGGTTTTAACAGACTTGGGTTTTAGTTATATTTCCTGTAGGGAGTTAAGCTAGGTTATTTGGCATTGTATAGATCTAGCAGTTACCTACATGACAGAAACAAGGGAAGAAGAAATAATTGAGAAGTATTTGTCTAGATACTCAAAGAAACGATGACATTTCTCCCTAAAGACTACTTGAAACCAGAAACAGTTCTGAAAGAAGTTGAGAAAAGGAAAACTAGGAGGAATGTTTATTGTACAGACAAGTAGCACTTCTTTGATTCATTATGGTCATTTACCCAAGGTAACAGAACAGTGAACAATTAAGAAATGCTTCAGACTATCATGGATGAGCCTCTAAAGGATCAGTTAAAAGTACTGATTCACATATTAAGCTTGATAAATTGATGCAGATGCAATATATACCATGCATTTTTAAATACATAGATAGATACCTTCATCTCCTTAAGTTCTTTCAGAGATTTACACAACTCATCAATAGAATTAATGATTTCTTTGTACTTTAATATGTTTTTTTCAACATATTTCTTTCCTTCTTCAATACCTGCAAAGGCAAAACAAATTAAAAGTAGAACAGAATGCCTCAACCAACTAACCTACTTTGTTAGTCCAATATGCTATGATAATTACACTTGCCTGAGTTTTGTTTTGCTGAAGGAGTACTGTAATTCACAGCAAAATGCTTTCCTGCTACTTACTAGTTTACTTGAGATGGGGCCGCATAGTCATTTCAAGCCTTCTGCGAGGCTTCTCCTTAAATAAAATTAATTCTATCTGGTTATTGATACTGCTTTAAATGGTGCTGATCTCAAAGCCTCCTAAACAAGTTGCCTTGTTATACAGCTAGGAGGCCCTTGGATCCCTGTTATTAGAAATACAAAACAAAGGCAGGATAAAGAAGCTTTCCCCCATGCGATTACTTAAGAAAAACAAAGTAGTTTCTTTCTCCCAGTGTTTCTAATCAGCTGGTGTGAGGAATCCATTCTGTCAACTACTTTCCTACAGACAGGAATTTTTAAACTATTGATAAGGTTAAAAAAATAAAAAAGAGAGAGAAGGGGGAAAAAAAAACCCTAAACAATCTGTACTCTGCAAAATGTCTTTTCAACAATAAATTAGATGAATTTAAAAGCACAGTTTAAGTCTTGATTTTTTTTTCAGATTTACTACTTGAATTTATAGGCTATGCAGTATCCTTGCACATTTGGACAATCACCTTATCTTTGGATAAAATAACTTCAGAAAGTATATAAACATGGTAACTGGGAGGAAAAAACCAAAACCTCAAGTTTGTTGACCTTCATTCTTTTTGGTTGACAAGGTTCAAAACCAATAGAGTTGAAAATAATTACATAAAAATATACTGTCTTGCTAATAAAATGCTTTAAAAAGTTGGCAAATATCACTAATTATTTGCAAAAAATATTCACTCAGCACTGAGGTGTAACACTGTAATGTACTTTGACTTCAAAGATGTGCTGTTATGAGACAGCATAAACCATGATGTCTTAATTTCAGACTCATAAATATTACAAGGACATTGGCACTTTGATTTCAAGTTGAACTCTGACAGAATACAGAAAATCTACCAGATTGTTGAGTACTTTCATATCTTTATTTTTCAAATATTTGTTCTGCGATCCTTCATATCTTCCAGTCAACATGTTAAACCAACATTTGTTTTTTTTAAACTTCATGGGTTTTTCTTCTTAAATGAACCTATCTAGGAATCTGCTTCCTCCTCTTCTGTTATCACAGTTTCTTCCCACAGTACATTACCAGAAAGCTCCTCACCATATAACTGTTTAGCAAGGTCTGTAATCTGCTGCATTTTTTCTTCTTGTTGAGACACTGCTGGTTCAATAAACTTATAGAATTGCTTGTAGAGAGTCTCTATCGCTTCTCTTGTTTTGCATTCCACAGAATACTTGCCAACTCTCACGACTGTTGCACTTACATCTTGAAACCAAAATTGACACTGAAGGGTAAAAACATTGCATTACAATTAATTATTATTAGCAGTTCAAGATTTTGTAGAATCAACCGGACTATTCTTAGACTTACAATAATCAGTAGCATACAGTATGTCTGAAATTTTCTGGTTTTAATTTAACCTGAAAAACATTTGTTCAGTACAAACGCTGCTTCCAATATTAATAGCTGTTAAATTTTCTTTAAACACTAGGTGTATGCTCATCTTACAAGCATGGTGAAGTCATTAGTTAATGGTTCTGCAAATGTTTTATTTCAGAGTTCTTTCCACCTTGTATATCAACTAATTCCACAAACTCAATTTCATAGCCACAATTATATGTCTGTAAGGGCAGAAAGTTTCCTTAGGTTTTATCCACTAGCAAACACGGGTTTGGTCTCAGCAATCATTAAGGTTCCTAGGAATCTTTCTACTGACAAGAATGGGCTTTAGAACATACCTTTAACAAACCTTCTTGGTTAACAATACCCAGAGGAGGCCAGAATCTGGTGTTCACTCAGTATCATCCTTATTGCAACATTACAGCAAATTGCTGATGACAACAATTTTAAACTGCCATTAAAATCAGTGTTTAAACTGTGCCAATTTGTTGAATGAAAACCATTGAGTAAATGAGTTAAAAAAAAGAAAAGTCAATCTTAAATTTTAGCTCTAGGAAATAATTTATTTTCCTGAAAGTAAGGGGAGGGAAGAAGTTTAAAAATGTAAATATACAATAAATGTTAGCAAATTTCTTGGTTATCACCACATGAAAGAGCATATTGATCATATCACTGGACACTGAAGACATCTCAGAAACAAAACTGTAGTATTGTGATCCATCTCTAAGGGAATTTTTGTGATGTATTAGATCACTTTGCAGATACAAAGAGAGTGATATTTCTAAAAATAAACAATGATGACAGGAATGTGCTTGCCTCAGAAGATGCTCCAACACAACATGGCAAGAGGGGAAATACTGTTACAATCTTTTTTCTTTTAAAAATAGGCAATGCATGAGGCAGTCCTCAAACATATTAAAATAAAGTTGCAGAAGTCTCAAAAAAAGAATTAGACTGCAGTTCAGGGGAAAAGAAAACCCAACAAAACAATAAATATTTTTTAAAAATACAACACCCCCCCCCAAACAGTCCAAAAGTATATTCTTAAGAATTAAGCTTATTAAGAGACAATTGTATGCTGCTTTAGAGTAACTGAATATTTTACATTTCAGTTCCAGAATTACATACCATCCAGACAGATCTTCCTGACAACTAACAAACTGTACTGTGATAATCTGGCTCTTGTGGTTTGACTGCTTTCGAAAAAATTGTGGCACTTTCTGTGTTGCCTCAGAACACACTTAGAGAAAATGAGCTCATAAGTATGATCACAGATATGCCAAATCACTATGAAAGTCATATGGAGGTGGAGACCCCAGTTGTACGCATAGCAGTGCAAGAATGTGTTCACCTTGAATTTTTTTCTCTCCTTTCTCCACAAAGATACAAAGGAAAAAACAGATGCAAATACAGTTGTTTATCAATCTACTCCCTTTGGAAGACACAGATTTTTTGCCTTGTAGTAGTTACGAGCACTTTTATCTATCTCAGTCCTGAATCATTACTACAGCCATAGTGGGTACCTCAGGTTTACTATTACCTCTTCCATCATCTGTTGCAGATGCTCCACAAGATCCAGGTGTTGCTTGTAATCCTCCACAACTCTGCCAAAGTCATCCAGCTGGTTTTTTAAGTCAATGACTGACTCCAAAAGGATTCTAACTTTAGCATTAGGTACATTTGCTACAGAGCCAATGACTTTCTTCTCAAAATTATCCCTCTTCTTTTTAAGAGCCTGTTTAAAAGATGTATCAGTGTTAAATATTGCAAAATATTTCTGGTTTCAGAAATAAAAAATCAAAACCATGGAAAAAGCTACATACTTATTTCTTGTCCTTTGTTTAAAAAATTCCAAGTACAGGTTGATTTTTCAAAACCCAAATAAAACTAGAGGGCCCCTACAATGCTGATTTAAAATGGATGTAAATTGATTATATATTAGAAGTTTAATTGAGTTATATTTTTCAGCTTAAAAGAAACAAATCTCTGTAGTAAAAAAAATATGAGAACTTGAACAAAATAACTTACTTTGTATCTGGAAAAGCAAAAAAACTTGTAAGCCTTTGGACTCTTTGAGGAAGTAGAAGTGCATGTAAGCGTTAATTATTTCTGTTCTAAAATATTAACATATTGCTTAGGAATCTGATGTAAGCAACGTTAATGACAACCCAGCATAATCCCAAAGACCAAAATGAGGAAGTATTCTTACTTGCACTTTAAGATGTCTAGTATTAACATGACCTGTATGTCTTACAATAAGAGGGTATAGGTATATACATTTACATTTTTGATATTCTAGGAACACTGATCTTGACAGGTGATGAATACTTCATTGCCCTAGTTGCTTTACAACTGATGCAAAAAGACAGATCCTTGATTTTTCTTTGGAAATGAAGAGATTGGTTTAAAATAGGAAGGTATTTAATGAACTGTCCACACTGTAAGAATAAATACTGCTAGAAATTACCAGCAAGTCAAAGAAGGGGGATCATTCCCTTCTACCTAGCACTAATGAGGCCACATCTGGAGTCCCATGTCCACTTCTTCAGAACAAGAAGTACCTGGACATACTGGTGGAAATCTGGCAAAGGACCACAAAGATAATCGAGTGACTGAGCATGCATCATACAAGCACAGAGAGCAGGGATATTTCAGCCTCTAGAAGAGAAGGTTCGGGGTGGACAACAGTGTATATAAAAACCTGATGGGAGGGAGTAAAGAAAACAGAGCCAGACTCATCTCAGTGGTGTCTAGTGAAAAGACCAGAGGCAACGAACCTAAACTGACACATGTGAAGTTCCGTTTAAGCAAAAAAAGAGCAACACATTTTTATTTCTGAAGGTGGAACAAGCTTGCCTACAGCGGTTGTGGAGCCTGTCCCTGGCGATATTCAAAACCCAGCTGGACGTGACATATAGGAGCTTTTTGTGGTTGACCTTACTCTGAGGAAGGAATTTCTACTAGATCATATCCAGAAGCCACTTCCAGTCTCAATGGTTCTGCAAGTTGAATTTGCATTTGTGGATGCAGAATCACAGAAGCTACTGAAAATTCCAAGTAAAAAAGTTGTGAAGGAAGAGACTGGAAGGTCAAGCAAAACAAAAAAGTGCTGCTTCTGACTGGCAACTAAAAAGACCATTAGAGGTCTTAGAAGAAGTTTCTGGTGAATGCAAAGAATAGGTGAGGTTAACAGGGTTCAAAGCTGCTCATGAGCATGATCAACACCAGGCACTAGAAAGTTTAAGACTTACATGGTGAAATGAAGAAGATGAAGTAGTGAGATACAAAAAGGAATATGTGCACATTTATCAAGTTTGTTGATTTTGTTAGACTCTTTGCTTCATTTAATTTGAACGAAAATAATATCACACATTGTGAAGTAAAAAGAAAAAAAAAGAAAGATTAAGCAGAAAAAAAGGGGACGATAAAAGGAGGGAGCACAGAGAAGCTGGGAACTGAGATGAGATCATTTCACTAAAGCAAATGGAAGAACAAAAGGAACAGAACAAAGAAAAGTGTAAGTGACTGGGACAGCAGAAGCATATAAAGCTGAATAACAGCTCACAATACAGTTTACAACTACTCTGATTTGCTTGGCATAAGCCACAACAATTCAAGTAGAGAAATATTTACCAGGACTAAAATTTCTACTATTACCTGTATTTTCTCTGCATATGTATCAACTTGCTGAATCTGTACTTTAAGTACTTTCAAATTTCGAGCTTTTTCATTTTTTTTCATATAATTAAACTTTAAATTGTTGAATTTCTTTTTGAGATCCTTAAATGATTCTCCAAGCTGAAACAGAGTAAGCATACTTGTTAGTAAAAAAAGAAAAGAGGACTCTTAAATTCAGGGTTTTTTCAAGATCTGTTTAACATACCACAATCCAAACACTGAAAATTTAATAGTACTACACCATCTCATAAAGCACCTTTATTTCCTGGGAATTTCTTTCCCCTAGTGGAAGCTCAGCTTGATAGATTGGGTACTACATGAACATATTATTACCACTTGGCACCGACTTGGTGCAGAAAGCTCAACATTAGGGTAAATGATCTTATAATAGTATGAATTAAGATGAACTAGCACCTCTGATCACAAAGCATCTGCACTTTCAACACTTTTCAGATGGACTAATAATGGCTGAGATAACTACTATTAAATTCAGTTATATTAAATTTGCTGTAAAACTCCTTTGTTACTTAGATGAAATGTAGCTACATTTTCTGTAATCTACAAAATATTCGGAACGATAGGAAAGACTTACAAATCTCTAAGAAACTTCACTTTCATTTACACATGTATAGATTAGATGCATTGCCAATTTATCAGAATGAATTTAGTGCACTTCAAAAAAGAAAAGCCATACATGATCAACATGATTTTAAAAAGTGTCTATTTACCATAGGAGCTAGTTATAATACAGTAATACATTCCCCAACACCAATTACCTGTTTGCTTTTACATCCTCTTACAAGTGTGCCCTTAAACCACATGTCATTCTTCATATTGGCAAAGCCTATCAAACATACTTGGCTAAAGTATCTTCAGGACAAGACTATGTATTTTTTTAAGCACAAAATCTTTTTTTCCATTTTTTTTCCTGAAAGCTATGTAATTTTCAATTTTATTTATGATTACAAAAATCCTTTTAGATATTACAGTTAATATATACTACTGGCACTTTATAAAAGGTATTATTTAAATGATATTGCAATTCCATGCTGACATTTTCAAATTATTTATAATTAATTAATGAATTTTGAAATGGAAGAATATAAAAATGACTGATTTTTTTTTTTGGGGGGGGGGGCACGGAAATTCCACATCCTTTGGACTGACAATAATTTATTTTAGGAGAATGTAGAATATTATGCAAAATCATATTAATCTAGAGAATTGATATAGAAGAGATGTAGCAGTTCTAATACGTTAGGGTATATTCCTCCAGACACACAAATGCTAGCTGATGTGGTTAGTGTTAATCAGTTCAGGCTACATCCAAAATTCAATAAATATTGAAAAACATATCTGAGATTTTTTTTTATTTGAAAAAATCCTACAGACTTCTCCCTGCCGCCCTTCTCCACCACTACCAAAAGATCCAGAGAGTAATGAACACTCATTTTGCAGCTACTTTTACTGGAACAGGTAGAAATCAATCATTATTTCTACCTGCTAATGTTAATCCATCAAGGGATATATTTTTCATTTTCATTTTATCTAGTGGGATGTGGTCGCATTATTTCAGCAGCGAATATACAGATAGTGTTCAGTCAGCGCAATGAAAAGGAAGGGAATTCTATCACTGGCGCTGTGATCTCCAGTTAGTTTAAGCTTTTCATCCCACCTAAGTACGCAGAATAATAAAATATATCTAAAAGCAGTTTGTTAATAAAACCACTTCAGAGGAACAATATTTTGTATTCAGAACACGAGAGCCTTATTTGCTGGTTTAATTTTGAGGAAAAGAAGAGATGAGAAAGAGTTTATTTTAGTGTATTTCACTGGCTTATGCACATACTTAGGTTAGTGATCACTTAGAAGGCCAGAGGCTCTTCTCATAGCAGTATGTGAAATTAGATCGTCTTGTTTCAGATACGATGGCTCATGTGTCAAAGGTCTGCAGCTGCTGTCACTTTTCTCTTTTAGCCTCCATGGAAATCCCAGATTCAGCTCAGACTTGTACATCACCCCCTCAGAGTGAATGCAGACAACTCCTGTTATCATCAGCAGTTGTACCGAGGATGATATATGGCTGCTGATTTTTACAAATCTAAATGTATCTATTTTCTGGAAAGTTATATGAGAAATACTAAAGGAACTATACACCCCAATGTATTTCAGTTACTTCAGCCCACAAGTTTAATGGAACTTTGTAGCTTGTTCATTGTGTCATAGTCATTAATCAGGCAGCTGTTCCTAACTATAGTTGGCATGTCACGGGTGGAGGACGATAGTGGAGGAATGGGGTTTAGGTGCCAAATGCTCCAATTTATAACACAACTACAAAGTGGGAAAAGCAAGTTAAAGAGCTGGTTTAAACATGGTTTTGTTAACAGTGCCATTCCAGTAAAATGTTTGATTCCTGTATGAGCCTCTCTAGGAGGAACTTCAGTGTTAATAACCACTTACCCTGCCCTTTTTATTCATACATAAAAATTTTACTAGTGCTAATAATCAAAATAGCAATGAAAGCAGATTACCAGAAATAGATTTTCAGAGTGACAAGGATTAAAGAACAGACAGAAGCAAAGCCAGCCAGAAAATGGGAATAAATAAAAAGTGCTGTTCAAGTCATTAATGATTACTTTAATTATGGGACCACATTAAAAATAAATTAAAAGGTATTTGTTACTGTTCCTACTGACTTGTGAACAGAGATATCTCAGTACCCTCCATGGTTAAAATCCACATTTTCAGTTATATCTTTCCATAAGTGTATAAATACTGACATAATGAAGAGGAAAGAAGTGAGATGACTCAGAGACAGTTGATAAATTGCTTTAGGGTGTTACACTTCTCTTGCAAGATTGGTGCAGACATACATAAGCATTGCTTTTAAAATGATCCCCTAAAGGAAAGGACTTTTCATCACAAAAGTTCTCACGTAAAAAACTGTGTCACTTACAACCCCATGAACAAACTCAGTGTAGTATTTAG
This sequence comes from Piaya cayana, assembly GCA_013389865.1. NCBI lineage: Eukaryota > Metazoa > Chordata > Aves > Cuculiformes > Coccyzidae > Piaya > Piaya cayana. Next base: position 12,362 of record WAAB01020717.1, on the reverse strand, counting down.
CTACAGTTACCTGAGGCTTGACTTGACTCTATTGCAAACAATTGCAGTGTAAGGCAGTAGAGGTGCAGCTCTTTGGAGGTTGCTACCCAAGATAGCAAAGCAGAAAGCCCAAACTAGCAAATACAGATCACAGATGTCAAACACGCTTTCCCTATACCTTTCAGAGATGTAGAGGGCAGACATTTTTTTTCCTAGCCTTTGCAAATTAGGTTTAAATTAGAGAAGGCACACAAAATGCATGTATTTTATTTTTCTGTCCTCCAACACTTCTTCAGAACTCATGCTGTGTATCCTTGGTTCTAAATTGAAATACTTGTTTCCTTGCTTCTTACAGAAGCACTAATATTTTACGAACACAAGGAGTTAGCCAAGTCAAATACTTTCAAACACCAGTGAGTTCTAATCACCAAAGCTCTCACTCACATGCTTTATTCACACACTTTAATTAACCAAATTAAATCTAAATTACGTAGTCACAGCAAAATTCCAAATATTTTCAGTCAACTTTTTTTTTCTGTACACTGATAAATCACAGCTGAATTATCTAGCTGTTTGTTTACTGTGTGACAGCTATGAACAGCTGCTACTTGCTGCTGGCACATGAAGTATTTATTTGCCTAGACATAGTAGATGGTAAAGAATTTGTTATTTAAGACAGATCTCTTACATACTAGCAACAAGCAAACTAATTTCTGGTGTTAAAATTAACATAATGTAAAATACTGAAGTGAATGCTCATAAATTTAACACATACAGTATTTGTTTAAGAAATGTCTTCTATGTAAAACTGCAATAGAAAAGGAATATAAAGAAAAAGGGACCCAAATACCAAATTAGTGTATTTCAGATAATTTACATTCAAGAATCAATTGGGTCTAGGGATCACAGTTTTTAATTTAACCAGCCAACATGGCTTCTCAACTTATAATGGAAAAATTCTACAATTAACACTTTAATTGAAAATATGCTGTGCAATCATTTCACAGAGAGTGCCCATTAAGTATGAGAAGCTAAAATGTTACATTTTTCAATACATGGTGTGTGGTTATATGTGTCACTGACACAATTTTCACTTAAATGTGAGAGGCAGAATATTGGGTTTTTCCTCTACTTCATGCTCTCACTGAAAGGTTAGCGAATAATAAAAATAGAAAAATAATTACTTTGAAAGAAGTGTTACATTCTCTACTGTTATTATATAACCCCAGAATCAAAGGACAGAAAGAAGAGAATAATTTAATATAAGAGTGTGGCTTTGAATACAGCCAGTCATACGCATAGGTTGTTCAGTGAGCACTTCCTTTTCTTCAGCAGATTTGAGGGGGTTTCAGTAAAAATCTAGAACACTTAATTTGAAACCTCAAATACTTTCATTCTGCCACACCACTGCAAACCATAGTGGGACTTCCTGACTAAGTACTGCTTGCGTTCATTCTTCTACAGAATGGTAGCCTCTGCCAGAGCTCTTCTCCTACACCACTTGCTATACCTGTTGCCTCCTACCATAAGCCAAGAGGTTACATCACAGGAGACTGATGCACAGAAGGTCAGACAGTGCAACACATTCATCTTATAGCTAACATGGGACTAGAATTCTAAGTGAGAATTTAAAAATATATAATTTTTTTTGCACAAGTTCTTTCTGTTTCAAAATATATTTTTGTGAAATGGATAATTTTCACTAACACACAATATTTTGTATATAAAAGAAAAGAAAATTCAAATAGATTTCTCATTTAAAAAAGCCAGGACAGATTCTCAGTTACCTCTACTTTGATGATTTTGAAAAAAAATACAGTCTTTTTCTATTCAGATGTGGATTTATTTAGTGGAAGATGAAGTAGGAAAATATAACTTTCATTGTCCTATGTTTCACCTACCTGTTTCACACTACAAGAGCATTAGTGTGAAATCCTTTCAGGAAAGAATTCAAGTTTTGTACTTTATGGATGCATGAAAATGTGATCTACAAAATATGAAGTGTAGAGGCCATCAGTCTCTTATTTTAATGGATCACAATGAAATTCTATGAAATGTTTTTACTGGATCAGTTTTTGCTAAGGCACCTATCCAATTCAGCCTGCTAAGTTGAGAGTGGATTTGTATTTGGCCTACTAAGATGTGCAATTAATAATCATATTAACTAAGTAATTTTTCCTAACCTGTGTTCCATAATACTAAATTCTAATAACTAAAATAAAAATTTCTAAATTATTATGAACTTTGCAGAAAGAACTTCCAGTTTCTAGTAACAGCCTTACAACTGCAATATATGTAAATTCTGCTTTTGTATGAAACCAGCTTTGTATGAAAGAAATCTGAAGGCTCTTGTATTTCAAATGAAGCTGATAGAGCTGAAAGCTGAAGAAAATAGAGCTGCTTCATTTCCATCCCTCCTGATACAGTGAAAACACTTTATTTACAACCCAACAACTTGATATAAAACTGAACTGCAGAGGCACAGACCATGAATTAATATTGCTGCTGTGTGGATCAGAGGTTGCTGGCAATATGAAAATCAACTTTTCTCTTTAAATGTGAAGCACCTAGAGAAACAGTAAACAGTGACATACATCACAGAACGCTACGGCCCTTTTAACAGGCATTAAATATGTTGGGATTTTGCTCATTTACCTCATTTATCTCCTCTTGAGTGGTGCAGTTTTGGAAATACTGTGACAGTTCTTCCTCGTACTTATCAGCTTTGGAGCTCCAGTTAATGTTATTGCACTCAAATCTAGCAAGTTCTTGCTTCAGATTGTTTACAGAAACATTCAAGCAATTCTAAACACAGAAGAAACAAAGAAACATATGAAACTCAAAAAATAGATTAATTTAATCAATCTACAATGAAAAACCTTTCAAGGCAGAACGTGCCTAACCAATCACAATGGCCTAGAGTAAACTATTAAACCTCCACTGTAACAAGAGCAGGCATATAGTTTCAGTCACTAACAGTGTTCGAAGAAGACACATGATGTCTTCTCTGAGCAAAAAGGAAGCCTACTCCATTTCTTTACCACTTAGAGCTCCTTTCTGCTATCAAACAATTTATGGAGTCTGAAGAGCAGACTGGCAGTGTGGGTAATGTAGACAGGCATAATGGAATGTCTTGATTTCTTTCTAGTAAACGAATACAGGACAATAACAATTCTGCCCTGAATAAATAACTCTTCTCTAAAATTGTCTAAAATTATTTTGCCACATACATCAGTCTGGAATTCATTTATAAAGTAACACTTACTATATTTCCTTTCTTTATAGGAAAATATATATGCAAATCAACTCTTACAAAGGAGGAGGAGTCTAATATATAGGTGTGGTGTTCAAGAAATCACCACTGGGGCCTTGAACTGCATAAAGAATACTAGAAAACAGAAAACCATGTTTCCCTTTTTTTCCATGTGGTGATATCTTAAGATTAATTTCCTCCCTATTTCAAAACTATTCCAAAGTTTTCCACAGTAAGATCTATTCACACCATTATCAAATTAAAACAAGATTTCAAAGAAATTATTTTTTCTTTTCTCTTGCAAAAGTAATTTGTAATGTAAGTAACTACTAAAGAATAAGTTTCATCATTCCTGATGTGTCATTTAATTTGATGGCTCTATATCTGCAAGCTGTAAAGGAAGAAATCTAAAAATCATCAACTGTTTTACATTTTGTTTGCTTTCTTTTTAAAGGATCTTATAGCTCTATGTTTATTTTTCTCAGAGTATTGAAGCATTTTTGTACATCCAGAAGTCAGTCAGCTCCAGTAATCTTTCATATTTATCTTTGATTTCACAAATGATTTTAATGCTACTTACAGTTCGCTGCATAGCAGACAAGATATCTGCACCCTGGGTAATAAGCAGTTTATATAGCCGTCTGACATGTGCATGTTTCTCCTGAACACTCACAAGGTAGGTTTCAGTGTGGTGTAGGTTTTCAAGGTCCTCACATATTTCAGGAATATCCAGTTCTCCTGATTTTGATAGACACTCCAGCTGGAATACATTAAACCAAAAAAAATCAGTGTGCGTTTGAAATAACATGGAAGGAAACTTACAATTCCTCCCTTACTCATAATGTGTTACCCTATATTTTATTAACTTGGGTTTAGTAATTAAACTTGGATTAATATCTGAATTTAAATTCTCCAAATTTCATGTAGTTTTAGATTCAAAATTTTTATTCTGATTACGAAGAGGGCTAACACTCTTTGTCTGGTGAAAGACAATGGGCACCAAAACAAAATACCAAAACAAAATAGACCTTAGACCTTAACTGCCACTGGAAGAAAGTATGTTTTAAAGGATTATACTCACTTCTTTTTTAATGTGATGGAATTTTACTGTCTTGTTGAAAATCTCATCATATTCTGTCATTGTGTCCATTACCATTTGATGGAGATGAATAAGCTCACTTACTCTCTCTGAATTATCTTTCACAGGAAATCCTTTGTGACTTAGCAGTTTTAATAATTTTATCAGATACTCAAGCTCAGCATTCAGTTGCTAGCAAAGAAACAGAAGTTACTCAAATTACACAAATACATATTTCTGAGTTTTCCCTTCCTTTTGATGAAATAATAGACTGAATTGTTAAAGCTCAGAGGCAGCATACAGAGGAGATAGGAATCTCAGTATTACATACCTCAGCCTCTGACCAGCTCTAACTGAAAAGCATGAAGCTGATATTCTCCTTGCACTTCCAATACATTTGTATAACTTCAATACACTGCTAACACTGTGCAAGAAAATAAATTCTCTGGACACTGAAGGTAAAATATTTTCTCCCTTACCTTATAAACACACACAAATCCTCCTCTTAGAAAAGCAACACAAAACATAAAACACTATGTCCCCAGATCTATGACCCCAGGTACTCTCTCTGGAGTCACTGCGAATGTGAATCTCTACGATACCAAAATGAGCTTTTGATGTTCACTAGTTTTTCATTTCACTAGCTTGGTTTCTGACCTGATACTGTGGTTTCATTTGATTAAGTTTTTTTTGTAGTTCCAAAACAATAAAAAGGTCACTTCCAAGATCAACTGTTGCACCAAGCTGGAGTGTGTCCTGAAGAATCTTTAATCCATGGGTAGTCTAAAAGATGATCAAAAAGTTCAGTGCTTCTATATGCAGTAAATCATAATAATTAAATAAACCACAACACAAGTCTAAATTTGTAACAAATACCTTCCCCAAACCAAATGCTGTCAGTAAATTTCATTGAGGTAACTGGTAGGAAAGAAAGATTTAGAAAGGAACTGGTTTTTATTTTTAAACTATAATCACGTCTCAAACCCTCTGACTGACAAGTGTCACAGGAAATCTTTAAGACAGTGTGCAAAGACAATTCAGACACTGAGACTGAAGGATCCATACATAGTGTATGTTCTGTCATAACAGTCATCATGGCTACAAACCTCTGATTCTGCTACTAGTCTAGCTAGTGTTGCTTTAAGGAACACTGCACGCTGACTCTACCAAGGAGGTTTCACTCTTCTTTCCTTATGAGGATAGTTGGACTTGAGTTTAGTAACTATTAGGATATAGTTTAGTTTAAGTCACAGCTAAGTGGTGTTTTTTAAAAAACCAAAAAAAACCCCTTAAGCACTGCTGGTATGTTATATGCACTTGATTAAAACAAAATTTGAAATGGAGACTTGGACCTTTAAGTGTCTGAATAAAGACAAACAGATCAAAAGCTTCATTTTTCTTGATGACTATCTGAATAACTGAATAGTCTATGGAGAAGAATTTTACTGGTCATCTCTTATATGGTACCTATAATACTTGATGAGAGAGTCACAGACTTATTAATAACAATCAATAAATGATTAACACAGTTGCTTTCTTCCTAGATATTTTACTTACAATTTTTAGTTGTTCTTTAAATATCTGGCACTGTTGCTTGACGGGTTTTACTTCAGTAATCTTAAAATTCCATATTGCCCAAAGATCAGTCAGCTCTTTCTTTTCTTTACTCAGATTAACAATGATATCTTCTGTTACATGCACTGTTTCTTCTGCATTTAATATTAAAGTCTCATTTGCCTGGTGAACAAACATACACATTTTATCCAAGTTTCTATAATATATAATTATAACCTCATAATCATAAAGTCTCAACAAAGCTTAATGAAAAACAACTACTAGTGTAACTTGTTTGAAAATTTCTGTAACCTTAAGTGTCTTTAAATACATTTCTCTTAGATATTAATGAACACAATTTGTATACTGAGGAATGGCTAATGTGAAAGTTTAAAACTTAGAACAGGTCAGTAATGACTGAATTATTGCCGTATGATGACTGTTTAATGCTCATATAAAATAAAGTTCTTTCTGAATAGGCAGAACTACCTAAAGTGGCCTTTTGGTAAACAGTAACTGGAAATCAAGTGGCTGAAGAAAAGACCACCACTCTGTACTGATAACAAAAGCAGCACCAAAACATGGGAGGAATAAGTATTTAGTGTTTGAACATTTGGTGTTTTCTCCTCTTTTTAACAGAATCCATATAAGAAATGCCAGAAAACTAGGTAGTGCTGTTTCTGCCTTTCCCATTTCAGAATTTTTCTTTTAAGAAAAGTTGTGTTTGTAAATTACTTGTATGATCCAAATCTTCTGGGTACTTAAAAACTACAACCTAAGTATATTATGGGAACAGGGTAGCAGAAAATGCAGTGGCGACATACTTCCAGGCCTTTAGAGAGATAATAGCTGAAGGTATGTTTAGGCTTTAAGTGACTGCAGTGCAACCTCCTCTTTACACACACTCAGCTTGCCTTCACACTATCTTATCTGTGCCTGGCTGCATCCAGCTGTGACAGCAGACAGTTTAGCCCACACTAACTTCCTGAGCACTTTCCTTCCTTAAGCAGATTTTCCAGCTCTCCTCATCCTATTGTAACTGCTCCCTAGTCTGTCCTATAAAAACAGAAAAAACCCAACTGGCTATCCAGGCTGTCTACATTAACTTGGATCACTTTTGCAGGAGTGGCTCAGGGAATGATCATCCATCTCAAATGATCATTTCATGAAGGGGTGCTAGAAAATTGGATAGAGATGTCTAAGCAGTGCAGCTCAACCCAAGACAGAAAGTAAAGACATCTGGAAAGATTACTGGTAAGGACATAGCTCTAATACCCATTTCTTTAGAAGATCTTCATGTACTCAAATAGTAAAGACTGCCTCTTAGTGGAAGTAAATTAAACTTTGTACTGTACTTGTATATAAGCTGCTTTCCAATATGAACAAAGCAGATATGAGCATATTTTATATTGAGATCATTTATTGAGAGCTCCACCATTGTTAACCACAAAACTTCCTATGCTACTTACAATGCCACTACCACTCAAATAATACTATCATATTTTAATAGTATATGGCATTATCAATGCCTTTAAAACTGCTGAAATCACAGTCTGTCAGGTACAGAACTAGGATTAGAACTCATCTTGACAAATATCAAATATTTGAGACGATTTATCAGATTATACTTACCGTATTTACTAAGTTAAGAAAATTGTAAGCCATATTTTGGGTGCAAAAAATCTTCTTTATAGCCTTCTGCCACTGAGTATCACTTGACTGCTTTGTGATTTTGTTTCCAGCTTTTCTGTTTGTTTGTAGTGGTTCTGATTTATAAATTTCCTTCAGGTTTTGAATATCATTGCTCACCTACAGAAAAGCATAAGCATAAAAAAATTGGGCTGTTATAATCACAAGGTATACAGACATGATAAAATTCAGTAGTAGCCTCTGAAAAATTTCCAGGTTTTATGATCTATCATCCTCCCTAAAATCTATACAAATACTAAATAATAATTTTTTTTTAAATAACCTGTAAACCAGTAGATAGGAAGCAGAGAGGTGGCAACAATATGTTCAATTTCTGTCACATAACATTACTTGCATATTTTATACCAGTGTGTCAATGCAATGATTTTCACAGATTTGTTTAATATGATGTAACTGAAATTAGCAATAATCATGAGTAGACACAATCCAATATTTTTGCTGTTTATCTTCAAATAAATAAATGCTGTGAGACTAAATTTGTCTGATAGGTTCTGTTCCATCCTCAATTTCTTTTATAATATAAAAGTTCATTTGTGTTGTAGAATCCTAAAACAAGCATTACATCAAAATGAAATTTAACAGCCTTGGGCACCATTGGAACAACTAACAAAATTATGTTGGTATTGAATAGATTATGATATCAGCAAGAGCTGCTTTATATTTAATATTTAAACTCCTTTAGATGAATTAAAACTTCAGTGGAATTAGTTCAAAATAGTGATAAGTATCTATACCAATGTATTATTAAATGATAAATATCTATATCAACATATTGCGTGAAATATTTTTAAATTACATTAAACAAAATTAGTAAGTTTAAGACAATACATATACATAACCAATTTTATTAGGTCTATAATGAAAGAACACATGATCACAGGAGAAATATTAAAAATCTAATTATAATATTTCCTATAATGGTGATTTAAATAATTAGAAAATCTGTTTATAGACTAGTTATTATGTTGATGCAAGTTCAATGATTGGAGCCACTTGTTCTGATGGAACAGATCTCCTTTAAAGTAGATAGGAACTTAGAAAGGCTTGGAGTGCTTCTGTGGCACAGCATCTACAGGATTTGTCTTAGCAAGCTAAAAGCACATTTTTTAGTTCTAAGATTTTCACAGTCTAGTTAGAGAATAAGTAAGCAATCTGTACCTCTATAGCTGACTTTAAAAAGGCCACATAAGTTTGTAAAATTTCTACTCTTGGATTAAGGCATTTTTCAATTTTTTTCAATTCTTCATTCAGGAAGTCAATTCTGTTAGAAAAAGCTGCTGTCTCCTCAGATTCAAACTCTTCCATATCTTTGATGATTCTTTCAGCAGCTTCCAGTTCACATGAAGTTTCCTTTGAGGGTGCAAGCATAGAATAGTATCTAAAATGACTGAAAAGGACTTGTGAATATTGACACTGCATTGTTAATTTGCACTAATAATGAACATTAGATGCTAAAAATAACTATTCCTTTCCCATAACATTTCAGCTCTAAAAACAATGGATGTGGTCATTAAAATAGCTGGTTTGAATGAAATAAAAGGTAGAAATCTCAGTATTCAAATTAAGTAAACCACTTCACTCTGTAAAAAAATAATAGAAAATGTTCCACATTGAAACATCACTAACCAGAACTGATACAATTCCTTTGATAAACAGTGTAGCCCAATTTTCTGATTTGATTGAGCCTAAATCCCTCTCAGCTCCTTGTCTGATACTCAGTTCTTGTACAATTGCGTCCACTCTAGAGTGAGACTCATAAGCAATTCTGCAGAAATCAGACAGAGATCAAACAGTGGGTTGTGTCTCTTACTGCATCAGCTGCTCAGACCCAGAAGAAAGTCATGGAATGCTGACTGAGCAAGAGATAAGTTACTAACTTTTCCCATGATTCATCTGGGATTCTGGTTTTCAGATTCAGTCTTAATTCATAGCTTCATCTATCTGTCTATGTGCTTACCTACTTTTACATATTTAACTCAATACCACTTAGCATATCTACCTCTGGCATTCAGCCAAGACAGTAAACTCTTCCACATTACAATCCACAGAATGAATAGGAAGGAGAGATTGCTATTGTCAGGGCACTTTGTACACTGTAACTAGAAAAGATAACATACTGACATGCAAAAATTTGGCAAAAAAACCCCACTAAAAACTATTATACAGTCTTGCGGAACAAGAAAATGGGCTCTTTCTCATCTGCTGAACTTTTTATATTCTTACTATGGGCTCTTGAGAATTTTTTACAGTGAATTTTACTTCCATAGACACTTTATAGATACAGTTTTTGGGTTCCTTACATGGCTGCCTGAAACACACAAAAAACCTCCAAACCAAAATCAACAACAAAAAAAACCTCATAGGAGTATTGGAGCTTTAAGAACTCCTAGAACATGGGACATTTCTAAAAATTATATCACCATGTTGTCCACATTAGTGATGAAATATGCACCTGTGTCAAGACCATGGAGGGGATTTAACTGGTTTTAAACCACGTTCAGATACTGCGTTACTGTTACAGCAGTTGGAAAGGCCCTGGATATCACTTAAAATAACTTCATCTGTGTTGCAGAGCCAAGTGCTGCAGTGCTTTCATACCACGGCTGCATTCCCAACAGGACCATTGATATCTACTGGCAACTTTACAGCTTCTTTCAAAGTTTCTCTGTATCTTTTGGCATAACAAATGACAACAATAATTTTCAGTGCCTCTGCCTGTCTAGATAAATTCTAAACGTGGTCGCTCAGGTAAGAGTAGCTATCCATATTTGAATGGTCTTGTTGTTAAGGGTCAATACTGGGGTCTTGAGGTAGTAACAAAAAACACAACAAGACAGAAACAACGAGGATAACCAGTGATATAATAATGACTGACCAGTAATGTTATCTCTGGTTCTGTTCATTAACTACAGTTCTGAACTAAATTATAGGTGTATATTCTTGAATACATAAGAAACTCAGCCTCTCATATTATCTGAAACTGCATACAGCATGCATTTGTTCCTACAAGTACTTAACATCATTAAAGTTTCTTTTAATTTTTCTTTTTTACCTTTGATTGTTCAGCCAATTGAAGGTGTTCGTTCAAAACTCTTTCCGACTCAGACAAACATGAGCCAATCTCCATACCAACTGCAAGCATTGGGGTGATTTTTTTTATCGACTGCAATACCTTTATTTGAAAACAATACTTATATAGTTAATTTATTCAAGTAGACAGTACAAGAACAGTATAAAACATCACTTTGTATAGGAGAAAAAAAAGAAGTAACGATTATTTGTTGATGTTTAGAATATGTACTTCGTATAATCAGAGGAATTCAGGGAAGAAAATTCTACTATTTTTCCTAAGACAAGTTAAACTCAACAGTATTTTCACAGCGTTTTAATACCGTAAAGGCTCTCCTACATAAATTGTATGCAAAAGCACTGATCTATGACAAAATGATTTCCCATTCATTTCAGAATACTTCATTACAAACATTATACAAATATTACAAGATTACAATATCAGATTGCAGACATTTTTATTCAGCCATTAAAATTTATTTATTTTTTTTGGTCTACAGTCTGTGACTTCCGTCACGTGAACCTTGATAAAAGATTATTTTTTTTTAATTTGAAAGTACACATGGAAACTTATTTAGGAGCCATGTGGCTATTCCATCACTGACAAGACATTAAAAAGTCTGCAGTACTACAGAACACTCAACAGGTCAAAGAAGGCTGTGATGTCCTTGATACCTACACTCCTTGAGCCCTACCGAAAATTTGCTGTGGTTTACAGTCACCATGCTTATCAACCCTCACTTTTACCACAGTACTATTCTTTTGCTTCATCCAATTAAAACAGAAGACATAGAAACAGTATAGCAAACCTGTATTTAGGTCTCAGTCCTGACTGCTCACTTCTTTTCCCAAAAATACAAATTACAATAGCTCATTGTCTTAGCAAATTCATGCTTTATTAAAGATCACTGGTAAAATATTCTCATGGAAACACCTGTATTTTCCAGAACAGCTTTGCTTTCATTTGCATTAATAACTACATTCAACACTCTAATTCTATCTCTCTAATTGTAATTATTTGAGTGGACTTTAATACTCAATAATTAAATTATGGAAATGCAATGTACTTTTCATGAACACATTAAGATGATGATGTGTTGCTATGTACCTTATTTAGATGATCTTCAAGTGAGGCAGTCCATTGTAGTTTCTTCAAAGTAAGATCTTCATTGTCTGGACACTGCCCAATTAATTTATCTACTTTTTTTTTAATAAGTTCCATCATTTTCTGAATTCCTGTTGCCCAAGAGCTAAAACAGAAAAGTAGATATGATGTTATTTCACATATTTCTCAATAACGAGGATGATAATTATTAAACAAATCCCAACAATTTTACTGTCGATTGGTATGACAAATAACTTATGAACTTTAAGCTCTGATCCTTGAAAGAAAAAAAATAATAGATCCAAACAAAAATGAATCCAAACAAAACTAAAAGTTAGTAGAACGCAGGAGATACATTTCCAAACAAATAATTTATCATCAGAATAAAAGTTAGATTAATATGTCAGATATCCAGATTCACTTAGAAATACTTAATTTTTACTTCAGTTATACTATCTAAAGACTGCAACCACAAATGAAACAGCCTAAAAAGAGTAAAAGTACATGGCATGTCAATTCTGCTTTAAAAGGAATGTTTTCTTTGGACTTTCAAGTATTTCAGTGTTTTTACAATAGCTGAAAAACAGAATATCATACACATAGAATCATAGAAT